>CM020508.1:1141514-1614014 GCA_009823395.1 Thamnaconus septentrionalis | reverse complement strand
AGACAACATAATTTAGAGTATAACCACCAACAGCTTTATAATTGGCTCGGACTCTCAATCTGACTCTCTGACAGACCTCAATGGGGAAGGGGGAACAGTTAATAGAAAAAAAATCTATATGGACAGGAGCACCCATATTTGTAAGCAAGTGAGGAAATGAGGGAGAGACCTACTACACCACACCACAGAGTGGCATTAATCCTCCTGACTTGCTGCCCAGCCTACATTTTCTGTGGGCTGCAACTCTCTCAATCTGTCTCACTGCAGCCTCTGTCTTTTGACTCTCAGGACAGCCTTCTCCAACACTCTGGCTGTGACTCACTCTCTGCCTCTCTTCTTCCTTCCAACTCTTTATCTAACTTTTCCTTCTGAACTTGTTCATCTGAGAACAAACCACATCAGATGTTCACTGTGCCACCTATCATCACACAAAAAGAGTCTTATTTAAACTATTATTTAATTATACATACTTCACAACTATTGCACCTACTAATTAATATGACATTTATGAAAACTGGGTCTTTTTTTCCCAGTATTTTATTTTCAGAATTTTCAGATTTATATTTATACAACACAAGTAAGAAACAAAAGACAACACTAAAAAAAAAAAAAAAAAAAAAGAATCACTCACAAACAAAAGGAAACAAAAAGCAGAACCACAGAGCTGCCAGATACAAGAAAAGTGTTAAGTCTACATAAAAGTCACTCTGGGTCAGGAACAATGACTAAGTCATATACCACACTAAACCATTGAAATATTTCACACCAAAACTTATGTAGTTGAGGACACGACCAGAAAAGATGTGATAGAGAGCCCTCTGCGACCCTGCATCTATCACACAGTGGAGAAACTGATGGGTAAAATCTATGCAATTTAAGCTTTGAGGATGACTTTGAACTGAATCAGTTTGTATGTGACATTGATGGAGCATTTATGAATTCCCTTCAAGGCTGCATTCCAGGTATATAGAGACACATCGAGCTGCAGTTCGTTCGACCAAGCCTCTCAGAGATGATGCGTGGATGCAGAGGTGGAGAACAGTGTTACAAAGCAGGATATTAGGTGCCTGGAGTCAGGAGGAAGCAGCATTAGATCATAAAAAGGGCAACTTGTTGGCATGGTTATGAAGTTTAGAGATGCGCCTTTCACATAATGCCTAATTTGAAGATATCTAAAATGGTGGGAATTCGGAATGTCAAATTCAGTTTTCAGCTGGTCAAATGATGTAAACCTATATATAGGTCTTTAAGGGTCACAAGTCCATTCTGTCTCCAGTCCGCAAACACCCTATCCGTCTGAGATGGTAGAAATGAATGATTGTTACATATAGGAGTGTGTATAGATAAATCTGGCAGCCTGTTGACACTTCTTATTTGGTTCAGGATTCTGAGAGAGTTTCTCAATACAAGATTGTTACAAATTAGATCCTGAGGGGATTCTGTCTTGGAGAAAAGTAATGTACAAAGTGAGGAGCCTTTTACAGCTGCGGCTTCAATGTTTAGCCAATGGGGAAAGGTGTTGAACGCCTCACCAGACTGACTTCGTTGCCAATACATCAAGGCCCTGGCATTGGCTGCCCAGTGACAATTCTTAAAGAGAGGAAGGCCAAATCCACCCTCCTCCTCAGGCTTCTGTAGGTGTGCTTTTGATATTCTATGTGCCTTATAGACCCAAACAAAAGGAAGAACAATTGAATCTAGTTGCTTGAAGAATTTTTTAGGTGAGAAAAAGTGGTAGGTTTTGAAATAAATATAGAAACCTGGGGAGAGCCACCATTTTAATTGCATTAATACGCCCAACCACGGATAGCGGCAGGATTCTCCATTTCTCTATATTAAGTTTAAGCTTCAAAGTGCTTCAGTATAGTTAAGTTTGAATAAATTCTTAGGATCAGGGGGTATTTTAAGCCCTAGGTATGTGAAGTGATCAAGAAAGTGTTGGTCTAAACTGTCTGTTAGGGGCATGAACTCGCTTTTCCCCCAATTGATTGTATAGCCAGAGAGTTTGCCAAAGTAATCAATCAGGTCAAGTAAAGGGGGAATAGACACCACCGGGTCCGCCAGATATAGTAAAGTGTCGTCTGCGTAAAGCCCCACAGGACTCTCTATGTTCCCTATCTTAATGCCCTTGATAAGGGGATGATTCCTGACCCCTATTGCAAGAGGCTCCAGAGAACATGTCAAAGAGTACAGGTGACAAGGGGCTGCCTTGTCTGACTCCGCAGTGTAACTTAAAGGGTTTAGATTTTTCACTGTTGGTGAGGATGGAGGATTTTGGGCAAAGATATAACATCTTAACCCAAGTAATAAAAGCATCCCCAATTCCAAACCTTCTAAGTGATTCAAACATAAAAGGCCACTCTATTTGGTCGAAAGCTTTGGCAGCATCTAGGGCCAAAACAGCAGCTCTAGGGTCATCTGGTTGGTCAGTGTATAAGTTGTTAAGTAGCCAAAAGTGTTTTTGTTTGACCTTTAGAAGAAGTTTATTAATGGTTTCAGTGAGAATCTGATTCTATTCACATTTTAAATTCAAAATCTTGTTGTAATCCTCTTGAGATAGGGAGACCCGGTAGGCCTGTTCAAGGGTTGGAAGTGCATTTTCAATTTCAACCAAACAAAGGCGCTGTTTCCTCTTTTTTGCTGTCTGGTTCACAATGTTAGGCAATGGCATGGATACTATGAACGTGAAAAAATAGTATTCTGGGACACCCAAAGACAGAGGTTGACATTGACAAGCAAATGAAAAAAGTTAGGCAGCTCCGGACAACAATAAACATTGGAGATATACCCCACCCCCCCACCCAAAGACATTTCCCCAGTTGAAGTGTCTTAACCCCCATATACTTACAGAGGGCCACCGGGCGTGTAAAGCACGACTCTAATAAGCTAAACAAGCAATAAACTAAACAGGTGATCTGCTCTCTGCCGTTAACACGGAAAAATGTGAGCCTTAGCTCACGAAACGTTACTGTATGATACAGTTGTGTATCTAAATTTGCTCTTAAAGAGAGAGGAAAAAAAACAAAAAAAACAACCACAACAACAACAACAACCGAAACCTGTGAACATAATAGCGTAACTGTTAAGTCCAAAAACCCAACAGACCACGTCTAGTCACCTCCAGTGTCCTGTTGCAAGATGCCGATGTACTTCATCGCATCCCCGGGAGAGGTGAATACCCTCTGGAGCTCGTTGTGATGAATGTGAGGCCTACAAATTTACTTTTAAATTACTTTTAACTAAACTTCACTCAGTAGATGTCTATAATTTGATTTTCTCTTATATTGAACCTGATTTTACCCTTTCTTTTAAAAAATGTATTAAAACCCTTTTTCTTACATTTGAAAACGATGTCCAACAGTATATTGAAACTATTTTAAAATAATAGTAACATAAAAGCTATCAAGACCCTGAGTCTATCTGACTTCTACAATTATTTTTATCGTGCAAACCATAAAAATACTTTTATGTATGCAACCCTCTGGTGATAGTTTTTGTTGTTATTGTTTTTTTTTTGTTTTTTTTGTACTGTTTTGCGCAATTATTAAAAAATACATTTTAAAAAAACGATCAACTAACTTCCGGCGTTGAGTTCCGGTGTTGAGTCAGGGGGTTGGAGTAATGGCGGCGCTCATGTGTCTGCATTTCGGGACAAACCCCGTCCCGTATCGATTCAAAACGGAACGCACACTTTTATTGTCAAATATGGGACAATTGTATATTTTAAGGAACGATTTGTAACTTTAGCCAGCACACACATACAAAAAAAAGGCACTTTTGGTCATGAAGGAGAAAGGGGCAGGTGCTCAAGCAGACTCTCCTCTGCACGTGCATGGTCATTTGTACTGGCGAAAAAACGTTTTCTTGTTAGATCTAGGTAATTACCGGTAAGATGTATGAATTCAAATGTGCATTTTGAACTCTCAGACAGGAGTTTGGTTTGTTATTATATTGGAGACATGTATACATGTTATTTACAATTTGAATGCAACACTTACTAAACTCACATTAATATTTTAATCCACAGATCTTTTCCAGAATATTTTAAGTTTAACTTTAATCGACATAAAAGAGGTGTTTGACTGCCACCATACATCTTATGAAGATAACCCGTATGACAATTGCTCTTACTTTTATCTGCTGCCAAAAATACATTCCACACACCGTTACCAGTAAAGGAGCTTGAACTCCTACAGGCTGGCACAGGGGGACCGATGGGGAACGTTCCTGAAGATGGTGACCACACAGAGGTACAGCTATCAGTCCAGTTGTTTAACTTATCATTAAAGCTAATTGTTGTACTCTATCTTAAGTTGTGTGCACTGTCATCTCTCTCTCTCTCTCTGCCCCCTATTTCTCTTTCTCTCTTTTTCTCTGTCTCCCCCCTGTATTATTAAAAAGGATTTCAAGGCTCCTGGTAGACACATTTCCAGAAAAGGAGAGATTGTGTGGAGGGTGGCTCTTGCATAAAGCTACAGGTTTGGGTGATGTGCTAGTGACTCCCTCCTGGAAAGAATTGACCACTTTGGCTCCATCTAGTGGAACCATCCACATCATCTGTGACTGTCCCTTCAGCCAGTGGTGTGGGTCCCAGCCTTGAAACTCCACACCAGACTGCACTGTCGACGGCAGTTGGTGGACCACAACATTTTGTTGGCCCTGTCGCTTCATTCCCTATCAGACCAACAGCTCTGACCCCTGCTGTTCTGTCTCCTGGGGAATTAGTGCCTGTTTGGGTGCATGATCACCTGTTCTGGGGCTGTGTTCCTGCTGTCGCCCCTCTCGTCGCTGCGCTCATTGCCGAGCCCTCAGGTGCTTCCGACTTGGCGCAGCTACGGCTGCGCTACAGCAAGCGCCAATTCGGCCAAAGGGATATCCCTTTGGCCGAATGGTTAAGCGCGCATGGCTATTACCCAGGAGTCTGGGGTTCGAAGCCCGCCTGGGCCCTCTGCGCCTTGCCACACATACTCCGAAGGGTGCAGACCCTGAATTGAGACACAGCCAATGAGTGAGAAAGAGAGTGAGTGAGTGAGACTGTGTGGACTGCAGAGGTCGACCAATCACTTTGCTCATCCTTAGGTTTGAGCAGCTTTAGTATGCAGAGCAGACTGTGTGTTGTAGCACTGTGTCAATGGTGTCCTTCCTGTATTTCAGGCGAACTAAGAAGTTTTGAGTAATTTTCTTTTCCAGGTGCACTTTTGATCTTGATGGATGAACCACCTTGACAAGCGGCTAAGCTAACAGGCTAACAGCCGAAGGAGTTTGGAACTTTGCCAAAGTTGAACATCAATCACAGGTTTTCAGACACAAAGTCAAAAAGTAATGAAAATCAGAAAAAGTTGAAACGACAAACCTTAAATCAATACCAGCAGCCTTGATCCTGGGCTCGGCGGACTTAAGGGAGTTTACAAAGGATTAGTTTAAATTATCACAAAGATTTTATTGGCTTCAAGTTTCCATTGATGGCTTTCAAATAAAGTTGATGTTGAACAGATAAAACTGAAGAGAAATGTGATCAGATGACCGCGCGCAGACTTCCTGTTCCCACCTTCTTCCTCAGAACGTCCACCAGGCGCTCCAACCTGAACACACACACACACACACACACACACACAAACTTCAGGTGAGGATGCTATGCTAACGCTAGACGTGCATGTCGTCTTCATTTTCACAAAGTTTTGACTTCAAACTTTGGACAATGTCACATTTTTGAAAAGAGAGGGGGTGGCAGGAAGCAGACTGATGACTTAATGTGATTTCAACAGAATCTTATTGGCTCGTCCCCACCGCAAAGAGAGAGAGAGAGAGAGAGAGAGAGGAAGAGGAAGAAGATTCCCCTTCATTCTGCTGGAAGTCAACAGTCAAGTGACATCACTGCAGCCACGCCAATGACCTTCACTGTTGACCTCTGAATCGGACAGCATGTGTGAATGTGTGTGTATAATATGTGTGAGTCTAACCTGCGCACTTGTTCATTGGCTTCTAGCTCTGCCTCCTGGCAGCGCAGAAGCTCCGCCTCTAAACTCTGCTGCCTCTCCCTGAGGTGGGGAGGCGGGGCCAGGGATGGCGGGGTTTGGCATGCTGAAGACATCTTGTCACTGCACATGGAGAGGTGGGGGAGGGGTGGTCAGCAGGTGGAGGGGGCTTACTGTGTCTGCTATCTGGGTTAGCATGTAGGTGGCTCAGTGTGCAGCTAGTCTCTACAACGGCTCTCACCTCTGATTGGTTCCTGATACCTGTTGCTCTGCCTCCCGAGGCTGTCTGTCCTTCAGCGTGCCACCCCTTTGTCTGTTCAGCCTCTGCTGCTCCTGAATGGATCAAACACATCATCAATTAAAGCTGCAATGATCCAGGATGTCAGTGCACTGAATTCCGTTGTATTTTGTACAGTGACAATAAATTTCTAATCTAATCTGCAAGCAATCCCCTCCTGACGCCTTCCGACCACTTCAGATGCCTGCTGACTTGTCAGACGCCTCTGACTCCTATTGACCCTGCCTGTAGGTGGCGCTATGGAGCACACAGAGTTGTCATTTTTGCATTAAAATAAATGTTTGTCTGTCCTGTTGTGCTTGCCGAATTTTGTCCAAATTGATCAAGGTTAAACAGGTCAAAATGGGGATCTGATGTGAGCAGAAATTCGGTTACAATTTTGACAATTATTTTAATTGAACACTTTCTTTCGATGTGAGGGGGAAAACTACATGACTAAATTGTTGACCTCGATAAGAAGTACACGTCAGTATTTTCTTTTTCGTGGGTATTGTCACGAGGTGTCAAGTGTCTGTGGAACCTCACAGACACACTGTGAGGGTACTTTACCCATCCCCCGCTGGCAACCTGAGAGACAGTGCAGAGCCACAATGTTTGGACATTCATACTGGCTGTGAGAATTTTTTTAGTGCAATTTTTTTTCTCTCTAGGTGGCGCTATGGAGCACCTAGAGTTGTCATTGTTGCTTTAAAAAAAATGTTTTCAACAGTCCTAACCTGCTTGCCGAATTTCGTCAAAACTGATCAAGGTTAAAGGGGTCAAATGTGAACAGAAATTTGTTTATGACATTTTTGGATCATCAAATTATAGAAATTGGACACTTTCTTTCTATGTGAGGGGGAAACCTACATGCCTAAATTGTTGACTTTGATAAAAAAGTACACAGTATTTCTCAGGTAGTATTTTTTTTTTGTGACTCTAGCCCCTCCATTTTTGAAACAAGGGCAGTTTAAGTTGCATTTTGTCACTTGTGCATGTACACTGTACGGAAATCTTCGCAGTCTTGGCTATGTTATACAATGTATGGCACGCCAAAAAAACATTTGTGGTTTTGGAGGAGTACATTTTAAAAACGTATTAATGTTTGGCACATACCTGCAAACAAGCTCAAATTGTTCATTTTCTGTGGAAGACAGAAACTCGGAACGAGTGTTTCAAATGTAGCCGAGGCTCACATGCACGCGTGGGTTTTGGTCCCATGATTCTACAACGTTTGTACTGGACGTAACGATTTTTCGCATGTGGAAGTTGGTTTTTTGCTTGTAGGTGGCGTTATGAAGCACCGACAGCTGTCATTGTTGCATCAATAAAAAATTTTCATGGGTCCTCACGTTTGTGCCCAATTTCGTCAAAATTGAACAGGGTTAAACAGGTCAAAAAACAACTTTTTTTTTCTTATTAGTTTAAACTGTTTTTGGCTCTGCAGGTGGCACCATTGGTTTCAATTTGGCCATAACAGAGCAACCCCTCCTTTCTCTCGTCAGAGGTGTCGAGTGTCCATGTATGCGTGTGTGAGTGGCGCTTAACGACCCATCAACGATCCCCGCTGCACCCTGAGAGACAATGCAGAGCAGTCAAACGCCCTGTTTGCACTTGGCCACTTGCAACTGTTTTGGGGATCGTATCTCGAAGTACGCATCTTGAAGCATCTGTTCGCACATAGCATTAACATGCGTCTCGAGCGTGCCACTTGTGATCGCATTAGTGCATTTTTAACCACTAGGGGCAGTAAAGCGCAAAACTACAGCTAGTTTCACCTGAAAACGAATAAGAATCAACTTCCTGTTTGCGGACTATATCAAGTCACTCGTTTTAATTCTACTGCAGCTCGTCCGTATTATCGGAAGTCGTGGACAAAGCCGGTTAATGGTCTTAGAGCGCGGACTAAAGAGAAGAGCAGCATGGAGAAGAAAGAGGGCTGCAGCATTTGTCTCTGCTCTGATAGCCGCGGAACCAGAAAGATGCGTATGGATCCGAACGAGGAGTAACGACTGGTGGGACAGAGTGGTGATGCCTTTATTTTCGGACCAACACTGGCTGGCAAATTCTTGGATGCAACGTCGCACATTTAATCTCATATGTGGGAAACTGCGACCGCTGCTCCACTGAAAAAATACGCTAATGCTGAATAAAATGTATTAGCATCCTAATAAAAGAGTCCAACAAAAATGATTTGTTATCGCTTCTTGTTTGTAACTTTATAATGACGACGCCGGGAGGTGGGGCGCCGACCAAGTACGTACACGGGAGAGGTCAGTGGAGTAGGCGGTCGTTAATGTGGACTGAGATCGCATTCTGTTCACACGTCCGTGAGAAATGCTATGCGAAGCGTCAAAACCACCTTCCTGAGGTGGTTTGAGTAATCGTATGACAATACGGATTTGGGGCCAATTCCAATTCCTCCCTTAACCCTTTATCTCAACCCTCAATCTTTGGCCCTCAAAAATAAGTGTAAGGGCTATCTTGTGACTTAGAAATGGGACACCCCTTAAGTGCAGTTACGTCTTCAGACTGTGGGGGGCGGCCTTACGCCAAAGCTACGTCCAGTCTGTCAAGAAGACGACGACGACGAAGAAGGAGGAGAAGAAGAAGAAGAAGAAGAAGACGACGAAAAAGAAGAAGTCCTCCGTCGCTACACAACGAGGTATACAAAGTAACATGAAGCTCCGGCTGACAAACATCGTAAAGTAAAAAAAAAAAAAAAAAAATGTTACACAACAACGATGACAACAATCCATAAAAAAAGTCTTAAACTAAGACAATAAAATGGTTTTGTAATATTTATATCTTTATTAACTAAGAAAATACTTCCATTTGTAGCTCGCTTTTTTCATCGCCATCTTTTTCGAAGATGTCTTGGCGAAAATACACAATGCCTTCTGGGTAGCCCTTAGTCCCAAGGGTGGTGCCGGAGAATCTCAATATTGAGGCACGTTCGAGCCTCGTCATTCGTCGGGCTCAGCCCCAATAAATACGATTAAGACACAAACACACACACACACACACAGCAAACACAATTATTGTCCCTTCCACCTGGAAGGTGAGCGTTCGCAGGGAGGCCACATCTTGTATACGGGGGGGCAGAGCCAAAGAAACAAGAGGTCACTGGAGGTGGAACCTGAGTGCGTGGGTGTGTGTGCAAGTTCGAGAGAGTGTAAAACCAACCATGACATGAACACACACACACACACACACGCACATGTCTCACCAGAGGGAGAGAGAGAGAGAGAGAGAGAGAGAGAGAGAGAGAGAGAGAGAGAGAGAGAGAGAGAGAGAGTGTGTATGTTCTTACCTGTCTCGTCCACTGCTCTCTCTCCTGAATCAGATCCTGTTCCAGTTGTTTACACTGTGGAGACAAAATCTGGATTAACTAAGAGGGATAGTTCAGGGTTATTTCAAGGTTAGCTAGTGTTAGGTCCTGTCCACACGGGAACGTTTTTTGGTGGAAACGGTAAAGTATTTAATCGTTATGGCGTTTCGTCCATATGGCAACGGCGTTTTGGGTCCCCCGAAACTGTATTTTTTGAAAGCGGGTCCCAGAGTGGGAAAATCTAACAACGCCGTTTCATCGTTGTCACATCGTTGCCGTCTGGACAGTGAAAACGGCTGTTCCTTGTAAAGCGATGACGTCATCGCACCGTCACTGTCATGTGACCGGAAAAAACAAGGCATGCAATGCGGCAGCAGCGGCACAAACAACAACGATGGCGGCGAGCGGAGTTGTCTTTGTATTGCAGGCGTTTCAAGATTTGTTGGCAATATTACTACAAAACCTCACAAAACCTCAGACTAGCCATTTTTGTTTACTGTGTGTTTAGTGTGTAGCGGAAATGCCCTCTTTCTAAATCTTGGGTCCGTGGCTGTGTCAGCGTCTGTTAACAGCACCACGTTTCGGTGTGGCATAGGCATTACATTGTTTTCACCCACCGTTCCGTTTCCATCTGTCAGCGTGTGGACGCGACTTTTTTATACCCCGGGAGAGAAAAAAAAACGGTAACGTCCCCGTGTGGACAGGGCCTTAGTTTAGGTTGAGTTAACTTCTGTTGCCATGATGACAAGACAACAGAGGCTGAGATAACACTTTTGAAAGCCCATGACGCCGGTACACGTATTTGCAGCAGCTCAGTGTCTTTCCTATCGGTAATGACTTTGTATGGCTTTTTGTGTGCGTTTTTTGTTTGGTGATCACATTTAGTTGGGTGAACATCATCTACAGCCGGCATGATCTTCTCAAGATTTGGCGGGTGCTCTTGCGAGGCTAAGTAGGCAGCTGCACAGACCACCGCTTCCAAACTTTTTCCTTACCAACGCCAGATCCCTTGCAAACAAGATGGATGAAATGTAACAAAGTGTTTGTACTTGGTTACTTCCTTCTCTGGTTCTTAGGATTGGGAATCATTTGTATTTGAATATGATTACTTTACTAAATAGTCAGATGTTGCAGTTACGACCGTTTTGATGACCGGAGTTGACGTGCCACTTTTGCATGAAGCACAATTGTAGAAAAAAAAAATATGACACACAATTGTGCTTCATGCAAAAGTGGCACATGAACTCCAGACAATAATTTTAATAGATATTTGTCTTGAAAAGAAAATGTAAGAAAATCGTGATCTCAATTCTGAAAAAAGAAATCACGATTCTGATTTTTTCCAGAATCGTGCAGCCCTACTTACATCCCATTTCTATTCTCTTTCTCACTCCCTATTCCTCCCTCAGTCTGGTCATGACCAGAATCTCACTAATACATAAAATTTTTATAAAACCACTAGACAGGTAGTTCCTGAACCGACCTGTGTGATTCACACTCTTGGATCACAAGCTCTACTTTTGAACAAAAATCTGTTAGCCATCATAAAGACATTCAGACAAATTTCTGCTTGCAATTATGGACAGACAGGACAAAGGAATAAAATAAGCCAGCCTGTGCGGACGCCAGCAGTAATAAGGTGCAACAGTCAATCGGCAATCGGCTGCCATTCTACGTGACCTGTGCTGAGCTCCAACTGGCCAACGAGCTCCTCGTTGTTGGGCTCTCTGCTCCGCCAATGATGAAGCTCAGCAGCAGCAGCAGCAGTAGCAGCAGCTTTACTTCTTGATTATTGACTGACACACTGACATTGATCTATGACTGAAGGAATGACGGACAAATAAACAGCAAAGTAATCAAGGAAGGGAAGCTCTGCCGCTCCTGCGCTGCTGGATGTGGTGTCAGAAGCTGTAGGAAACTTGAATAAAAACAGAGAGAAGACCAGCCCCACCAAACACACACTCACGCAGACTCGCACACACACACACACACACACACACACACACACACACACACACACACACACACCTGAGTGACCAACAGTAGCTTGACTGTTAATATTTGTCTCAGCAGCGTTTTGTTTTCACTCAACTTAAAATATTTATGTTCACATTAAGAACATAAATATTTGAGGTTTGGTTCTTACAGCGGTGGGGTCAGCACACGACTCAGGTTAAACTGCACAATCAACACAACTTCACACAACACAGTGAGCGCAAAAACCTCACCTTGGCCTGGGCAGCGTTCCGCTCGGCCATCAGCGCCTCCATCTCCTCGCCAGTGATGTCACGGCGCCGCTCTCTCACCACCTGCAGGGAGCGAACGAGGGCGGTGCCAAAGTGCTGCACTTCCTGGGCGGAGTTGGCTGCACATACGCAACAAAGGAGCTCGTCCACGTTCTGATTGGAAACCGGCAGACAGGCAGACAGACAGGATCAATCAGACAAGCGGCAAGGATGGGTGGGCACAGCCTCGACCAGCAGGCAGCTGATTGGTCGTTACCGTGTGACTCTGATCCAGGTAGTGCTGCTCAGGCCTGCAGAAGACCAACAACAAGTTCCCGTCATTCTCAACCTCGACATCGTCACACACCTAAGGACAGAAGGCGTGTGTGTGTACGTGTGTGTGTGTGTCTCACTCGAAGGCCTGCTGCAGTTGCCGAACTCGGCGTACAGCCTCATCTCTCTCCTCATTGGCCAGAAGGAGGCGTGACATCACAGCCTCTTCTCTGTCTCTCTGTGCTGCCAGCAGCTCCTCCAATAGGGCTGTAGGGGCGGAGATGATTGGAGAATGAGCAGCCAATCACAGCTGCTGTGACTGTTTAGACAGTCCTCCTACCTGTGGGTCTCTCCCAGTTTTGGGCCTCCTGCTTCTCCACCTGCAGCTCCTCCTCCACCTCTTGTCTCTGCAGCTCTGTCTCTTTGAGGACCAGCTGATCCAGGAGCTGCAACACACACACGTAACTGCACCACACACACCCACACATACACACACACACAAACAAACACACACACACACAGGTGTGGCTCACTCTGTGGTTGGTGGCCCTCATGGTGTCCAGCTCCTTCAGCAGCATGGGCACCTTCTTGTCCGGGTGGTCAGCAGGAGGAGCCTCGCTGCCTCTGATTGGCCGACTGACGTCCTGATGACAGCTGCAGGACATGAGTGGAGCGGGTGAGTGTCAGCTGACCACCAGCTGCGCTGTGATTGGCCAGGGCATCACCAGGTGCTTGACGAAGGCAGCGGCATCTCACCCTAAAGGTCACATTGTCTCACCATGGCTCCAGAGAGTCAATAAAGTGTCGACTGTTTTAATTGGATGCTGCCACACTTTATTATTTGAGCTGCTTCAAATCTCACTTTGATAGCACAAGTCGACCACAATTAAAGTTTAAGTGACTGATGACATCATCAGCCAGGGGGCTTCCTATTGGCCGAGCGCTCAGTCTCACCTGGCCGCCATCTTGGTCACCTGACCACCACTGGCTCCGCCCCTTGGTGGCTCCATCTTGGTGCGGTGTGCAGGGACACGACCCTGAGTCGGAGTGGCCATGCCCAGCCTGCACCTGTGAATGACATCACGGACGTTAGCCACACCCCCAGCTTCCCTTTCAACTGGTGCACGTTACTATGGACTCTGAGGCGTCCCCTGCAGACCGACTGACGTACCTGTCTGAGCTGCTGCTGCGGCTCCCAGACGACAGTCGCTGCTGCAGCTCTGAGTTCACAGCCGGACTGACTGCAACACAACAAACACACTGTGTCACTGCTGTCTATTTGCCTGCCTGCCTGCAGTGTGTGGCTCACAGTGGTTGCTTTATTAGCACTAATCTTGTTGTCATTAAATTCTTGTTGCTCGTCAGCAGAACACGTCGATGATCTTGTTAAAGCCTCGTTAAGAAGTTAACAGACTTGTTAATGGACCGACCAATAAGAGAACAGCTTCTCTGGGTTTAATTAAAACCGAGTCACAAATAAAGTTAAATGCTCGTCATGACACCGTATGTGTGTGTGTGTGTGTGTGTGTGTGTGTGTGTGTGTGTGTGAATGTCTTGGCGTGGAGACAGATGAGGAGGAGTTTAATGATCAAAATAATCATGAAGTTCTGATCATTATCAATCAGACTAGGGTTGTCATGATACCAGAATTTCAGTAGTCGATACCGATATCTTTAAATTTCCACGATTCGACACAAATTCATGGAATGATTTTTTGTAAATCATTCCATGATTTTTTTTTCTAAAAAAAAACCCAGAACCCATGTACTTTTAAATTGACTACTTTATTGGAAACTGTTTCAAACATCATTGTGCTTCTACATCTTTTTGCACAGAATTTAAATTACAATACCAGCGGCTAACTACCAAAGGGTAACTATACATTGAAAAAAAGAACAGCAGTGGCCTCAAACAATATTGTTCTTCTTATAAATACGGAAATAAACAACAAAACAACAGTGGTGTGGAGCCTGATCACACTTAAGTAAAACCTCTAATACCAGCTTCTCACAGCCATAACAGCGTCAGTGATTTTTGGCTGTGTTCGTTTGTGACTTTCCTCCTGCTTCTCCTGGTCTGTCTGTCTGTCGGTATCTAACAGGTAACGGGAGTATCGCTACTTGTGACAATACCACATCAGACTAATTAACTTATGTCAAAATTCCTGCCACCATCTGATTGAGCAAACACCACGACCATCTCAGAACCTGGACCAGATCCTTCCCTTGTGGATACAGGGCTAATTGAAGTGGTGGTAATCTACTGACCAGCCAGAAAGTGTGTGTGTGTGTGTGTGTGTGTGTGTGTGTGTGTGAGAGAGAGAGAGAGAGAGAGAGAGAGAGAGAGAGAGAGAGAGAGAGAGAGAGAGAGAGAGAGAAGAGAGAGAGAGTGACACTGGCTGATAAATCAGAAAAATGTATGAAGGTCTGGATGAAAATTTCAAAATTACAAATCAACAACAATAAATAAGTGAACATGTGACAGGTAGGGCTGCAACGATTCGTTGACGTTGTCGACAAAAATCGATAATGAAAATAGTCGACGACGAATTCCATCGTCGACAATTGTCGCCAGACTTGTTTCTCCAGTGGAGTGAGTCATCTCACGTCATTACAATCTCTGCCGAAAGTCGCACGTGTGCAATAGCGTCCCTACCGAGCGGTAGAGAATTTATGGCGGCGTCCCAGGCGACGCGTGCAAAACTTAACACTTGGGGACATTTTAGCTTCGGACAGTTGATCGAAACAGAGTCGGTGTCGTAGTCAAAATAGTTAGAACTTCATTAAAAGTTCTGGCTCAAAACATGACCCAGAATATCAAACAAAACAGAAGTGAAGAGTAGCAACTTCAGAATACAGCTATTTTGAACTACAGACCGAGACATCACAAATAAAACGTAGTGGCTTGACTCTACATTTTATAAACGTATTTTGTATTTGACAGTGAAATTGTGTGTCCCATTTTGAATCGATTAGGGGCGGGGGCTTGTCCTGTATTTCTGACTTGTCTTGAATGTGAATTTTCGATCCAAACTCGCGTTCGTTTCCAAAGAGTTTGCGTTCAAAACGGTAAACTACGTAGCTGAAGGCATTGCGCAACCCTTTCACAACAACTGCCCATTGGCTGCGTAGAGTAGAAGGCTATGAATAGGGATTGCTTGTTCTTTTCAGCTTTATTTATCAAACTCCTTTGTAAAAGCCATCCATCCTGTGCTTTATTGAATGTTGTGTAAAAAATACAGTATGTTCAATTGATAGCTTTCAATACAATTTAAACATTATTTCTAATGTCTATTCGTAAGAAAGCAGTTCAAACAATGTGAGCCATATCCTTTTTTATAAAGGATACGGACAACGATTATTAATTTAACTTATTTATGGATTTATGTCCAAACTGATTGAGCACTGTAGATGTCAATATAAGATTTTCTTTATTTACTTTTGTATGAACCAGCCTATCAGGAGCAAAGTTGAATAAAATATGTATTTTTTATTTAAGTACCCTTAAAAACTTTCTTGTGTTTATTATAATTTCCCATATAATTAAAGTGACCTAATGCTAAATTTAAGAAAAATTTGATGATTATCTGATTAGTCGACTAATCGTTTCAATAGTCGATGACTAGTCGTTAGTTGCAGCCCTAGTGACAGGCAGTGGACAGGAAGTCTTGTGCTAGTGATCTTGACCTTCAGTTCAGTGTGAAGCTGCAATTCCACCAAGAGGACCAAGCAAGAATCGCTTGCCACTGCTTAGCCAGTGAGCCGGCGGCAACATCTGGTGGTGTTTTACCTGAATACATGTCTACCAGCGAGTCCCTGAGCTCTTGGCTGGGTGCAGCAGCAGCAGCAGCAGCTGTTTCCCTGGAAACCACAGTGATCACTCTGTTAGCCCTGCTGGTCACGTCTGTCTTCAGGTCACACGACGCCTCTGTCAGACTCATCACAAGTTCTGAGGTCACCAGGTCGGTCGGTACCGACTGTTATTGATCACTGACGTGATTCAGCTCTTTGAAAAAAAGATGATTAATTGACAGAAAGTAAGTCTGAGAGTTGACAGGTCATGTGACTCCAAACTGAGGGGTCATGTGACTGACCTGCTGCTCAGCTCCTCCCTCAGAATGCTGAAATTCCTCCGGGTCCTCTGCAGGGCCTCCAGCACGTCGGTCGCACCTGCTGCCGGACGCCATCGACTCACCTAACCGACTCAAACTCACCTACTGAGTCGTCTCCCTGGAAACCTGACCCTCCTCTAAGGCTGCCAGGGTCAGGTGACACTGGGGATCAGCTGTCGGCGATAGGTCCACCTCCATCATGGAGACACAACGTAGCTTCGCACAGACCCACAACAGCCACAATCACCATGACACTGAAACCAGCACAAAAACGACAACAGAGGAGCAGCTAATTTTACATCAGAGTTCCTGTGAAACCTGCAGAGTTCACAGACATGGAGAAATTCTGGTTCTGCAGCCATGAACTCAGAGCTCCTGGGGTCCAGATGTTTGCTGACAGAGCTGAACCACACTGACGGATCCCGGGACCAAAAGTCACCATGGCAACAGTCAAGAGGAGGAACCTAATGAGTTTCAGCTTCTGAAACAAAACCTTCTCCTGTGTTCACAGGTGAAAAGAGGTTTTGGCAAAGAGCTTAAATGAAATATAGGATCATAACAAGGAGGAATTAAAATTTTCTTCACAAGCAGCCGTGATCTCGGAACGACTCCAGGTGGAATCTAGAACCAGGTCACGCAGCATCTGTACTTCCTCGTCCACACAGCATGTTGATCACAATCAATGCAGCCTTCACCTTATTCCAACAGAGGGAAGCACTCAGCCACACTTGGCCTGTTACAGGGGTGAGTCCCAGCAGAGACCCTGATCCAGGTACTGCAGTTCCCCTGGAGAACCAGCTAACCTGCTGCTAGCATGCTGCGTTCCATCTCAACCTTGACCATTGGCTGTTTATATAGATGGGCGGAGTCAGCACCACCTCCATTTTCCAGAAAATTCCACATTGTGGGTGGTAGTAGAGGTGAGCAGTGATGCCCCCCCCACCCAAGACTATCGCTAAGAACTATCGCTACTGAACTTTAGCCACCCCCACACACCAACGTCCCAAACAAACAAGAAGGTGTGAACTTTGGGCTGTGTCATGGGACGTGACCCTCTGACTGCGACACCACCAGTCCTCTGCTCTGATTGGCTGCCGTCACACATGAAACACACACAGTTTGATTCCTTGTGTTTATTGTGTTGAGGTGGTCCGAGCCTCTGCCTGCTGCAGCAGCTGCTCCAGCAGCGCCACGTCCACACGGTGCTTCATCACAAAGACTCCATCCAGGTGGAAGACGGGGATGTCCCACCTGTATTGGTCCCACCACAGCCGGTTTTCTGGACGGCTAATGTCCACCTGCTGCAGGACAAACTGCGCGTGCCACCACGCATGCGCAGGCAGGTGCGCGCACACACACACACAGACACACACACACACACACACACACACAGTCTGCATGAAGTCACGCGACATCACACTACAACCACCATTGTTGTTTGGCAGCAAAGAGGAGCCGAGAGGTCAAATCACCCGGTGAGACAACGGCTCCAGAGCTTCTTTGGCTTGGTCACACAGAGGACACGGATCCTGTCCAACACAGAGCAGAGCGTCAGCATGCTAACATGGGAACTGCTCTCGTTGGCAAGGTTGAGGGTGAGGAGCTAGTCAGGTTTACGTCCCTGCACCAGGACCTTCATCAGTGCAGCGTCTAAACCATTTCGATAGCAACAGGATGGCAGTCAGAAGGTGCAAGAAGGTTCCGGAAGGTTGCGGCCGGTTACCTTGGTGAAGAGAGTCAGAGTGGGAAGAGAGTCTGTGGAAAACAGTCGCAAACTCTGCACAGCTGCAGCTCGAAACAGAGGGAAAGTCTTCAGGACAGACATTTCATCTGAGGACAGACAGACAAACAGACAGTCACTGACCTGCAGCCCCACAGCTGTGAAAATGTTTTTTTTTTTTTTTTTTTTAAATGCTCTCGACTGGGCTCAGCACAACGCACCCTCGGACTCCTCAATGCAGCGGCCCACAGCCGTAAAAAGGGTCACCCTCACGTCACTGTTTAGCTAAGAGTTCTTTTTCAACAAACGGACGAGCGGAAACAAAGTGAGAATCGTGTTTCTGGCCGCCCGTTTCCCCGCCACGGACACGAGCTGTTGGCCAGCTTTGTGCCGCCCCCCGCTGGACACTTGATACCACCACTGTTGTTTTCTATGACGGGAGATTTGAACTCGTTCCACTCCTTCTTGGTATCGTTCGCGGAAGTTCGGAACTTTGCGAAGAGAAACTTTCAGGAAAAACGTTTCCACAAATTTCAAGCGGCTGAACTCCCGTCATAATTGGTTGAAATGCGTCAACATCGCGACCGGAGTCGAGAGGTTCCGAGATAAACAGGAAGCGCCGACGATCAGCAGCACCACAACTTCCGGTCATTGCAGACCTGCCGTGTGTTTTGTGTATCTCACCGAAAAGTTGTAGGTCGCCAGCACCGAAGCAGGTTCTCTTTTGTTGGCTCTGACTGGAGTTCCGTTTGACATCCAACTTCCGGTGTAGGTACAGAATTAGTCCGGGTGCAGAATCGTTCCGGGTGGAAGTGACTGCCGTTATGGCAACTCCATTGGGACATGCCTCACACCGGCCCCGCCGCCTCCAGCATGGCCTTGTGGCCTCTGGTGGTATTGCAGTCATCAATCCACCTCCCTGACCAGGCTT
Source organism: Thamnaconus septentrionalis (assembly GCA_009823395.1). NCBI lineage: Eukaryota > Metazoa > Chordata > Actinopteri > Tetraodontiformes > Monacanthidae > Thamnaconus > Thamnaconus septentrionalis. The sequence goes on along the minus strand of CM020508.1, from coordinate 1,595,171 downwards.
CCGTTCTCGTCCAAGGGGAAGGTTCCAGCAGCTGGAAGGGTTATTTTTTTAGTTTAAGAACAAAAAAAATAAAATCACTAAAATACAAACACAAAAAAAAAGTGTTTTACTGTATTCTCCGACCAGAAGTGGTGGTTTATGTGGGCAGATCACAGAGAGGCTCAGTCCGTCATGGGAGGGACATATGAGGTCAGCAGGTTCGAGGTCTGTGTTGACCGCAGATTTGCTAACAGGCCTTAGGAGGAGAGCTAACTGTACACTGTAAATGTCTCTGGAACCATACTCTGAAATAATTTTTGACATGGCAAGCCAAGGCCTGTCATCCTCAGATATTTCTGAACGGATATTGCTGGAAAGTGGGAGGACAAGAGGTACCTCTGCAAGAAATTTGAGAAGATTTTGTGCTTAACATGGCCTAAGTCTGAAGGGGCTCCCCAATACGCTCCTGGAGGTGGCAAAAGCTATAACTGAGGTATGTACAATGAGCATTGTCAAATTATTTCTATTTGTAGCCAAGTAATTACATATGAACAAATAAACATATCCACTGGTGTGATTTCTGGAATTTGGAAATCATCGTTATTTTTCATTTAGACAGGGCCAACATTTGGAAGAAGGATGATGAAGGGATGGATATCTTGCTATGAAAGGAGTGCATGCTGCAGAGACAAGAATTGGAACAGGGCTCAGAACTGTTCAACAGCCTTATCATGAAGCTAGGCATCAGGTATGTTCTTGTGCTAGAGTTAATTCTTTCATCAAACTCTTGATTATCTTTGGCCTTAAAGAATAATAATTTCATCGTTATGTTTTGTTTTTTTCCCTTAGGGTGCCCGCAATCTTAATCCTACACCCTATCAAGCTGATTTCATGGGTCAGAAGTTTCACATGAACCAAAATGAAAAACTGGCCATGTTTGGGGTTACAGGTTCTAGTCATAGATGCTTTCAGTAAGAAGGTTGTTGGTCATTCTATAATGCCTGTTAAGAACAACCTTTCAATTTATGAAGATGTTTCCAGGTAATAGACAACCCAATTTGCATGAAAATAGGGGATGAGCAGAAACATTTATTTCACAGAACTCTGGATAAAACTATTTAGTCACACAATAGCCAGAATATCATAGGCTAAATATGTTAACGTAACAGCCTAACACGTTGATAAAGTTCACAACCTCATTGTGCATCATAAAATCCTTGGAATTATTCATCCAAGCTGAGAGTCAGTTTGCAGACAAATTTTCAGACTTTCAGCAGTGAACAATAACTTTGCTCCTTTTAAAGAGGCATTGCTCTACCTCCTAACCACAACTTGGCATCATGTATGAGAAAACATCCTCTTAATTTGCACTTGTATAATGGAATGCAGAAATGGCAGCATAAACAGCAACTTATTTCAGTAGAACAGAGGACAAATGTTCCTTCCAGTTTATGCTAAGGACCTATAAATAATTTCCTCCTTTGCGAAAAGGGATTTCAGAACAGAAGGTACCTCTGACAGACCATAAACCTCAATAATATTGTTCCCAACAGTGTCTGCTCTACATTTTGCACAATGCACAGAGGTGTCCAACTTGCAGCCAACGATGCTTTAGCAACACTGGGTAAAGACTGGTTCCTCAATAAACCCTAGAAAAAAAAATCTAATGTTAAAGTCACACTGTTTTGTTGTTCTTTCCATTAAATTGTTTTATTTTGTCATAACTCAGAACTGTTACATAAAGGTTTGCATAAGTGCATATGATTGGTTGTAGACAAAGCTGCTTTTGGTAAGACAAAAGAAAAAAAATAATTTCTGTATGTGTGGAAGTTACAGGCACACAATAAAATTATTTTAAAATGGGGAATAATTACTGCCTTTTACTTATACAAACAACACAGCAGAACCTTTGCTTGATGGTATGTAGGTGGGAAGAACTCAGGGTGACTCTTTGACTGACAGCTAGATTGGTGAGCTCTCTGATTGCTGCAGTGGCATCAGTTAAGCTCTGTGATGCCAGCTATTTTCTCCGTAACAGCTTCAGTGCCTGAAGCATCCTCATCTTTTTGTTAGGCTGGGAGAAAATATATAACTTTTTTTCCCACTTTTCTCTAATTTATTAAAAAAGAGATGTATTATTATTAATACACTTTGTTATTTTCATTATTGTAATGGTGCACAGGGGCGAGAGAGTGAGTGAGAGGTGGCTCTGATTAAGAGTGCCAGCAGGCAGGTGTGAGCTTCCTTTGTCTGTCTGTTCTGTCGGCTGGCTGCTGCAGGGAAAAGACAAGCCCCCACTTAGTGGACGCTATCGGTAAGCAGTCTGTTTATCATTCATTCATTCATCTTCTATACCCGCTTCTTCCTTTTCAGGGTGACGGGGGTCTGCTGGAGCCTATCCCAGCTGTCTTAGGGCGAAGGCAGGGTGACACCCTGGACAAGTCGCCAGTTCATCGCAGGGCCCAGTCTGTTTATATGTTTGATTTAACCTAAATTGGCTCCTTATTTCTTTAATTGTGAATGACAGCGAAAGCTTAAGTTAAATAGTTGGACATTGTTTGGTGCTGTAATATTTTTTTTTGATATGATGTTCTTTTGCTTTAAGGTAATCAACCTGTGCAAAGAAAAAATAAAACTTTACAAGGATGGAGTTGTACCACGTCCTCTGTGATAATCTCGCCGAGTCGAGTTTAGGCAGGCACTGAGGCAGTTTAAGAAGATAACTCGACACTGTTTTAAGACAAAACCAAAACAAATATTTACTAGCTGCTATTAGAACACCGACCAATCTGAACGGTTTTACTCCAAAACATTACTTCATTTTATAACATTCATGAAATGTGCAGATGGGTTCTCAAAGAACAGCAAATATCAGGTATCAGACTAATAATATATCTTTATGTGTACCTAAACTGTTCAAATTTGGACTTGTTCTAAATCACTTTATTCCAATTTGCCTTTGTTCATTTCTTAGTTTTTTTTTTTTTTTTTAAATTTCTTTTCAGTTCACTCTGATTGTCTCCTTCAGTAACCATTTCATGGCTGCTATTCTGCCAACAAGTCTTTCTTTTCCAACACAGTCCTTGAAGACACTTGCAACATTAGTTTTTGTGGTGTAGATGCCATCATGAAGTTCTAATGAGGTCTTTCTTTAGTCCTTAAAACTGAGAATTTTGAGATGCTTCACTTGTCTGCAAGTTTTTTTTCTATCTCTCCCCTTTTGGTTGTGCGGTGAATTCTTGGCATCATGGCGGGCTTCAGTGGACTTTAAACTGAGAATGATTACCCAAGTGGTTTGATTTTTTTCTGTGAAGAAACAGGATTGTGTGACACTGACAGTGAAATGACTCTATCTCAATTTATGTAAGGAAAGCGACCTAACTTCCTTGATAGGGCAATGATGTCTTTGTAGAAATTGAATTCATTTTGTCGGCATTTTGAAAGTCAATTCAACAAAAAAAACAAAACTTAAACCTTGAACATGCCAAGTGATCTAATACTTTTATGATTTTAATTTAATAATCCAAGCAACCACCTGCAGGCTCCGGGAGGATTTGCAATTGTGCCTTTCTCATCACTCCCCAATATCTTTGTGGGCAGTGATGAGGTTCGAACCTGGACACCAAACATTGGATGTTATAAATATGTTATAAATGTTTTACTCTTCATTAACAAGCTAACAATAATAATAATAATAATAATAATAATAATAATAATAATAATAATAATAATAATAATAATAATAATAAGATAGTGTTAGTAAATGTTTTATAGAAAACAAACAAAATTTATTTTCCAATAGAGGTCCGATAAAGAGTTATTAATACAGCTATTCATTAAATCAGGTAGTTACGAAGCACTTACTAATCGTTAATTAAGTATTTTGTGTGAGCTGATCTAGTGAGCACTATCTATAACTTGTAAAGCATTTGCAGATGAGATTTAAACACTGGCATTGCCGCAAGACTAACAAAAGTTCTCTTAAGAAACAAACGAAAGACACAAAACAAAGGGATATAGAAGATATTACTTACATATTTATTTTATTGCAACTCCGAAACATATTGTAATTGTACAACTGTACTGTTGATTTGAAAAGACGTACAAGTGTAAACATGGCTGAATAAAAAATTTCGCGAACACCAACAGTGGATCAGAATTTTCAAGTACAAATAAAATCTTTGATAATATATAATATAATATAATATATATACAGGTACTACCCGAAAAATTAGAATATCAAGTAAAAGTTGTTTTATTTTGGCAATTTAACATAAAAGATGAAACCAACAAATAAAGTTCCATTTATTTAAAAAAAAAATTGTTAGGGATTGTGGCCCTAACAATCCACAATCGCCACTGACGAACTGCGTTCAGCAAAAGCAAAAGTTCTGCTCTGTGAGCTTAAACAAGTTTTTTCAATAAAATGTGAATTGTTGCCGTTTCATATAAGACACCAAGGAGACAATAAAGAAACAAACTATTCATTGAAAATAAGCGTAAACCAATTTTTCTTGTTTTTGATAGTATGCATCAGTAAAACAATTAAACAACGGGTCACGTTATTTACATTATAAATTGTAGATAATTCTGGAATTTTCCTCCTTCAGCCAATGGATCTCCAAGGGTTAGTAGTTAAGTCTGTCTGGCTCTCTCCTCTCAAAAGTGATCATCCAAGCACAGTTCAGCGCTAGCTCCCGCCCCCCTCTCTGATCCACAGAAAGCCCACCTGGGTGCCAAAGTGGGCTCCGTCCCTGTTGTGGGAGAAGAAGTGGGCGGAGTCACAGGAGCTGCAAGAGGTCAGGAGTGGCTGCTGCTGCTGTTGCTGCGGTGCCACCATGTGGTCGTGGATGTGGGCGGGCCGGACTCCGCCTCTCTCCAGCAGGATCCTGAGACAGGAAGTGCAGGTGTGACCAGGTGTGTGTCTGTGAGCGTATGTGTGTGTGGTGCTGCTGCTGAGCGCCACCTGTTGGCCAGCCGCAGGTCGACGTGCGGTGCTGGAGACTCCGGGTCGGGGACGCAGTCTGGGTGGATCCGCAGGAACTGTAGTGCCTCCGCTGGCTGGAGGGTGAAGCAGCAGGGCCCCACTGACGGCCCCACGGCCACCATCACCTCTGCAGCCTCACAGCCGAACTCCGACACCATGGCATCCAGGGTGGCCGTGGCCACGCCCCCCAGGGTGCCTCGCCAGCCTGGGGGGACAGGAAGTCACTCAGCCAAGTCACGTGAGCTGCCCCGCCCCCTCCTAGTCCCTCATAGTCCCTCCTCCTCCTAGTCTCTACCCCAACCTAGTCCCGGCCCCTCCCGAGGCCATGCCCTTCCTAGTCCCACCTCCTCATAGGCCCCGCCCCCTCCTAAGCCCCACCCCCTCCATCAGTCAGGTCTCGTGACCCGCTCACACGACACAGTGTGAGCCCGTCTCACCTGCGTGAGCTGCCGCAATGACCTTTGACCTTGGGTCGGCAAACAGGAGGGTCATGCAGTCAGCCCCCGGTGCCGCCAGAACCACGCCCCTCCGGTCCGTCACCACAGCGTCATAGCTGTCAGGCTGCTCGCGGCCCAAGACCCAAACGGCAGCGCCATGGGCCACCTGGTGGTGAGAGGGGACAGCGGCACCCGTCATTGCCAGCACGGGGCGGAGCTGCGGGAGGAGCGGGCAGAGTGGCAGTACCTTGGGCAGGTGTAGTGGCAACGAGCTGAAGCCGGCGTGCAGCGCCAGGCGGCGCCAGTTCTCGGCCACCAGGACGTCGGGGTCCTGCCTCTTCCTGCTGGATGCCAGGTTGAGGGAGCAGAGGGAGGGGCTGCCGCTGGACACACCCCCACAGCGAGTACTGAAGCCATGGCCGAAACAGCCTGCAGGCGGACAGACAGACAGACAGACAAGAGGCTGAGGAGACCAACAGACAGACAGATAGGCAGACAAACATGAAGACAGGCAGGATGCTGAGGGGACAGACAGACTGACTAGGGGCGGGCTCCTCACGATTCTGCTCAGTGGCCCTGCCCCCTGAGACCACCTGGTCTCTGTCTACTGTGGGAAACTCAACCAACCAATCAATCATCAGTACGTCCTCCAGGGGGCGGCGCTTGGTTGACACCGACCTGGAATCAGCGGTGACTGCAACACCAGGATGTTTCCTTTCAGCGGCGGTAGCTGCCGCACCAGCGCCTCCACTTCCTCGCCGACGGCACGAACAGGTGATACCGAGGTGGCGGAACATGCGCAGTCCGGACAGGCGGCGGCACCGCCCCCTACCAGGTGGTAGCGGAAGCTATACACAGCGGTGAAGAGCAGCTCCTGGTACTGCAGCAGCGTCAGCCGGCCGCGCGGGGTCGTGATCACGCGCACGGAGCTCAGCTCGTTGGCGTCCACGAGCTGCTTGAACCGGTACAGGCACTCGGCAGTGGAGCCGCCGGCTAGCACGTGCGCGCGCGCACCCGAGAAACTACTCCTATCCGGCGGGGGCCGCTTCCCGCATAGCAGGAAGATGCGCGCGTTCCCGGCGGGCTCGTCCCTCAGCGCCGAGCGAGCGCACGTGGGGCAGGTGTGCACGAGGTCTAGCAGCGCGGCGTCACACATGGCGGCAGAACCGGAACCTCGAACCTCCGTCCGTCCGTCCGCCTCTTCAGGCAGCTACTGCTGAGACTGAGCCGCAACTTTACTTCCGCCAACACGCGCCAGCTGTCGGCTGGCTCCGCCCACTTTGGAAAACCCAAAGAGGCAGTCGGAAACTCCAGCACGTTGTTTCTTCCGTAGTTGTAACTGACAGGAACTCACAAAGGTCAACTTGCGGTCAACCAGCCCCTCCAAATCGTCCAAATGGGCTCAAAATGGTCTCGTTCGTTTGTGCTTCGTTTGTGCTGGTTTGTGCTACTTTTTGAGATATTAATATATCCATAACGTGAATATGTTCAGTAATATCCACAGAAGTGTCCAGAGTTGCCTCATGTCTTAAAACATGATAAAAGTGAAATAAAAACAGGAAAACACTCTACCAACCAGCATAACAAAATGTGAAACACTTACAAAGTTTGAGACAAATTTACATTTTGGAAAACATTTTAACATATAAAACAAAACCACATTACCACAACACATTTACAACTCCCAAATTAAATTTATTAATTAACATTTATTAACATTTATGTGAGGAGTTTAAGTTAATACTAATAAGTGCAATATTGCAGTGTTTCCACTTGGTGTTGCTGTTGGTATAAAGTGAAGCTCTTATTTTTCCAGATGTTTACGTATGAAGTCACTTCCGTCTCCTGTCGTCTTGTTCCTGTTCGCCTTCCGACCGACAGCCATACTATGTGTGCTCCGAAGTTAATTACTCTTATTGCTGTGACAAATAAAAATATTAAACAGCCTCTTGGCTGTTGTTCAGTGATCCTTAATTAAGGCAGAAGCTACCACATATTTTTGACGACAAGTTAAACTGTCGTCAAAAACCACACCACGGCCAAACCCTTATAATGAACTGGTCACACTCGTGGGGAACCATTACAATCCGAAACCCTAGTCCAAAGTGATAGTGATAGTCCAAAGGTTCAAGTTTCATAGTCATTTCACAAAGCAAAGTCAGACTGCAGCCAACTTTGTGGCAGAGTTATGGCAGTTCTCAGAGCATTTTGATTTGGGATTTTGGGATTTTTGGACAATGTGCTGCGTGGCAGATTAGTTTGCAGCATTAATAATGACAAAATACAACGCTGCCTGCTAGGAGAAACCCCGCCACTGACTTTCAAGAAAGCCCTGGAAATCTCCCAAGGCATGGAGATGGCTGCTAACAATGCTAAAGATTTCCAAAAAAGAAATGGAGGGGCGCAGACAGCAGCAGTGCACCAAGTCAGGAGAGAGACTGGTAAGCTGGCAAACCGGGTGGAATGTTTTAGGTGTGGAGAGGCACACTATGTAAATGTTTGCAAATGTAAAGACACTGTCTGCCATGCTTGCCACAAAAAGGGACATTTAGCTAAAAAGTGCAGAAGCTCTAAGGGCATGGGGATACCTGGGCTAGGAAAAACTCAGGCAGGCACACACCACCTAGATCAAACACATGAAGAGGCTGTGTGTTCCTACAACATGTTTGGGGTGGAAACAGATGAGGAACCACCTGAACCTACAGCCACAGTCACTGTTGGAGGGCAGGACATTAGGTTTGAGCCTGATTCAGGGGCAACTGCATCTGTCATCAGTCACTACGTTTACACGACACTAGAGAAAACTGAATTAATGCCTTAGTCCGACGATGATCGGACAACTCACGTGTATGTAAATGCATTAGTCGACTATGATCGGAGCTTGAGAACTCCGATTGGAATCAGAGAACTCCAATTGAGACACCCAGATAATATGACTGGAATTCGAATTCCGCTGCCATGTATACGCCTTAGTCAGAGTATAACTGGACAATGCGTGTGCGCTCAGTTTATCGCCGGTTCATTCGGCTCGTTGTTACTTCCTGGAGCCTCGAAACACCTTCACAAGTCCACACAAAGGTCCTCAAATGATCTGTGCGTTATTCGGAAATGTGTTCAAAACTCTTTCATTACTGTTGTGTTTTGTACTTCTATATATCAACACAATAAAAGGAGTTGGTAGATACGTTTTTAATTGCTTTTACTGAAGCTCCATACACTACAATTGCAAACCCTCTCCCACGGTCTGTTTTTCGAACCCCTATGTACCAAGAAGGAAGGGTCCGGATCACTCGCCACGGTGAAGGTACAAAGTGCAGAATCAAAGACATAGTTTTGTTGTAGCCCTCCAACAGGACACAGGGTTGTTTCCTTTCCGAACAGCTGCTGCACCGATGCCAGCAGATCGTCAAAAATTCACACACATACACAACATGTTACTAGCGATTTTAAGGAAAGTAAAAAAAAACATGATTGCTGAGGGAAACCAGTCAGGCAGCCCAAATCAAAATGTGACCTGGATGCTGACTTCATTTGCTAATACTCGAAGAAAGCGGTGCTAGCTGTGTGTCTCGGGAGGTAGAGCGGGTTGTCCAATGACCGAAAGGTTGGCGGTTCAAATCCTGCTCCATCCTTGTCCCTCATTGTGTCCTTGGGGAAGACCCTAAATTGCTCCCAATGCCAATTACTCCCAATGGGGCTGGCAGCGCCTTGCATGGCAGCAGCCACCAAAGGACACCAAAGGCTGCTGCCGTGTGTGTGTGTGTGTGTGTGTGTGTGAGAGTGAGTGAGTGAATGAGAGGCCTTTGGTTTTTTTTTTAACTTAATTTTTTATTTGACAAATACACATATAAACATACAAACGTGAACATACAGAAAGGAGATGTATATTAAATAAAAATAAAGTAATTGAAATGTCCTTTCCTCTCCAGATTATTAACTGTGTCTCTGTAAATTCCCACCAAACAGAATACTTTTCAGATGCAAAAGAATATATTTATACAAGTAACACAATAAAACAAAATCTTAAACACCTATAAGTGGAAACAGCAGCCATACAGAAAAAAAAACAAGATAATTCTTGTCACAAAACTAAAGAAGAGAGAGGAAAAAAAGTGACAATAGTAACAGTTAAATGAAAAAACAAAACAAAATAATAATACATTACAATAAATAAATAAATAAATAAATAATAGTAAATTAAATTAAATAAAAAAAAAAAAAAAATATATATATATATATATAAAAAAAAAAAATAAAATCGGAGGTTACTAGAGTCCTGGCATTGCCTTTACTCGTAATGACCATCTCTTTTCAAACAATTGTGTTTTCAGCTGCAGTCTGGCTGTGATCTTTTCCATGATGAACACATTCTTAACCCTGTCTCTCCATTGCATTATGCTTGGAGGCTGTGGTTTCAACCATGAAGCTGTCATTGTCTTTTTTGCTATCAGTAGAAGGATTCTCAATAAATACTTCGAGTTCTTATCTGTCATGCTGTCAGGAATTATACCCAAAATGTAAACTGTTGGTTCCAACGGTAAATTAATACCAAAAATCTGTTTGACCTCCTTTTGAACATTTTCCCAGAAATTATATAATTTTGGGCAATCCCAGAATATATGGGTGTAATCACCCACAATGCCACATTCTCTCCAGCATAAACTAGTTGTATTGCTGTATTTTGATGTAATAAATGGAGTGTAGAAGTAACGCATTTTCACTCTCCACTCAAATTCCCTCCATGTTGGGCTGTTAGTTATTTTATGTCCCTCTTTAAATGTTTCCTCCCACTCTTCTTCTGATATTATGATATTTGCTTCCAGTTCCCACTTTTCTTTGATACCCAAGTTGTTCTCCTTAGATTCTTGTTGTAGTGCTTTATATATTTTTGATATCACTCCCCTCTTTATCCTTTCCTCTGAAAATGACCATAACACCTCCTCTAATTTAGATGGTGTCTTACAGATGTTCTCCCATTCCTGGTGTTTCTGTAGATAATTTCTTAGCTGTAAGAACTTGTAAAAATCTTGTGCTGGTAAGTTAAATTCCGTTTGAAGTTGTGAAAATGATTTTAATATTTGTCCCTTAAACATTTGGTCAATATATATTAGCCCCTGCGACACGGTGGCGCAGTGGTTAGCGCTGCTGCCTCACAGCAAGAAGGTCATGGGTTCGATTCCGGGGCCCGGGCCTGGGACCTTTCTGTGTGGAGTTTGCATGTTCTCCCCGTGTCTGCGTGGGTTCTCTCCGGGTTCTCCGGCTTCCTCCCACAGTCCAAAAACATGCATGTGAGGTCAATTGAATATTCTAAATTGTCCATAGGTGTGCATGCGAGTGTGAATGGTTGTCTGTTTCTATGTGGCCCTGCGATGAACTGGCGACTTGTCCAGGGTGTACCCTGCCTTCGCCCTAAGACAGCTGGGATAGGCTCCAGCAGACCCCCGTGACCCTGAATAGGAATAAGCGGGTATAGAAGATGAATGAATGAATGAATATTAGCCCCTTGTTAGCCCATTTGCTAAATCCTGCGTCCATGGTGGATGGTACAAAGTCTGGGTTTTTTGCGATCTTAGTAGCCCTGCTTATAGAATTTGAAAGTTTCAGCTTTTTTCGCACTGTAGTCCAAATTTTCAATGTTCCTTTGACCCATTCATTGCCCATCTTGAGTCTCTTCCAAGTCTTCTCATTTAAAAATGGTATTGATTCCAAAGATGTATTTTTACATGCATTTTGTTCCATCTCCACCCATACTGAATCTTTGTCTTTAGTGCTCCACATAATTAAGGCTCTGAGTTGTGCTGCCCAGTAGTAATTACTTAAATTAGGTAGGTTCAATCCTCTCTTCTCTTTTCCAGTAAGAAGTGTCTTATATTTAATCCTAGCTTTTTTATTTTGCCATAGGAATCTAGATAAGATTTTATCAATATTTTTCAGAAAGGCCCCAGAAATCATAATAGGTAAAGACTGAAACAGAAACAATAATCTTGGCAGTATATTCATTCTTACTGCTTCTACTCTACCCATTAGGGTCAACGGTAAAATCTCCCACCTCGCCAAATCGTTCTTTATCTCGGTTATCAGTTTCCCATAGTTTGCTTCAAATAGCTGTGTTGAACTAGGAGTGATAATTATGCCCAGGTATCTGAACCCTTTTTCGGCCCATCTAAAGTGGACCTTTTTTTTAAGTTCCACTGGGCAGTCTCCTGAAAGCATCATAGCTATAGATTTGGCTTCATTTGTCAAATATCCTGATATTTCACCATATTCTTTCAAGCTGTCTAATAGTGTCGGTATAGATGTGGATGGCTCAGTTATAAATGTTAATGAATCATCTGCAAATAAAGATGTTTTGTGTTCTATGCCTCCTTCATCCTTAATTCCTTTCATGTTTTTATTTTGTCTTATTGACTCCGCTAACGGTTCGATACTTGCAGCAAACAGTAGTGGACTCAGGCAATCTCCTTGCCTGACTCCTCTTTTAAGGTAGAAAAAGTCTGAGCAACAGCCATTGACTCTGATCCGTGACTTGGGATTTTTGTAAACCATTTTTACCCAGTCGATAAACACTGAATGAAAACCAAAAACATTTAATGTTTGAAAAAAGAAGTTCCATTTCACGCGGTCAAATGCTTTTTGAGCATCAAGGCTAAGTAACATGGTAGGTTGGTGATTTAATGTTCTCCTGATATTGTTGGCCCCCTGTCTCCCTGGGATAAACCCTGTTTGATCTGGTTTGATTAATTTATTTATATGTTTTTGCATTCTCTGTGCTAATATGTTTGTGAATATTTTTAAATCATTGCAAAGCAAGCTAATAGGTCTGTATCCTTCACACAAAGTTGGATCTTTGCCCTCCTTATGTAGCACAGAGATAATGGCTTCTGACCAAGTACCTGGGGGGGGGGTTCCTGTTGACAGGGCATAGTTAAAAACTTCACATAAAACTGGTATTATCTCTTCCGCAAAACATTTATAAAATTCCCCCGGGAAGCCATCTGTACCTGGGGATTTGTTATTTTTAAGGGTTTTTATAGTGTCGGCTATTTCTTGTGATGTAATTGGTTTTATCATTTCAGAAGCTTCATCTGCTGTTAATACTGGTAGACTTAGTTTTTTAAGGAATTCTTGTGTTTTGAACTCAATGAGATCAGACTCTGAATCACTGTATAAGTTTTTATAATATTCTGCAAAGGCCTCCGCTATCTCTTTTGGCCTAGCCATGGTTGCATTGGAATTGGGGTGTCTTATTTTTGTAACTATTCTATTTGATTGTGCTTTTCGCAGTTGAAATGCCAGTAACCGACTTGCCCTGTTGCCCTTCTCGTAATATCTTTGATTTACAAAACGAAGACCTCCTTCTGCTTTATACGTTAAAAGGTCATCCAACTCACGCCTAGTTTTTATTAACTCAAGGAGAATGGAGTTGTTAGATGTTCTTTTCTGATCTAATTCTAACTCTTTGATTCTGCTTTCTAACTTTCCTTGCTGTTCCAATGGGGCTTTTTTCAATCTGGATGTTACTTCTATTATTTTCCCTCTTATGACTGCTTTTCCTCCCTCCCACAGAATGGCCGGTGAGACCTCGCCATTATCATTTATTTGAAAATATTCCTTTAAACTTTTCTTTAGTTCTTGAACCACCTTTTCATCTGACAGGATAGACACATTGAGTCTCCAGTACCTAAAGAAAGATTCCCTGCCAAGCTCAAGAGACAATATGACAGGGGCGTGGTCGCTTATAGTTATCGGCTCTATTCTGCAGTTCGTAATCTTGTTTACCTGTTGTTTTGAAACACAAAAAAAAATCTATTCTTGAATAGCTACCGTGTAGGTTAGAATAGAAAGTAAAGTCCTTTCCTTTGGGATTATTATTTCTCCAAGGATCAATAAGACCCAATTCTTTTAAAACATTGTTCAGTACTTTGGACTTTTTTGTATTTGGTCCCCTCTCTGATGGCAACCTATCTAATTTACCATTCTGTATGGTGTTGAAATCCCCACCCATAATTATCATCCCTCTTCCATTACTGGTAACTATGTTAGCTATATTTTTAAAAAATGTTTCATTTTCCTCATTTGGGGCATAGATGTTTAAAATTGAAAAAGTCATATCTCCGACAGTGCCAACTACCATTATATATCTTCCCATATCGTCTTTTATAACTTTCTCTGCAGAAAAAGGTAGGGATTTACTAATTAGTATGGCCACGCCCCTTTTCTTACCATATGAAGCATGAAATACTTGGTTTACCCATTCTCGTTTTAGTTTTTTACGCTCATTCTCACTCAGATGAGTTTCTTGTATAAGCGCGATTGCACATTGTAATTTCTTCAACTGACTCAATATTTTCTTTCTCTTAATGGGATGATTTAAACCGTGGACATTATAAGGAACAAGGTTCAGCTTATTCATGACACTTTAAGATGTACGCCATCACTTCCGTTCCTCCTGCAAATCAAAACAACTGTGCAAAACTGTACACAGCGAAAAAACAAGCAAACAATACACATCTCCTTCAGAACTAATATACAACAATAACATATGACTCCCAAAAGTCCCATCAACAGAGGGCTCTGGCAAAGCCTCTCTGTGGAAATAGCACAATTTGCACCTGCAACTTCCCAGCTGTAACTGAGCTGCTACTTGCTCAACTTGAGCTCAAGTCTCGTTCATTCAACCAATTTTGATATCAATATGTAGTATTTAAATCCTGTAACTAGCTCCTATTAAACTCTTTAAACATTGTGATGAACAGATATTGTCCCCGATACACTTCAAAATTTACATTTGTTTTCACCTTTAGTCTCCGATTGTTGTCTGACCTTACCGCTGTAAACCTCAGAGTTCACTTAATGAGGGCTGGTAGGTCTTGCTTCTGTGATGCGTGGCTATCTCTTCTTCCCCTTCTGTCCTGTCACCGTACTCCAGCTGCCCCGCATCCTCACTCTCTGTAATTTCTCCTCCTCGTCTTCCTCTACGGTAATCCCCAAGTCTTTCAGCATGGGTGCAGCCTCCGTCAGTGTGGTGAATACCTTGGTCCCCGTTTCCAGAAGTATCTTCAGCTGTGCGGGATATGGAGATTGTGCCTTTATGTTCTTTTCCTTCAATTTTTTAATTACTTCCCGCACTAGTTTCCTCTTCTTCTGTATCTCGGTAGTGTAATCTTGATTGAAGTAGATGGTCCGTCCCTCGTATGTTATGTTTTGTTTCCATGCTTGCTGCATGATGCCGTCTTTCACGTGGTGATCTATGAAGCGGGCGATGATGGCTCGCGGGGGGGGCAGCACTCTCTTTCGGTTTGGCAATCAGTGAGCGGTGCGCTCTTTCGATGCGGATGTCCATGTCCGCTGGGATTTGTCGTGATGAACAAATAAAGTTAGTCACAAAGCCTATGGTGTCGTTTTTCTCAGAGCCTTCCGGTATGCCGTGTATTCATATGTTGTTCCGTCTCGCTCTTGCTTCTAAGTCGTCACATTTTGCCGCTAACACCGCTTCTTGATGGAGAAGAAAAGCGACTGATCTTTCAAGGCGCGCTGCCCTGTCTTCAGTCTCCCCCAGTCTTTCTTCCATTTCCACTGTCCGTTGCTCCAGCAACGTAGTTCTGTCCACAAGTTCTTTTAAATTTGTTTCTAGTCTCACCAGAGCGTTTTTATTGTCTTTAGCCGCTTCGGTGTGTTCTTGTCTCAATTTACGTAGCTCCGCCAATATTAGCGAGTCCTGTTCCCCGCCAACAGGTCCCTCATTCGGCGTGGCTTCCCTCGGCAAGTCCGTACCTTCAATATTCGCAATTTCCTTCCTGTTAGACCTCGTCTCCATTTTTTTTATATTGGTTAACCTACGCCGTCAAGTTCCCCTCACTTTAGCCCGCTTTCTGTAGTTAGGAACTTTCAAAAGAGCTAGTTTTAATTGGTTGTTTCGAGAGCTAACTTTTTAAGCCGTCTCTCCCATCATGGCGCCACCGGAAGTCGAGAGGCCTTTGTAAAGCACTTTGGGGTATCACAAATATATTCGCTGTGGTAGATGTGGGCTTCGACAGTAAAATTGCTTGTAATATTTTGTATACGTTTGGGAATTTCTGACCAATCCGCCGACGGTGGCAGAGTGAATCACAGTGCATGCCAGACATCTCAAAGGTTTTGGCTCCTCCACTCAGAAAAGCTCCTGGTTCACTATGACCCTGATAAGGAGATAGCACTTTCATACGATGCCTCGCCCTACAGAGTGGGGGGCAATCCTTTGGCATGTAATGGAGGATGGATCAGAGAAGCCAGTTGACTTTACTTTACATACCCTGACGGCAGCAGAGAAGGGATATTCCCAGCTGGACAAAGAGGGTCTGGCCATCAGGTTCGCTGGCAAGCATTTTCTCTCTATGGCCGCGCATTTAAAATCTATACGGTCCATAAGCCGCTGATGAGCCTGTTCAGTGAGACCAAATGCATCTCAACGCTAGCCTCAGTCAGGATACAGCACCGGGCCCTCACACTCTCAGCCTACCAGTATGCTATAGCGTACAGAGCAGGTAAGGACAATACAAAAGCTGATGTGCTGAGTCGGCTGCCTCTACCTGAAACACCTGCTGTTACGTATGTACCTCCAGAAACTGTTTTCTCGCTGGAAAGGCTTGCAGAGACACCTAAGGATCCAGGATTAAGCAGTGGACAAAGAGGGACCCAGTCCCTCTCTAAACGCAAAACAGAACTAAGTCTGCAGGATTGCTGCATATTTTGGGGTGCGAGGGTCATCGTGCCTCCCCCAGGCCGTTCACAGATTGTGGAGGAAATACATGAGACTCATCCAGGTGCATCGCAGCCTGACGAGATCCTATGTCTGGTGGCCAGGACTAGCCAGCCCCTGCTGGACGGTTGAGACGGTACTCAAAGTTTAGGGAACCCAAGCTAAAGCACCACCCTGCTGGATTTTTCCAAGTTCATTTTTTATATTAAGAGGATGTTGGAATTTAAAGTGGGGGAAGTGTTGTAATGTGGAAACATTTATGTGAGGAATTTATATAAAAACGGAGGGAAGCAATTTGTGTCAAATTACAGGACCAGTTTCTTTACTGCCTCAATTTTCTAAAATTCTTGAAAAATTGTTTGTAAAGAAATTAGATTCTTTTATTGAGAAATATGGTTTATTGAATGACCATCAGAATGGGTTTAGGAGCAATCGCTCAACATCATTAGCAGTGATGGAATTTGTGGAAAGCATTGCAACAGTTGTAGATAATAAGCCGTTTGGAGTAGGTGTGTTTATTGATTTGCGTAAAGCATTTGATCCGATCGATCACCCCTTACTGCAACAGAAATGTGAACGGTATGGCATAAGAGGTATAGCACAACTTTGGTTAAGCAGTTACTTATATAATAGGTTTCAATATTGCAGTATTGATGATTTTAAACCTCATCTTAAACATGTAATCTGTGGAGTTCCACAAGGCTCAATTTTGGGACATAAGTTATTTATACTTTACATAAATAATCTTGCCTTCGCCCTAAAACAGCTGGGATAGGCTCCAGCAGACCCCCGTGACCCTGAGCTCATGGAAGAAGCGGGTATAGAAAATGAATGAATGAATGAATAAATGATATTTTTACAGTAAGTGATACATTAAAAATAAGTTATGTTTGCAGATGATACAAATTTATTTTGTTCTGGAGAGAACATAAATGAGTTGTTAAAAACTGTAGAAATAGAATTAATGAAGTTAAACAAATGCTTTGCTTTAGATAAGCTATCGTTAAATTAAAGGAAAACTGAATTTATGTTGGTTGGTGGTAAAAGGACTAACACTAAGGTGAAAGTGAACTTAAACAATGTTGAAATTGATAGAGTTTATGAAACCAAGTTCTTGGGAGTAATAATAGGTGATAAAGTTTGTTGGAAGCCTCACATAAAACTTGTAAAACGGAAATTGTAAAAGTCTATTTCTATTCTTTCCAAAACAAGAGTCCTGCTGAATAAGAACTGCCTTCATTTGTTGTACTTTTCAATTATGATGCTTTATGAGTAGGCCTGTCACGATAACAAATTTTGCATACATTGTTTCTTTAGAGCAAACATTCAGTGGAAATGAGTTTGATGGAAAAAAAGACAATCAAAACTCTAATGGAATTTTTGCAAAGGCTTTATTTGTTATCAAATCAAATCAAATCAAACTTTATTTATATAGCACTTTTCATGCATGAAAAAAAATGCAACCCAAAGTTCTTCACAGATTAAAACAAAAGTAAAATGTCAAAACATGCTGCAAAATGAACAAATAAAAACTCATCCCTCCCACCCCATCAAATGGATGGGTTCACGTTGATGCTTCAACACTGTAGAGACCGACCACACGAAAAACAAAACCGCAGTAATCGGCTCATGTGTTAACTGGGCCATTCTCCATCTCCGTCTATTGACAACATCAGCAAGTCAAACTGACCCGTTCCCGATATCACTTCTGGTCCAAACCCGGATTTGTGACATCTCTTTCTGGTAGATTGTATTTGTAAATTTGTTTTGCTACTTGTAAATTTGTCTTGGTGCTTTTAAAAGTGTTTTGCATCTTGTTAAAATGTTTTCTGAAATGTACATTTGTTTCAGGAGTCACAAATATGTTGTAATCTCATTTTATTTTAAAATATGTGAAAATGTTTTCCCAAATGTTAATTTGTCTCAAACTTTGTAAAGTGTTTCACAATTATTGAATCAGGTTTGCAACTCTCAGCTACCGTAGATAACTAAGAAACATGATGAGAGCGATAGCTGGCGCCACCTGCAAGAGGTCGCTGCTGGCTTCGGACCAGCAGGAGGCGCCAGATGTCCAGATAAGTCTGAAGCGACTGAGGCTGCTGAAGCAGTCAGGAGTGCTCAACTTCTGGTCTGAGTGGCAGTCAGCTAGATGTTTGTGAATCTAGGAAGGAAATAGTTTTAGTTCCAGTTTAAATTAGAATGATAATGAAAAAAACCCAGAGTATGTGCTGCAGTGGATTGTGGGTAGTGATGCAGCAGATCTCTTCTGAACCTGCTGATATAAACACTGATTGGTGGGTTTTGGGTGAACTGGCCCTTTAAATGTCGTCGCCCTGTTCGTTCCCTGAACAACATCACCAACTGTTTTCATCTACTGTGAGTGTGTGTGTGTGTGTGTGTGTGTGTGTGTGGAAGGGGAGCGGGATCAGGTCATGTGACCAGCCTCCTGAGTGATATATGTTGACAGTGAGCCTCTTCCTTCCCCCAGGAGGTGTTGAGGTGACCTCTGCTGCTGCTCCAGTTCAGGGTTCCTGGATGTTAGATAACAGGGGCATCCCTCTGCCTCCCCCTGCTGCCTGGCTGCAGAAGGGGAGGCCGGGGCTAATATGTGTGTATATAATTAAAATCACCTGAGAATATATGGACTATAATATGTTTGCCATGTTTACTGTCTTTCTGAACTAATTTCCCCATTGAAAATCATAAGGATAAAATTCAAACAGCTAATAAATAACTTCATGATATAATGAACAGACTCTGTGTAGAGCACATCAGTCCTTGTAGCTTCGGCGCGTGCACAACACGACTTGTGGCTAGAGATGTAACAGTATGAAAATTTAACATCATGGTTGTGACTTCAATTATGACGATTGTCATTATATCACAGTATTGTTGAAATGCTTGAAAAAAAAGTGCTTATGCCCACACTAAAATCATTTAACCAAGTTTTACTTAGAAAACACAAATAAAAGAACAAGCAATTCCTCTAGGATTTTTTTTTTTTTTTTTTTTCTAAACACAGAACGCGGAACGCTGTTTTCCAGTTTGGAGTTACAGTAAACAAGGAGTCAGGCAGTGGCGGATCTAGGGGGTGGCTACTTGGGCTCAAGCCCCGGATGTTTTCTCAAGAGCCCCGGATCTCGCTTCTGAGCTGGTCTGAGTTATAATGTGCAGTACTGGAATTCACCAGAGTGGCAGCATGCGCAGGAAAGCAGCCTGTAGCCTGCCTGTCCAGAAGAAGAAGTCTTTCCCTCTCGTCGCTGCCAGCGTCTACGAGTCGAGCGACTCCACGGCGAATGGATATCAGACAAAAATTTGTGGAGAAAGCAAAAGAGGAGAGACAGGAGATGAAAAAGGGTTGAGAATAAAGGATTGAAAAACAGAGCAGTAAAGGACAGCTGAGGTGCCAGCCAGGATCACAGGTAGCCTGCAGTAAGGAAATAAGATGCCTTTTATTGTACTTTATTTCACATCTTTAGTTTATGATCAGTCTGAATAATTTTTTGTTTGATATTTTTTTTCTTTCAGTGGACGGTGAGGCACATGTTTATGATGTAAGACGGTTCTCTGTGCCTTTCTCGGCTTTGAATTGGTGATAAGTTGAAGTACAAAAAAAGGCACCAAAAAAAGACGGAAAAAATAAATCGTGATCTGTGCTAAGCCCCTGATCTCCTAGAATCCTAGATCCGCCCCTGGAGTCAGGTTAAGCAACTTAAAGGACGATTGGTTGGGGTTAGGGATACAGTTGGGTGCAGGTTAAGGTCGACGGGTTAACAGATTTTGACATAACACCAGCGTCAGGACCTACGACGGAGTTTATAACTTTAGCAGCGGAGATAGTATTGTGCCGGAGCATGTTGTATGTTGTAATTTTACAGGAACAATGTTAGGTAACACTTCAGACTTCAGTTTACTTTATTGACAACCAGTTTCCCCTCAGCGTCCTTGTAATAGCCAAAATACGGCCAGACTTCAGACTTTGTCTTTTTTGACGCCGAAAAAAATCTTGTCCGCTGAACTTCCTTCTACCCTGTTTATAACCAAAGATTGTATATTGTGCATGTGCACCTGTGTCTGTGCTGATGCTTTTCTGAGCAATGAGCTGGAGGTTTTCCAAACCTAATAGTAATCAAACACGGTTTTAATGATACTTGAAATTTGAAATGGTATAACCAACCATCTGACCTTTTTCTTTTTCTTTTTTTTTTTACTGTGGTTTATCATTTTACCGGTAACCGTTACATCCCCACTTCTGGCTGATCTAGCGTTAACGTACCCAGCATTCCCCAGCGCCCATTACGTCATTACGCTGTATCAGTAACTATGGCAACTGTCAACACAGTGTACAGTTGGTGCATTATGTGCTAGAAACATCTGAAAACAAAATGGACCAAAACATCAATATCAAATACTGAACTTCTCACCATTTTCAGTGGAATATGTGTGACAACCATCAACAACCAACCTCTTGACAAACATTTTAAGCCAGCTACCACATGGCTTCAGCAAGATAGGAAAAAGGTGACTCAAATCAAAGCTATTACCTTTGACTTTTTAAAAAGTGTTTGATTTTTAAATGACCAATAACCTACAAGCTTTAAATTCAGGGCGACACGGTGGCGCAGTGGTTAGCGCTGCCGCCTCACAGCAAGAAGGTCGTGGGTTCGATTCCGGGGCCCGGGCCTGGGACCTTTCTGTGTGGAGTTTGCATGTTCTCCCTGTGTCTGCGTGGGTTCCCTCCAGGTTCTCCGGCTTCCTCCCACAGTCCTAAAACATGCATGTGAGGTCAATTGAATATTCTAAATTGTCCGTAGGTGTGCATGTGAGTGTGAATGGTTGTTTGTCTCTATGTGGCCCTGCGATGAACTGGCGACTTGTCCAGGGTTGTGTACCCTGCCTTCGCCCTAAGACAGCTGGGATCGGCTCCAGCAGACCCCCGTGACCCTGAATTGGAATAAGCGGGTATAGAAGATGGATGGATGGATGGCTTTAAATTCAAAAACAATACCAACATTAAACATTAATGATTGAGACCCATACAAATCACATAATATATCCTCAATGTTCTGTGTTTTATCAACAAGATGAACAGTGCAAAAATGAGCAGGATGTCAGGCTAACTGTTTGATGTCAATATCACTTTACAGCGCCCACTGGTGTGACTGCAATAAGCGATGTGACAACTACTGCTCCCTGTCATTAATCTCCTCTGTATTTCCACGTTTTTCTCTTCTTCTCACTTTTGTGACGTCATTGTCATTTCCATCACCGTCACTTTGTTTCCTGGTTGCGGGGGGGCATACTCTCCATCACCGTGTTTGTCCCCGGGGAGTCGGAGCTAACCCACTCCTCGCGCACGCGCGTCGGCGCGTCCCCGGGTCCGTCCGGCGGCGGCGCGGAGGAGCTACGACGCGCCTGAGCGGAGCCGCGGACGGATGTCGGAGGATGATCTTCAGCCGGTAAGAAGCCGCGAGCCTCCTGGCGTCACGGAACCGAACCGCCGGTGCTGGCGCGCACGCACACACGCACCAAGAAGAGTGCCGCCTCGCTGTCCGTGGCTGCGAGGGTTTGGATGCCGTTGTTGATGAGTGAGCGAGCGAGCGAACGCGCGCGCGCGAGCACACACACACACACACACACACACACACACACACACACACACACACACACACACACACACACACAGAATGCTCAACAGTAAAAGTAAAGCAGCTTGAAGCTTTGAACAAAGAAAGTGAGCAGAGACTGGCCGTAAACGCTCCTCTGTGCGCGTGCGGTGCGCGTGCGTGCGGATTACCTGCTGCTGGACATCTGCCTTTGTTTCCGTTACCTGCCATCCCGGTTCCCGTTTCTTGGTTCCTGATTCCCGGGTTCTGGTTCCTGGTTCCTGGTTGCTGATTTCCGGTTCCTGGTCGCTGGTTCTTGGTTCTTGGTTCCTGGTTGCTGGTTCTTGGTTCCTGGTTCCTGGTTCTTGGTTCCCAGTTCTTGATTCCCGGTTATTGGTACTTGGTTCTCAGTTCTTGGCTCCTCCTCCAATCCCTTTTACATTTTTTCAGATGAGCTCTGGAATGTGCTGAACATTTTTCAGTCCTCTGGTTGGAGGCTTGGCTCTGAGGCTCCGCCCCTTCCACTGCTGGCTTGTGGGTTGTGAAGAGGTGTGTTAGCGCAGAATGCTAATGGGTCACGTGACACTTTCTTTTTCTGGAGGGAAACTCTTGAGTTCCACTGTTACACAGACGAGTTAGCGGGCTGCTAAAGCTAGCTCGCCTCATCATCTTTCATTGTGACAGAGGGGGGCACCAAAGTGCAGGTGTAGGTACAGTATCTGTCTGGGTCTACGGAATGTGTCCGGGGTCCTATGGCAACTTCATTCGGATAAACTACATTGCGGTCAGATAATTAGATAGAAAACTAGATAGATAGATGGATAAAAGCATATTATACATATATGTTGGATAGAACGAACAATCGATAGATAGATAGATAGATAGATAGATGGCTATCTATCTATCCTTCGTTTTTTCTGTTTGTTCGTTCTTCCATTTGTTTGTTTGACCGCGATGTAGTTTGTCGTAATAGACTTGCCGTATGTGACGTCATCGAGACGATTTCACAGAAGTAATTGCAAAACACAGACTCACGGGGAATTAATGTGAAATTAGATTTTTGTAATTGTTTTTTTTTTTTTTTTAAGCAGTAGGAGTGTGTGTAGGCATTATTTTTCACTGGCCCCACCAGTATTTGTGGCCCTGTTGGTTTTAACCACTGGGCCGGTTTATATTGTCGAACCCAACAATTAATTGACAAATAATAAATCATAAAAAGTCGAAATAGAGAAAATCAGCCAGAGCTGCTGGTTAAAAACTTCAGAAAAACCTCCTGTGTCACACACACACACACACACACACACACATGCACATGCAAACACTTCAAATAAGCCACTTTCCCACTGAAATTAGGGGGTTGACACTGTGCTTTTTGAACGTGGGTCGACTCTCTTTCAGTTGCCGTTTGGCCCCTTTCCCACTGACCAAAATCAGTGGGATCTGACACCCGCTGGAAAGCTGCACAGCCTCCACTCGAACTGCTCCGTGTCTGCTGACGTCATCGTGCTGAGATCGAGTAGATGAAGGGAGACAGAATTCAGGGAAGTAAACAATGACCCTCAATCCACACCAGAAGCGGAAGCAGAGCGTATGCGTAGACGCGTTTTACGAGCAGAGCGTCTCGCGCAGCGGCTCGACCGGTTCACGTGAGGATTGCGAGATCGTGTGACAACCCAGGCAGCTTCGCGTATATTTAAAGAAAAAACTGTGAAACAAAACTCTTGCCCGTCCCAACAGTGTCTCGAAGTATCGCTGTGTGTAAAAAAGAAAAATAATCATAAACTTAACTGCTGGCATCATACAAAATACAGGTATTTCAAGTATATATGCATTTTGTTCATCACAATTTCAGTTTCAAAGTGAAATCTATTTTATTGTTTGACGGCTGAACTGAACAGCATTGAAGCAGATTGCATCACGTTGGTTTTTCACAGTGAAATACAGCACATGTAAAAACAAAATCCAGCACTTTGTATATTAATGATTAAAATGAACCGGATCCACCGTGTTTTTACACCATTGGCTTCTTGTCTGAACGGTCCTACCTGCTGCGATTGATGCAGTAACGACGTGTGCAGCGTCAAAAAATTAACAGCAGCGTTCTTTTCCAGGGTGTCGCGTTTTACTATGTCTGGGTTGCTTCTGATACGCGGCCGCTCTGTGCCTGGCGTGAGTCTGCTCATTGACTTTAATGGCCACGTTTTACTCCGTGCAGCGATCGGTTCGGCGTCGGGTCTATTTTGTGCGCAAGCTGCGAGTGAAAAAGCTGAAGGACAATGAACAATTTTCGAGCACTGACGAAACGTAATCGAACACCTTTGCATCTTTACGTGATATATACGCCGTGACTGACGCGGTGTTATGAAGTAGCGCACGTAACGCTCAACTCATCCTGTGCGGCAGGTAAAAGATGTGATGTTGATGTGTGGTCTCCCTTTCCCACTGCAAGCCGATTGGATCGGAGCCGATTTCAGCCCGAGTCGCTTGCCGGGTTGTTTGACGCGTTTCGGCGCGGGTCAGTGAGCCTTTCCCACTGCCACCAAATGTCGATTCATAGCGGGTCTACATTAGGTGTTTTGGCCGGTGGGAAAGGGGCTGCAGAGACGAATCTCATCAGTTTGATGGAAGAAGTGCAGCAGCCGGAGGGCAGAGCTGCTGCTGCTGAGGTGTGTGCATGTGTGCGTGCGTGCGTGTGTGTGTGTGTGATAGCTCCTTTTCCGGCTCGATGTGGACTGAATGTGGTTGGTTCGTGCTGCAACCAAATCACTTCCTGTTTCTCTGAGAAGAGAAAAACAATCAGCTGTTTGGCTTATTGATTAACACCGATCAATAATACAGCAGCCCCAAACAGTTTGTGTGTGTGTAACAGCCCAGAGGTTATTGCCCCTCCCACTAGACTGCTAAAGAAAGAAGGAATAATCTTCCTTCTTTAGCAATGCATAGACCCTCCCCCACTCTCTCTCTCTCTCTCTCTCTCTCTCTCTCTCTCTCTCTCTCTCACTACTGTCATTCACACACACAAGCACACACAAACAGCTCTTTAATGGGGTCACAGGCAGAATGTGTGACATGATGTGCATCAGTGATTTATTGTGGTAACACACATTTATTCTTATTTCTCAACAACAGTGTGTGTGTGTGTGTGATTTGTGAAGATGCTATATTTACAAATAGTTATTCTCAGCTAGCTAGCTAGTTAGCCGCTCCGCCCCCTCATTTAGAGAGAGTGAGTGAGAGAGAGAGAGAGAGAGAGAGAGAGAGAGAGAGAGAGAGAGAGCGTGTGTGTGTGTGAGAGAGAGAGAGTGTGAATGTGTGTCTGTGTGTCACTGAGCTGCAGGGCTGAAAGATTTTTCACTCACTTCCTGGTTTCGTCTTTTTTAATTTTCTCACCCTCACATGCACAGACACACAAACACAGACACACACTGATGCATGCAGAGCTGTGCAGCGATACTCAGCTAAATGAATGTGTGTGTGTGTGTGTGTGTGTGTGTGTGTGTGTGTGTTTAAATTTTAATGACTTGTGCAGCAGGAGGCTGTGATTTCATTGGAGACACTCGGCTGCACCGGCAAAAATCTATAATCCTCTTTATTGGAGCCATGTCCTGCGGGACTGTGTGTGTGTGTGTGTGTGTGTGTGTGTGACTGAGGTTTTTGCCGTCAAAATTCTTTGTTCTCATGCAAAATATTTTCTCTCTTGGCCTCTTTCACAGAATTTCATTCTGGTCACTGAGATGATATTTTCCAGTGTGTGTGTGTGTGTGTGTGCATTCTCTAATTGGATGTGATGGCGTCTATACCAGGGCTCTGTGTGATGCTGATGGTTGCTTGGGCTCCTGATTGATTGATGAGCTTTTGTGAGCAAAGACTGGCTCGCTTGGTGTCGGCTCGGTTCTAACCGTTACCATTTTGGTCCCTGCTTCCTTGGGGTTCCAAGCATGCTGACCAGGGACCATAGTGGTGACGTAGCACAGAGCAGGGCACTGATTGGACAAGAGTTTTGATGAAAGCCGAGTGAGAGTCATTCGCGAAAACCAAAACCGCCCTTTTTCAAATGCGCCGCGTGTGGATTTTTACATTATTATGTATTAAAAACTGAAATGCTTTTGAAACTGTACCATGGGTGAACGAAGAGCTGCAGACAATTTTGTTCTCGGTGGCCGAAGAAAAAGCTCAAAGAGAGCTGGACAGACGGAGCGACATGTAATTAAAAAGTCTTCCTGGTTTTGCAGCTGGTGGCCAGAGTACAGCAAAACAGTGTCAGGAGAAATGTAAAGAGAAATGCAGAGTGACTGCCAAGCGATGCCTCTTAAGTTTTGCTCCTTATAGCGATTTTAACGCCGCTAGCGTGTTAACACTGGCTGAATAGAGCTTTTGCTGTTTTGTGCTTTGTGTGGACTTAAGTTGTGCGGATATTCTTGTCTAATTATAAACGACTCTCAAGCCTCTTCTCCACTAAAATGAAAGCGTTGTCACTATGTTTTCTGAACGCGGGACGTCGATCGGCATTTAGTCCCTTCCCTACGCACCAAACCCAGCAGGGTGTCACCCCCGCCGGCAAGCTGCACCCCCTCCGCTTTCACCGCTGCGTGTCGGCTGACGTCATCGCGCTGATATCTCGTAGATGAAATGCGACAGAATTCAGGAGTCCGGCGGTGGCCAGTCTTCTTGGGGCGTGTTTTCATTGCCTCGCCTCGTCACGGTACGCCACGCCTCGGTACGATTGTGTTTTCATTGGCTCTGTGATCACGAGACCGTGGGCGGAGTCGACGCGGTAAAGCGGGACAACGTTTTCGTCAGCATCATTTCTGTACGACACACAACAGCGCAACAATGGACAAAGTAGAGGTTGTTTCATACCTGCTGCAACCTTTATATTTTCACCAAAAGTAAACACGAGACAGATATAATGGGAAAATAGCATTTATTAAAGAACAATAGAAAAACAGACAGTAAACACGCCCAAAATAGAGCCTCCTACTTATTTGAAATAGCCTGTATGAGCTGCCCTAGCAAGCCAAGGAAGGCGTTATTAAATGCCGCGGTGTTCAAGGCTTCCTCGCGGCGAAGAGCCACGTCCTCTCGACGAATCCGTATTTCCTCTCGCCTCAAGGCTCCTCGGATTCCCTAGCTTAATGCGCCTCACGCAGGAGCAACTCGATTTGTTCCGAGTGCTTCGCCATTTGCCTCTCGTCGTTTTCGTGAATATGGTTGAACACACTCACGACGTCGAGGGCATTCCCGGTTCGCCTGCCCCTCCCCAAAAGAGAAAAGAACATGTATTGAAATAGCTGCGTTCAAAAAATGTATACACATATAAATGTATTCGTACGACATCAATAGTAGCTACTTGTATTCATGGTCAAACGTACCTGACACGGAGTGCTGCGAAGGAGTTGGCGTCGATGTCCGCTCCGACAGGGGACATCGACGAGACACTGAGCCAATCCAGTGCCCTGCTCGTCTCTACGTCACCACTAAACTCGCTTCGACTCGCTTGGCCCCTCAACGATAGAGGTACCAAAACAGCACCCCCTACAACCGTGCAGCGGCCAGTGCAAACACCCTAACACCGTACCGTGGCGAGGCAAGGTGAGGCAATGAAAACACGCCCTTAGTTGTTGGACACTTTGGCTGTAGAATCATTCTGCGAATAGCTGCCCATTTTGTGCGCGTGCCGCGAGCGAAGAAGCCAGAGGACAATGAACAATTATCAAGGGCTGCGACTGGTGCGATATTATGATTTAGCGCACGTTACGCTCAACGTCATCCCGTGCGGCAGGTAAAAGATGTGGTGATGTCGCGGGTGTCCCAATTCCATCGCAAGCCGATTATTACCCGGATCGCTTGCCGGGTTGTTTGACCCGGTAAGGCTCGGTGAGCCTGCTCCACTGCCACCAAATCCAGTCGGAGGACGCTCCTCCTTCCTACTCACCTCCCTCACCCCCATGATGACTGATGACTGATCCTGGAACTACAGGAACCACAGAACTCCAGGAACCACTGGAAATATAGGAACTCCAGGACCCACGGGAACTCCAGGAACCACTGGAACTACAGGTACCATAGGAACTCCAGGAACCACAGGAACTACAAGAACCTCCTTTCTTTGGTGTCAGGCTGATCGCTGATCGTTTGCTTCTGTCTGCTTCAGACCTGCTGAATATAAATAAGGAGCCTCGTCCCTCTAATAAATCAAAGCGCTGCTGCCGCTTTCTGGTGTTGCTGCTGGTGATTTATGGGAGGAACATGGACAGTGGCGCCAAGGTGAGAGCGGGACACGCTTGCCACGCCCTCTCCACTCTTCTTCGCTGGTGACTGATGAGCAGCAGCAGCAGCAGCGTGAAGGTCATCTGGCTGCTTCCTGAGCTGCAGGGCCACTTCCTGTCTGTCATCCAGGGGCAAATGACCCATCCCTCTCCCACCAGCCCCTTCCCCTCCCCTAGGCCCTGGCCAATCACGTACCACCGTTTGCCACCCAACCCAGCTGCGTTTTGCTGCCAATTGACGGACATTAATCGTCCCCCAGACTCATTGACGGTCGCTAGCGTGCTAATCCCGTGGGGGTTAGCATGTGACATTGTCAAAGATGTTGTGTGTGTGTGTGTGTGTGGTGTTTGTTGTTAGGTTTTGTTGTGTGTGATGTTTGTGGCGAGGTTGTGCGTGTGTGTAATGTTTGTCATCAATTTGTGTTGTGTGTGTGAGATGTTTGTCGTGAGGTTTTGTTGTGTGTGTGATGTTTGTGGTGAGGTTGCGTAGTGTGTGATGACGGTAAGGAAGTGAGTGTGTTGTTCCTCCTGAGATGTTTCCTCCTCAGATCGCCTGGAGGAGCCGCCGCCACCGCTAAATGATGTGCACATGGTCGTTTGCATAACAAATTAGTGTGAGAGAATGAAAGGAAATGAAAGGGAAGAGCACACACACACACACACACACACACACACACACACACACGGGGATTTGGAGTGAGAGGAAAATAGAGTGCTGGTGGTGGTGGTGGGCGAGTGGAGGTGGGGATCAGCTGCTAAACTAGATGCTAAACAGCATATCTCAGAGTGATAATGCTAACCTCTGAGCGGACACTATGTTTGTCTTCAGCTTTATACCATAGGGCCAGATCCACAAAGTGATTGACCGGCCTTTGCACCAGAAATTCCGTGCAAATAGCAGTGTGCCCTATCCACAGAGGGGACGCAAACGCAAAAAGCGGCGGAAAATGCGCCAAGGTGCAGGTAGCAGCAGGGCTGCGCCAGACTGATTTGAATGTATTTGAATTAGCCATTATATGCTAAATTTACATAGAAGGGGGTGTCCCTTCTATGCAAATATGCCTCATTCGAAACAGCGGCAGATCCAGAAAGAGTTTGCGCTCCCGTCCGCACGTAATTTGACAGACACCGACAGCCAAAACCAGGTGCAGTTTTCCTTCTGTCAAAGTTTCTCTGCCGTCAGAGCGACTCTCTCAGATGATGAGGTGTGTGTATGTAAAAACATATCATACACACATTCTATCAAATATAAAATACATTTATTTATTTATATATATATATATATATATATATATATATATATATATATATATATATATATATATATATATATATATTTATTATTTATTTATTAAGAATGCAAAACATTGATAGTTCACTTACACTTGAAACCTGCACTTACTTGATCAGATCAGCCACTACAAATCGCACTCAGGTGGCGGTTACTGTAAAATATATAACACGATGAAATATATATAAATATACTGACGTGCGTTGACTGCCTTGCGATCGTAATGCCCAGGAACGCACAGAGCGCCTAAGTTTCTCTTTGTGAAATCGGACTAATTAAAATTATTTGAAGGTTCGGATTCGTTCTCGCTCGTACAATCAACCACACTGGTAAATATATTGTAACAGTCCTGACGTTTGTTCAGTTTTCTGTGTGTTCCACTGTTTATTAATGTTTGTGTTGCTGTTAGTATAGGGCGAACATGTTATACTTCCCGTTTTTCTTAAAAGGGGTGACAGAGACCGGCGTGACCAGTGTGTGTACTGTGCGCAGGGCTGTGGGGATGTTTGGAGAGTCTTGTGCGACGGTCTAATTCTTGGTGTGAGTTTGGGAGAAAGCCAATGTGAATGCCGTTTGACAACAACAGAAATAAAGTATTCCGTCAGAAAATCAACTTCTAGTCAGACGATCTATTGCGCGGTCAGGTTACTAGAGCGCAATTTGCACTTCCGACTCTTCAGGTGCCTCATTTCTGGGCGTTTTTGCGCCTGCATATCAATAGTGTAAAAATCCTTTCTGGATACAATGCTAAGGTGGCGGAGATTACGGCCACAAAGTTGCTGCAAAACGCACCACAATTTACCGCTGCACGCCATTCTTTTTGGATCTGACCCATAGTGTAGAGGTGTGTGTGTGTGTGTGTGTGTGTGTGTGTGTGTGTGTTCTTCCTCTTGGCTCGGCTCTTCACCGTCTGGACCTTCTGGCAGCGTCTCATCATCTCTGGCTGGACACTAAACAGGAATCATTAGGCATTTAGCTAAGCACAACACAACAAAGCAGGTAAGCAGCTAGCTAGCTAGCTAGCTAGCTAGCTAGCATGGCCGTGTCTGAACCAAGCAAACTGTGGTTTTAGCACGTTCTCAGTGTTTGTTGTCATGGAGCTAGCGGTTTCCAGGCTAACCGGCCCGATCCGGTTCCAACCGGTCTACTTTAATGAAACCACAGAGGAAGAGAAATCTTCCGTCCAACATCCTGCATGAGTCACTGTCACCCACTTAGGTTTGAACATTTGTCAGAAACCTCCAATTGGATGGTGAAATCAAGAAGCACCTGCTGCTGCTGCCGCCGCAGCTGCTTCGACTGCTGCTGCCGCTGCTGGTACTGCTGCTGTCGCCGTGACGACCAGGCAGTCTGGTGTGTGTGTGTGTGTGTGTGTGTGTGCATGTAAGATCTGTAGGCTTCATCCATGACATCACGCTGTAGCACTGTGGGAGAAGTAGGATGATCTTACTGCGATTTACAGCATCCACACACACACACACACACACACACACACACACACACACACACACAGTGGGCAGCATCTGTGTGCTCTGACTTCATGTAATGCAACGGTGGAGGCAGCAGAAAACACAGAAGTGGTGAGAGCCGTCACATGATCCAAGGCTGTGAATTGGCCAGTCACTGTCAGCAGCGATTAGTGATGTCATCACTGTGTCCATGTGTGCCTGGCTGGCGAGGTGGGATGACATGACGTCCCATGAAAACCTGCTGCTGAGCCAGGAAACAACACGGGAACCGTCTGCTCTCATGATGCTCGCGTTAGCCAGCCAGTGCTAATCCAAATACAAAGATGAACACCAGTTATTTTGTGTTTGAAAAACAAAATGAATCTTTGCACAAACATCTATAATCAACTCAATTTGTTCTGACACTGTGGTCTTTTTTCGGATTTGACATGTTGGAGCTAATGTGCTAATAGGAAAGGCCATTATTTACAATAGGAAATGTCACTAATGCTCATAGGAAAGGCCACTATTTATAGAAGAAAAGGGCACTAATGCTAATAGGAAAAAGGCCACTAATGCTAATAATATTAGCATGTGTAATGGAGACGCCCATTGTTTTTTAGCTTCTCAGAGCTAATCAGCCACTTACCAGTTGCCCTGCTAACACCGCTAGCCGGCTAGCTGCTAACATGTGCGAGTCGACACAGATTGGAGAGAGACAAAAATAGTTGTTTTTGCCTTGTTGTGTGTGTGTCTGTGTGTGTGTGTGAACACAGTACTGCTGGATTAAAGCGGATTAACACGAGCGGCTGAATCCAACAGCCAGGTTTCTCCTCCTCCTCAGATGTCTCTCCGTTTTCTCCTTCACCTTCTCTCTCTCTCTCCTCTCCCCTCCCCCTCTTCTCTCTCTCTCGTACCAACATCTACATGATGTTTCTCTTCAACCGCTGCAGGCAGTGACGGATGGCGAGTCGCTGCAGCTGTGACTCTGGACAACAGTAGCTCCTCCAGAGCCGCTCCATCAGCGTGAGCGGTGGGCGAGTGGGAGGGAGGTGGGAAGGAGGGAAAGAGACAGAGAGAGAGAGAGAGAGAGAGATGGAGGGAGAGAGTGAAGGAGGAGCAAGAAAAGCATAGCAAGGATGAAAGAACATCATCAAGTCTGACTGTGTCTGTGTGTGTGTGCTTTTGTCCTCTGACTGTCCTACACACAGTCACACATCTCCCACTGCCCACTTCCGCCTCTGTCTCACCTGCCTGAGATGTGAACACACACACGCACGCACGCACACACACACACTTTGAGTTTTAGCGTGGCGGCTAACTGCTTCCATAACCTTTGTTAGCGTCAAGGCTAGCTGTGTCCATAGCCTCCCTTAGCCTTGATGCTGATTTAATAGAATATGTTAAGCTAACAGAAGGTGGTGGAGATCTGCATGCACGCGCACGCACACACACACGCACGCACACACACACATGCGCGTACACACCTACACACTAGAGACCAGGTGTGTGTGTGTGTGTGTCTTAAATACTTAATGGCGCCAGGACGGGGCAATGCTGTCAGGACTTGTTACAAGTGTCTTGCCTAGGGGACCACCGGCGACCAACGCCACCTACCCGGGGGAGTTCAAAGGTCAAACATCCAAGCTCGTCCAATCCCGCCGAGAGGCAGAGCTTCGTCAAGCCTTCGTCCGTCAGCCACGCTCACTTTCCCACAGTGCATTTACATCCAGAGCTTAATCGGACTAAGCTTTTAATTCTGTCTTCTCGTCTAATCGGACTTCTCTCCGTGTCCCCGTATACATGCAGCTGAGAAAATCTAATTATTGACGGAGTACATCCTCCTACCCACACTAGGAGGTGATATGAGTCTTTTCAGCGTGTTCAACTTCTGGTTAACCTCTTTCGTCGCCAGTGTTGGGAGTAACGCATTACAATAATAACGAAATTACAGTAATATAGTAGGATTTGCGGTAACGCAGTAATATAACGCATTACTGATACATTTTCGGTAATATTATATGCGTTACAATCTAAGTTACGCGCATTAAATGTGCTGTGCAACGGTCAGCGGATTGGTCACAAATTCACAAACATACACAACATATTACTGGCGATTTTACTGTCGAAGCTCACAGCTACCACAGCGAATATACTCTTGTAGTGAGCGCTATCTATCAGCTGTCTACCTCTGTGAGCTGCTGAGGCTCACAGCAAACTCGGCTTTCTTCGAGTATTAGTAAATGAAGTCAGCATCCAGGTAACATTTTGATTTGGAGGATCCAGCCCAGCAGCTGTTCGGTAAGGAAACCAATGGTGATTTGGAGGGGCAGACAACAACGCAGTGTTCTCTTGGAGGGCTGCGACAAAACCATGTCTTCGATTCTACACTTTGTGCCGTCACTATGGCGAGAGATCCGGGTCCCTCGTTCTTGGTGCATACGGGTTCAGAAAACAGACTGGGAGAGGGTTGGGCATTGTAGTGCATGGAGCTTCAGTGAAGGCAATGAAACGTATCTACCGACGCCTTTTATTGTGTTGATGAATAGAAGTAGAAAACAAAAGATGTGTTCATGTTGACACAGTGCCACTGTGTGGCCGACTGCGGAGGTCTTTTTTTGCACACTGTTGTGGGTCTTTGTCGGTCGGTGGCGCCTTATTGTGTGGACAAAAGGAAGACGATTAAATCAGGTTCTCTGCAACACCACCTCCCTTAAAAGGCCTGAGAGAGAGAGTGTGTGTATTTGTTTGTGAGAGAGAGAGAGAGAGAGAGAGAGAGAGAGCGAGAGAGAGTGTGTGTATTTGTTTGTGAGAGAGAGAGAGAGAGTGAGCGAGAGAGAGTGTGTGTATTTGTGAGAGAGAGAGAAAGCGCTCGACCTGTTTGTGTGTTCATGCAAGATGAAGCAGCGACCTTATCAGCTGTGTGTGTGTGTGTGTGTGTGTGTGTGTGTGTGTCTGTGTGCTAGCGTGACATTCTAGGACGCGTTAGCGTGCTGCTTGTTGAAATCTCATGAAATGATCCAGAAGCTGCTGTCTGGTATGCAGACCTCGATCACTGGTAAGCAAGACGTTCCTCTCGTGTCACAAGTTTTGTTTTTAATGTTCTGATATCAACATCATTGCCCCGCCCTCCCTCCCCCCACCCTGAGCCCTCCAATGAAATCTGGCCAACAGAGGGCAGTGGTGAGCAAACAGCAGGTGGTGACACCGTCAAGGAGCCCAGAAGCAGAAGTGAGACCCTGCAACGCTGGTCTGGAGCAAAGGCTCTGAGTAACCTGCAGATCTCTGCAGATGGAGAAGCTTCCAGAAGTCTAATGAGAGAGCCAGATGCTTTGGCTTCTGTGTGTGTGTGTGTGTGTGTGTGTGTGTGTGTGTGTGTGTGTGTGTGTGTGTGCGGTTTGGGGTTATTCAGCGGGTTTGCTCCAGACCAGTCACTTCTTCTGGTGTTACTTACCTCCTGCTGTTTGCCCCCCCGTTGCCTACTGTGCGCCGGAGTGTCACCTGACTAGAGCCAACCAATCCTGAGGCAGAAGCTGTTTTTGTTCTGGTCAGGTGCTCATCGCCGTGTCGTGGCGAGATGTCTGAGGTGGCGGTGGCGGCAGCGATCAGCTGAGTGGGTCGGGGACTTCCCGAGGCATCCTGGGTAATCGGAGCAGTGAGAGCTCCGCCCACTTCTGCCACTTTCACTTTTCCCTGACGGTAATTAGAGACGACGGGAACAGATGGAGCCGCCGCAGCCCGCTGCTCCTGTCAATCAGCCCAGTTAGCAGGATGGACACACACACACACATGCACACACACATCACTCTGGCTGCAGTCATTAATTTCCTGTTTTTGTCCTCATTAACAGTCCTGTTCCTTTATTTATTCTAATCTCATTAGTGTCGCTGCTCCATCTCACTTTGTTGTCACTGTGTTCACACACACACACACACACACGCGCACACAAACAAACACACACGCACACACATACACGCGTCAGGTCATTCATCCTTAAGCGACTGTCCACACGGTGGTGCTGTCCAAGATTGTTTCTTTTTTAACAGTCAACTGCAAACACCTACTATAAAAGTGGAAAACATTATATGTAATATTTATATACATACATATATCAGGTAAAAGTGTTAAGGTTTATGAGTGCCTGCTCTTTTTGTCTTTGTCAGCACGTAGGTTCAGGGTTATTGGCGTGCGTGTGTGTGTGTGTGTGTGTGTGAGAGAGAGAAACGCAGACGTTTTGCTAGCTGCCCATCCCATGATCTGTGGCGTGTCTGCGATGCGGCGCGCTTTGAAACGCCTTTTCCGAGCGAGACGTCTCATGCGGCGACTCCATCGGTTCACGCGAGGATTGCAAGATCGCGCAACAACCCAGCTAGTTTCGCGTGTATTTAAAGAAAACAACAGTGAAACTGTTTTGCCCGTACCAACTGTGTCTCAAGTACCGCTGTGGTTAAAAAAAAAAAAAACAACAAAAAAACCCTGAATTGTCTCGTCTCATCGTGACCCAAACTACCTTCGCGATCGACCGGTAGATCGCGATCGACGCATTGGGCACCCCTGCCCTGGATACATCGAGGCTATCGTCGCAAACTTTCCTTCAACTTCACTGCTGGAAACAGTATTCCCTCTCTCTGGTCTGACCGCGGTTCTCACCCTCATGGACACCGGCACAGCAACAAAATCCAGATACGTCATCCGCACTAGTCACATGATTCCATACAACCTCCTCCCTGTTCCAACTTTCGCTACAAGGACTTCACAATGAAAGCCTCTCAGGACAGCACTATTCAACACGAGATCACTTAACAATAAAAGCCTACTCCTCAGTGAATTTGTCACGGACAATGAAGTGGATTTACTATGTCCTACTGAAACCTGGCTTAAACCCATGGATTACATCGCACTCAATCAAGCCACCCCACCTGGATACACCTACATCAACAACCCCAGACTGGAAAAACGAGGTGGAGGCATTGCCGTCATCCACCGCAGCGACATCTCCCCCTGCCCCGTCTCCATCTCAGCTGTATCCTAATTTGAACATTTAGCTTTCAGACTTCCCGGTTCCCAATCACTCACTGCTGCCGTCATCTACCGCCCTCGCCAAAACTGTCCATCAATTCTGACTGACTTCACTGACTTCACTGACTTTGGAACCAAGCTCTCCTCCATCTCTCCATCCATACTGCTTCTCAGTGATTTCAACATCCACATTGACTCCCCTCAGCCAAATTAACATCTGACTTCTTGGACATTATAAATTGTCTCAGCCAGCTGCCACCTTTATCCCATTCCATCTCCTCTCCTAAAACCCTGCATTCCTCACCCCTCTCTCCCCTCTCATCACCAACATCATAAACACCTCCCTTAGCACTGGCTCTGCCCCCTCCCTGCTCAAACTTCCCACTATCACACCCCTTCTGAGAAAACCTGACCTTGACCCAGACAACCTGGATGAATTCAGACCCATCTCCAACTTTACCCTCTCAAAAATTCTGGAACGGTCCGTCATCACCCAACTCCAACAGCATCTCCACTCCAGGCAGCTCTTTGAAATATTTCAGTCTGGATTCCGAACACGCCACTGGACTGAAACAGCCCTCCTCAAAGTTTCTAATGATCTCCTCCATGCTGCAGATTCTGGTTCCATATCCATCCTCCTCCTCCTCTACCTTTCTGCCGCCTTTGACACCAATGAGCATCCTCCTCCACCGTTTCCAGTCAATCGGCATCTCTGGCACAGCACTCCTCTGGTTCATCTCCTACCTCTCCGACTGTCATCATTTTGTTTTTGTTGACAACTCTAAGTCCTACACTTCCCCTGTCAGCCATGGAGTTCCCCAACAGTCGGTGCTTGAACCCCTCCTTTATAATCTACATGCTCCCTCTCACCAATTTTCTAAACTCAACAGCAATAAAACAGAACTCCTTATCATCGTACCCAAATCTCTCCTCCCCTCTGTGCAGAACTTTACACTCCTCATTGATGGTCATCATGTCATCCCCCTCTGTATGCAACCTAGATGTCATAATGGTCCCCACCCTCTCATACCAATCTCACATCAAGCACATCAACAAAACATCTTTCTTTCACTTCCGCAACATTGCACATCTCTGTCCTTACCCTAACCCTCTCATGTAAAGTGACTTTGAGTGTCCTAAAAAGAGCTATATACATTTTTAATGTATTATTATTATTATTATTATTATTATTATTATTAGTAGTAACTATTGTCAACCTGGTGACTTGGCTAATGGTGTTGCTAGCGTGTTGCGGAGGCTAGCTAGTAGTAGTGTAGTGTTAGCTCGCTGGATGTATCAGTAAGTGTCTGTCAGCCAGTCAGCAGTGTAACACTAGCTTAGCTCGTTTAGCTTGGCTCAGCCTCATGACTCGTGTCCGCCATGTCTTCATCAGCACACACACACACACACACACACACACACACAGGAAGTGGCTCCTATGTCAGACACGCTGTCGATCCTCCTGTCTGTATGCAAAGTGTGCCACCCCCCTCCACCAGTACACCCCACCTTTAAGTGGATTAAATGGATTTGAAAGTGGAGCCGCAACCGAAGCTAATAGTTCTGCGTAAACCTCAACTGTCTGGATCTCAGACTGAGGAGAAGCAGGGCTGAAAGACACACACACACACACACACACACACAAAGCTGATATTGACGATGCAGGCCGTAGCTCCGGACACACAGCTCATCACAGTACAACTTAAAGTGTAAGTACACCCAAAAACCACTTTTTGCTGCTGAAAATAAATGTATTATGGTATGTAGTATTGTTGCTGATTGATTCTGGTCCAACTTTTGACAAAAAGTAAAAGAATTTTAATTTGGCATACTTTGTTACAAAAACGTGGAACAGCTAGCTCCCCTCTATGGGTTTGTAATGCCAGCTATGATATCACCAACCGCCATTTTTAACGGACATTTCCTGTGTTTCCCTCACCACTGCCTGTTAGTAAATTAATTTTTCTAAGTCGCGTAATACATGCACTTGTCCTGTTTTTGTAGCATATTTAACGAGAAATGTCATGTAACGCAGTCGTCCTTGGAACATAATGTAAGCTCTCTCCTGTAGCGGAAGTAACAGGTAGCCACGTTTGTTTTTGAGAATAATAAAAATAAACAAAAACAGAACATTCTGTGTGTTCCATTTTACAATGCAAATTTAGTTTGAGGATTTTCCAGGGTATGGGGCACTGCTGTGCTCCTCCAGTACGGTTCTATTTGGGGCCGGCTCTGTCATCTCTTGGTACTGGTCGGGGCCGGAACTTATATCTACAATAATGGTTTGGAGCCAGTCGGCTCTGGTTTTATATTTCACTGAACCATTTCGGTTCAGAACTCAAATCTATGAGAAATAATTGTCCACCCCTACTCTAACCTGGTGTCTGGAAAGCACTGGGTTCAGCTCATTGTCAGTACTCTACTCTTCATAGGAATGCAGGCAGCAGAGCCAATCCCTATGATCGTATTGTATCGTATCTTAGGAACCAACCATTCACTGCTGTGCTCCTCCAGTACACAACTATACAAAATGTGTATGCTGCTGCTAACAGACAAAAAAGTACTTCCTCAGAATCAGAAAGAGAAAGTGAGAGAGAAGAGGTCAACAACAACTTTCCTCCTCCTCCGCCAAAGAATAAACAAAAAAGAAAAACGAAGTACACAGCTGAGTGGGAAAAAGAATATGTGTGGTCAGAGAGCATAAGAAACGACATGTACAAGGCTAATTGTACTGTCTGCCGCCGACCATTTTCAATTAGTCACGGAGGAGTCACAAGAAAAATGAGAAGCAGAGGAGAAGCCAGGGAGCCCTGACAGAGTTCCTTATCCGTCAAGCAACTCCACATAACTTTTCCCTTCTCTGATGGGGGGCCGGGGTCAGTTTGTAACAGAAAAAGTGTGACGATCGCAGGGGTGCCTAAACGTAAAAATTCATTGCTTTCCAGAAAGCCACACATAACCGAATAATCCTTTCCGGGTTCTTCACAGAAAAAAAAAGTCAGGAAATAAATAATCACACTATTAATGAAATAAATAATAACCAAATAACCCTCTCTGGGTTCTTCACAGAAAAAAGTCCATGGAACATTAACTTTCTGTTGTGCTGTGCACAATCTTAACAGGTAAAAGTTCAGCTTGGTTGTCAGAGCAGAATCTCTTACTTAAATGACTCATATGAGCAGTCTCTCAAAGTTCTTGTGTTCTTTCCTTATTATCCTTTTGTAGGTTCCAGTAGGCTTGTAGACACCGCTGTTTGCAGCTCTCTCTCTCTATCATCAACTTCCCTGTGAAAACCACATAGCAAGCAGGCTGAGAAACCAAACTAAGAGATACAGCACCTACACAGCACAATACATTTCACAACCAGTATGGTTGCGGAGATGGAAAAGTGAGCTTACATAGGTATGCTCTTCAGTGTGAACTGTGGGCCTACATCTGGCTGGTGAGAAGTTGAATGTCAGGTTCCATTCTAGTCACAGCCAGTCTCAAACACTGATGCAGATGTTCATCTGTCAGTCTTAATCTCATCGGAGTTTGCAGCAGTTTAATGTGTGAAAAGGTTTGCACACAGATATACGTGCTGCCAAAAAGTGTGGACATCTTCATTGCATGTTTTTTGATGTTAGGTTACGTGTCGTTTGGGAGGGCGGCATAGAAGTCAATGAGACTGTTGGGCTTGAATGCGTCTTTCAGAACATCACAGTTCTGTAACTCGGCCAACTCAAACTGATAAGAAGGCTGGGCTTCATCAATGTCGGCAACAAAGGGGCTCTGGAAAAGATGGATTTCTTTTGCAGTAACATGTAGTTTACGGAATCGCACACCGAACTCCCCCTTTAGCATTTCCTGTGCTTCCACACACTTTTCAGCTGGAAACGGGACTGCTGGGTCCTCTGCGGAGAGGTTTTGGGTAGCAGGGAGATGAATGAAGTTATGCTTTTTCACTTGCTCCAAAAGAAGCGCTAGTTTCACCTCAAATGCTTTTATGTGGGAATACATGTCAGAAATGAGTTTCCCCTGGCCTTGTAGCTGCAAGTTAAGGCTGTTCAGCATTTCTGTCGCATCTGTTAAAAATGCGAGGTGCCATTTCCATTCTGGGTCGATCAGCTCTGGGACCGTTTTGTCTTTTGAATGAAGAAATGCGTTAATTTCGGGTAGCAGCTCATAAAGACCCCTCAAAACTCTGCCCCAGCTCAACCACCGGACCTCTGTGTAGTCCAGCACATCTCCGTGCGCAGACTCCAGTTCAGACAGGAATTCTTGGAACTGCCTGTGTCTAAGTCCCTTTGCTCTGATGAAGTTTATGCATGACACCACAGCCTTCATAACAGAATCCATGTCAACACTTTGCAGCACAGTGCTTGCTGGTGAATTAGGCAGTGGACTTGTAGCGGGGCGGTGAGACCCCTTTTTGCTAGGAGCCCCGTCAGTCGTGATGCTGGTCAGCTTTGACCAGTCCAGGTCCAACTCTTCCATGGTTTGGCGCACTTTGCCGAAAATATGCTCCCCCGTCGTAGTGCCTTTGAGACTTTGGAGGGCTGCCAGCTCCTCGCACATCTCAAAGTTTGCGCAAACTCAACAAATAAAATTGAGCAGCTGCGCTGTGTCCTGCACGTCCGTGCTCTCATCCAGTGCTAATGAAAAAAAGTCAAATTCTTTCGTCTTCTGCTGCAGCTGGGCATTTTCCTTAACCCGATTTCTTCAATGCGGCTGGTGATTGTACTCGGCCGACAGACTCACGGCATCAAAGACACCTTTCTTCTCGGGACACACCTCCTCCAGGACAGCATTCATACATTTCTTGACAAACTCTCCATCAGTGAAAGGTTTACCGCTGCTTGCTATCAGTTGAGCAACCCGAAAGCTGGCCCGAACGGATGACTAGTTCAGCTGAGCTTGGCGTACAAATGTATTCTGCTGAGCTAACAGTCCACGTTTTAGCTTTGAGAGTTTGTCTGCTGGCATTTGGCCTTGCAAGCTATCATACTTGTCTTAATGACGGGATTCATAGTGTTGGTGCAGATTGTATTCTTTGAATACCACCTCTGCCTCTTGACAGATGAGACAAGCAGCCTTTTCTTTGCATTAAACAAAAAAAATAATCGTTTGTCCACTGCAGGTTAAATACCCTGCATTCTGAATCAATATTTCTCTTACCTAACCTTTTTGCCATAATTCTGTTCTCTCTTTGACAGGGGCAGGTCTAGGACAAACTTTATTATCAAATACAAATACACATACAGTGC
Organism: Thamnaconus septentrionalis; assembly: GCA_009823395.1. Taxonomy (NCBI): domain Eukaryota; kingdom Metazoa; phylum Chordata; class Actinopteri; order Tetraodontiformes; family Monacanthidae; genus Thamnaconus; species Thamnaconus septentrionalis. Next base: position 1,554,151 of record CM020508.1, on the reverse strand, counting down.
GTGTATTTGTATTATTTTTTTTAGAGTAGCTAAAATTTAGCTATTCTTAAAAATAATTTATCCCCTAAAATGGGTGGTCCTATATTTTTGTCACGCACTGTATATATAAAAATCAAAATCAAAATGCGTCTCTGGTACTGTTCAGGTGGCCGGGCCAAACGTGGAGGTGGGCCGTATCCGGCCGTAGTTTGGGGACCCCTGCTGTACAGCCATGGTCAAAAGTTTTGAGAATGACACAAGTATTGGTTTTCACAAAGTTTTCTGCTTCAGTGTTTTTAGATCTTTTTGTCAGATGTTACTATAATATTGTTACGTTCCCACTTAAGTCTAGGGTAGTGGGAGGTAACAATAAATAAATTACCGGGCGGAGGAGAGGGAATAAGGCGATGGAGGTCTGTGAAATAGGCAAATTAGATAATTTATTGCCAACAAAAAAAAAGGGGAACTTAGTCAACGAGGAAAACAAAAGATTACTCAAGGGTAATCAAACAGCTGGTCAGCTAAACAACAACTCAGGAAGCAGCTCCTCTCCTGCGAAGCACGGCACAAGTCCACAGCTGGGTTCCGGCGGCGAGCGAGCGAGAACAGGATCGGGCGAGAGCGGGGCGAGAGAGACGTCCTCTCCCTGCAGCCTTTTATGCAGCGCCAGCTCAATTGCACATTCGCCACACCTGTGCAGGTAAATTGATGGAAGCTGCAGAGACTGAGGGAGAAAGAGAGAGAGAGGGAGAGGGAGAGAGACAAGGCAAGGCCATGTCCCACACACACACACACACATACGGCTCCAGCCGTAACAAATATACTGAAGTATAATTACAAGCATTTCATAAGGGTCAAAGGCTTTTATTGACCATTACATTACGTTTAAGCAAAGAGTCAATATTTGCAGTGATGACATTTCTTTTTCAAGACCTCTGCAATTCGCCCTGGCATGCTGTCAATTAACTTCTGGGCCACATCCTGACTGATGGCAGCCCATTCTTGCATAATCAATGATTGGAGTTTGTCAGAATATGTGGGTTTTTGTTTGTTCACTTGTCTCTTGAGAATTGACCATTGGGGTCAGGTGAGTTTCCTGGCCATGGACCTCAAATTGCGATGTTTTGTGCTGGAAAAGGCATTGTTCGTCACCAAACTGTTCTTGGATGGTTGGGAGAAGTTGCTCTCGAAGGATGTTTTGGTGCCATTCTTTATTCATGGCTGTGTTCTTAGGCAAAATTGTGAGTGAGCCCAGTCCCTTGGCTGAGAAGCAAACCCACACATGAATGGTCTCAGGATGCTTTACTGTTGGCATGACACAGGACTGATGGTCGTGTAACACCCTGAAGTTACACACATAATATAATCCCCAAATTTTTCCATCTTAACAATGTTGAGCCATACAATTTAACGAGTTAGTTGTTGTAGTGCCTTATTTTGCCAGCAGAGTGCACATTAGTCATTCGCGAGCACTATTTCTTTTTCCTTCTTCTTCGTCTCTATTGATGTTGAAGAGAACAGACACGCTACAGCCAAGAGTGTGCTAATGTGAACTACATGAAAAGTGGTTAAAACTTTATTTTGTCGACAGTTGTTGATTTCGGTGACTATCCGCGCCGTGAAGAAGTTTTTGGGCTGCCGGACATCGTTGTTTTGTTTTGGGTTTTTTTGTCAAAGAAAACTTCGGTTGGTTTTTCATTTTGGTGTAGAAAAATTTTGATGGCGAGCCAGAACCAGACCCGTGGAACGTGAGGCAGGACACCGACTTTCATGCGTGGAGGGCGTGATGTCAGCGACAGCCTCATTGTGAATCTGGAGAAAACACATCTATCACACCATACAGACAAGAAAAAAACAACAACAACAGCTAATTGTCCAATTCAGTCAGTATAATCCTCTAATGTATGATTGTGTAATCCTTCATGTACTTGGTCACCTATCTATTCATCTACCCGGGTAGTGTGATTTTGTTTCTTATCTGTATGGTGTGATAGATGTGTTGTCTCCAGATTCACGACAATGGGTCATAAAAGCAGTGAATTAAACGAATAATAAAACGAAACATAACACAAGCATAGGACAAAACAAAACAAATATGCTCACAGCTAGTGCATCCCAAGAGGAAACGCTTCAGCCTTGTTTTTGGAACTGCCAGCAGCAGCTGATCGGGAGATCTTAGGGATCTGGCTGGGCAGTAAGGCTGGAGTAGGTCAGACAGATATGGAGGAGCAAGATGGTTTAAACACTTAAAAACAAATAACAAAATCTTAAAATTGATTCTGTATTGCACGGGGAGCCAGTGAAGGGAAGCCAGAGTGGGTGTAATATGTTCGTGCTTAGGAGTCTGAGTTAAAAGGCGTGCAGCAGAATTTTGTACAAGCTGCAGACGGGCAAGGGAAGCCTGTCTAATCCCTACATATGAGGAGTTGCAGTAGTCAAGACGCATTCGAGATAAAAGCATGGATTAATTTCTCCAGGTCGGGCCTTGATAAAAAAGGATTTACTTTTGCTATTTGACGTAGTTGATAAAAGCACCACTAATCTGTCTCTCAAATTTAAAATCAGAATCAAATTTCACCCCCAAATTAGTGACACAATCCTTAAAATAAGGTGACAGAATGCCAAGATCAATGATGGGGGAAGAACAGGAACTGGGTCGAAACACCATTACTTCAGACTTACTGTCGTTTTGACTAAGAAAATTAAAAGAAAGCCAGGCTTTAATGTCGTTAAGACAGTCTATGAGTGGCTGGACTGAGGGAGCATTTTTGTGTGCCAGTGGAAAATAGATCTGGCAGTCATCGGCATAAAAATGAAATGAAGTGCTGTATTTCCTAAAAACAGAACCAAGTGGGAGCAGATAGAGAGAGAATAAAAGGGGGCCAAGGATTGTCCAAACAGTGTTCAAGACGAGAAATTAAAATGCTGTGGTCAACAGTATCAAAAGCAGCGGACAAATCTAAAAGCACCAGGACAACAAATTTTCCAGAGTCAGTTGACAAAAGTATATAATTTGACGCTTTCAGCAGTGCTGATACAGTGCTATGGAGAGCCTTGAACCCAGACTGGAACTGCTCGCTAATACCATTCTCTACAAGGTATTGTGATAACTGGTAGTGAACGACCTTCTCAAGGATTTTCAAAATAAATGGTAGATTCGAGATAGACCTGAAATTTGAAAAGAGGGAAGGATCAATGCCATCTTTTTTAAGTAAGGGTCGTTCTACTGCTTGGTTAAAGTCCCTTGGTACTGTGCCAGAGGGGAGACCACTATTTAAAATTTCAAGAACAACAGGTCCAATGGTTTCCAGTACCTCTTTAAACAGGCGGGGGGGAATGGGATCAGCAGGTGAGCCAGAGAGTTTCATATGGCTGTGTCATTTAAAATGGAAAGAGACACTGGCATGAAATGAGTAAATACAGATGTGCAGGGCAGGTAAACTGAGTGCTTGTTGTATGGCTGAGAGATACAGGCTCTAGTTGACTCAATTTTGTCATGGAAAAAGTGGAGGAATTGCTCACAGATTTCAGGGGAGGCATCTAAGCCAGTGGAATTGGAAACCTCAAGAACAATGCTTATGGTTTGAACAGAGCACGAGGATTATTACAGTTAGAAGCAATTATTTCAAAACATTAGTCTGTTCCTGATGTTTTTCCTGGAGAGAAGTGGCTTCTGGTCTTCTTCACAAATGCAGTGGAAATGTTTTTTTTGGCGGGATTAAGTTCATTTTCAAGAGGGACTTTGCAATTAATTGCAATTGATTTTATCACTCTTCATAACATTCTGGAGTACATGCAAATTGCCATCATAAAAAATGAGGCAGTAGACTTTGTGAAAATTAATATTTGTGTCATTCTCAAAACTTTTGGCCATGACCATTTCAGGCCATTTTACTTGTAAATGGTCTGAAATAGGGTCAGGTTTATGATTTGAACATTTAAGGCTTAATATTTTGTAAGCTGTAAAACGTGTCATTATGGCATAAACTATGTCGGAAGGGGTAAAGCAAAGTTTTTGGTCAGTGCAAACTGCAGATTCATTCAAGTTGTGTTTACTTTCCTTATCATACCTTTACTAACATTTTTAATTTTTTTTGGTCAATTTCTTACTGCGGGGCGACACGGTGGCGCAGTGGTTAGTGCTTCTGCCTCACAGCAAGAAGGTCGTGGGTTCGATTCCGGGCCTGGGACCTTTCTGTGTGGAGTTTGCATGTTCTCCCTGTGTCTGCGTGGGTTCTCTCCGGGTTCTCCGGCTTCCTCCCACACTCCAAAAACATGCATGTGAGGTCAATTGAACACTCTAAATTGTCCGTAGGTGTGCATGTGAGTGTGAATGGTTGTTTTGTCTCTATGTGGCCCTGCGATTAACAGGCAACTTGTCCAGGGTGTCACCCTGCCTTTGCCCTAAGACAGCTCGGATAGGCTCCAGCAGACCCCCGTGACCCTGAATTGGAATAAGCGGGTATAGAAGATGAATGAATGAATGAATGAATGAATTTCTTACTGCTAAATGTTCAATGTAATTAAGTACCCCAATACTGATACACAATGACATTTTTAAAACAACAATATCAACTGAATCATATAATGATACAAGTATATGTAATGACTAATATTTATTAATAATAAAATAATGCATACATACAGTATATACATACATACATACATACATACAACTTTTACACACTCTCAAACAGCTCATATACATGTCTAATACAGGTCAAGTAGTCTTTGATATTATATATAATATTTTCTTACAATTACAATATTACAATTATTCTATGTATAGTGATATTTTCTTTTTCTTTTACAGATTGCTGCTTAGGTAGCACATGTTTACCACACAGTCAAACACAATTTGAGCTATAACTCATCTCTGACTGTGCACTCAAGTTGACCCTTGAAACATTTATTTCAAAGAAAGAGGCCAAATATGTTTGCACTATTACTGTCTTTTACATTCTCTTTGTATTGTTTTAAAACTGTGAAAATATAGTTTCATTTAATTTGAAGAAGAAACTGTTATTTTGCATATTTTGAGAAAATAAATTATTGAATGATAATCTGTTTCTCATGTAGTCTATACCCTAACCATAACCATACATTCTGGGGCTTTGACACACATTGTCACACATTGATTCATCAATCAAACCAACTTCATGAGTGTTTCCATGGAGATGGAGGCGCCTCAGCAGGATGCTGCTACGGCAAGTCCTGCATATTCATGAGAGTAAAGAACTAGCTGTCACACACACACCCACACACCTGGTAAGAGTGTCAGTGGCTAACAGCCTGACATGCTAACCCTGCTAATCCTACCAACCTGCCAATAGCTCAAATTCAAATCCCATTTACTTCCTGCAGGTGGTCATTGCATGACCTGGAGGTGTTAGCACATTCATGCAGCACTGCAATGTTCAGCATGTTCATTCAGAACAGTAGCCTATTGGTCCTATGGTGTGTGTGTGTGTGTGAGAGAGAGAGAGAGAGAGAGAGAGAGAGAGAGAGAGAGAGAGAGAGATTCACAAATGTCAAATGAGCTCATGAATAATAATGGAGTTACAGACATTTTGCCATGTATATTTCATGCTGTGTGAAATTGAGCAGTGGCACCACCACTGTCCAAGAACGATGTAACACAAGTAGAGAAGAATAAGGAGGAGAAGAAGAAGATTTTTACAACCACATTTTATTTACAGAAAAATTAAATTTACACCTTATAAAAAAGACATAAAATTCTATAAAAATAAATAAATACATAAAAATTAACAATAGACAATCAAACACAAGCAAAATAGCAACATTTAATCCTCTAAGTGTCAGAAAAAAAATTATTTAAAATAGGACAAATAACACAAAATGTTTTTATTGCACCAAATTGCTGAGAAACTCTCAAGATCTTTCAACATTTTAGAAATGGAAAATTCTAATTGGATTCACCTCACCCATCTCCCTTACCATCCTCCCTCCTCCCCCCACCCTGTCCAGTCTGGCCATAATGACAAGTGCAAATGTGTCTGAATGTCTTTATGATGGCTGACAGATTTTATTGTCAAAGGTAGAGCTTGTGACCCAAGGATGTGAATCACATGTGTCGGTTCAGGGACTACCTGTTGAGTGGCTTTATTATATTTTTATGGATGAGTGATATTCTTGCCATGACCGGACTGAGGGAGGGATAAAGTAGAGAGTAGAAAGGTGATGTAAGTGAGGGGCAAGAGAGGAGGAAATGTCAGGGTACAGCTCAGGAACCACAAGCAGATTTCTGAAACTGATTTCTTTATTGATAGGTCTTTTAGTTTCAGCAGGCAGAATCAGAATCCAAAAACGAGCAGGGATCAGACACAGGCAGGTAGGCAGACAAAGCAGGAAAATCCAAACCGGCAGGCAAATTCTGGAGTCAAAAACAGGCAGAGGTTAAAACAGGCAGGGTCAGGATAAACGTTGCGAAAAAGGCAGTAACTGGCTTCACGGCACGTCAGGAACTTGGAGGAACTTGAACTGATGATCAGACACAGCAGGGCAGTTGGTGAGGCCAAAACGCATCACCAGGTACTCATAGTGACCCGAGGGAGTATTGAAGACCGTCTTCCACTCGTCCCCCTCACGTATTCGGACGAGGTGGTAGGCGGAGCGAAGGTCGAGCTTGCTAAAAACCTTTGCTCCCTGCAACATCTCGAAAGCTGAAGATCAGGGGCAGGGGGTAGTGGTTCTTGACCGTGATGTTATTTAGACTCCTGTAGTCTATACAGGGTCGCAGGGTTCCGTCCTTCTTTCCCACGAAGAAGAAGGAGCCCGCCCCAGCTGGAGAGGAGGAAGGACCAATGATGCCTAAAGACTAAAATTAAAAGACTCCTCGATATACACACTCATGGCTTCTTGTTTCAGGTGAAGACAGGGAATACAGGCGACCCCTAGGGGGAAACGTACCGGGCAGAAGTTCGGTATTGTAGGGTCGGTGTGGTGGCAGAGAGGTGGCTTTGGTCTTGCTGAACACAGCTTTGAGATCCAGGTACATGGGAGGAACGCTGGAGAGGTCCAAAGACTCTCCTGTGGAAAACGAAACTGAAGGGACAAAAAGCGTTTCGAAGGCAGTGGGAGAGACAGAAAGACCCCCATCCTAAAATGTTGTCGTTAGTCTAGTTTATATGTGGATTATGTTTGACCAACCAGGGATGCCCGAACTTTGGGAGAGTCAAGGATGTGAAAAACAGTGGTCTCTTGATGATTACCAGAAATGAGCAAACTCACCGGGGATGTGACATGGGTTATACTGGCCAGTCGTAATCCAGTTAACGCCTTTGCCAACAGGGGTGTCTGCAGGCGGGTGGAGGAGAGATGAAGTTCAGCGGCGAGAGAGGCCGCAATGAAGTTGCCATCAGCTCCCGAGTCAATGAGGATGCAGACTGCGAGACGTTGTGAGCTTGTTATGAGGGTGGCGGAAATCAGCGTTCGGACTGCTTGAGGGGGATGAAGGGGAGTGACGCTCACCACTGGCGAGCTTTGTCTTTTGCTGGGCACTGCAAGGCATAATGCCCATGTTCCCCACAATACAGGCAGGCGTTAGCATCCCTTCTTCTTTGCCTGTCTCCCGGCGAAAGACAAGTGTGATCCACTTGCATGGGTTCAGGAGTGTGGGGTCCTGCCAGGGGGAATGTTGAGGCAGTCCGGAGGACTCAAAGGAGGATGTCTTCAGGACCCGAACCAGCTTGCGTCTTGAAGCGCGCAGCTTTAGCCTCTTATCAATTCGCGTAGCCAGATCCACCAATTCGTCAAAGGTGGCTGGAGGATCTCGAGTAGTAATTTCATCTTGAATGGCTTCGGACAGTCCATTGAAGAAGACGTCATACTGTGCCTGTTCATTCCAGCCAATGGAAATGGCGAGGGTGCGGAATTCGATGGCGTAGTCGGCTGCAGACCTCTTCCCCTGGCGTATCCGAAGCATTTCACGGGCTGCCTCCCTCCCCGCACCGAACGATCAAAGACCTTGATCAGTTCGGCCGCAAAGCCTTGGAATTTGGAACAGACTGGAGAGTTTGCGTCCCACAATGCTGTTCCCCGCTCCCTTGCTCTACCGGCCAGGAGGGTTAGGATGTACGCCACCTTCGAGCGATTAGTCGGGAATGAGATTGGTTGGAGCTGAAAAACCAATGAGCACTGGGAGAGAAAAGACCTGCAGATTCTGGGCTCACCAGCATACGGTTCAGGCGTTGGAAGGAGAGGTTCTCGCACAGTGTCATCTTGGGAATCCGGAAGAGCTGACCATCGTGCATGAATCTCAGAGGGAGGTGGCAGAACCTGTGAGATCTGCTGCAGCTGGGTGGCCATGCTGGAAATGTTGGCGGTAGTGGCTCCCAGGGAGCGGTGGACTGCCTCAAACTGAGGCTGATGCTGATTGAGGAGCGTTCCTTGCCCTTCCAGCGCAGTCCTCATCCGGTCTAAATCCGCTGGTTCCATCATGGTCTGATCAGGAACCATGAGCAGATTGCAGAAACAGATTTCTTTATTGATAGGTCTTTTAGTTTCAGCAGGCAGAATCAGAATCCAAAAACGGGCAGGGGTCAGACACAGGCAGGTAGGCAGACAAAGCAGGAAAATCCAAACCGACAGGCAGATTCTGGAGTCAAAAACAGGCAGAGGTCAAAACAGGCAGGGTCAGGATAAACGTTGCGAAAAAGGCAGTAACTGGCTTCACGGCAGGTCAGGATCTTGGAGGAACTTGAACTGACGATCAGACAAAGCAGGTCTGTCATGACTGGGTTCAAATAGGCTGGCTGATTGCTGCAGATGAGGAACAGGTGAGTAGCCGAAAGTGGCGGAAATCTCCTCAACAGGAACCTGTCCATATAAGGACAATAGGACGTTGTGAGCCCCGACCAGCAGAGGGAGACAAAAACACTTCTACAGGAGGGAATCCTGACAGGAAGAGAGGGATACAGAGAACAACTGGCAACAACATGCACGTTTTCTGTAAATAAAACAAAACATACATAAAAAACAAAGCAAAACATTAATTTGCATTGTTAATTATCCAATAATGAACTAATTCAAGTAATAAACAGATTAACTCATTAGAGAGATAACACACATAAAAAGATAAATACACATACAAAAAATAAGATAACCAAAATTAAATAAGACAATAAACTATGTGCATGGGTACATATGCATGAGTGTACAGATGTGTGTGTATGGGTGTGCGATTGCACCTGTGTGTGTATGCAAATGTGTATATAAGGACCAAATCATATCTTTCATTCTTTGGTTTAAATCTGTTCCAAAAAGGCTTTCTAAATGATAAGCACATCCAAGTAAAACGAATAAAGTTAATAAAGAACCTCGAAGCAAGACTGGATTTATTTTTGCATGCGCGTCAACAATTACTCCTTCGTTTAGCCCACCGCGGCTTATTTATTTATCAATCACCAGTTAGCCGCAATACGTGCTTTTGTTTTGTAAAAGTGTGTTGCTGGCTGCTGCGGAACCAGAAAAGAAAAGACTTTGTTCATGGTAGAACATTAAAATAAAAGTGCACTATACACTTCTTTTAAATTTATTATTGGATTTTGCGTATACATTGTGATTAATCAGAGAAATCATGCCATTAATTGCGATTAAAATTTTTAATCGTTGCCCAGCCCTACTTTTTGATTTAACCATTACAAGGACATCATCACTTGAGGAAGTAGTGGACCCCATTGTTTTTCCTTTGGCGCAACAGAAAAATCCCCAAACTTCATCCGCTTAGCAAATTTTAGACGCATATTCGCGTCACGCTTGGTGTGGATATAGAAAAAAATCGTAGGCGAAACATTCGCATTTTCACGTCACTTATTCGCGTCGCTTCACCTTTTGCCTGGTGTGTAAGGACCTTCAAATCTCACAAAACTCAGAAAACAACAACAAAACAAACAGTTACAACCAACACAAACCAGTCAAAAAAGGACAGAAAAGATAGAAACACAGTTTCTCAAGTGAGATCACTCTCTCCCTCTTCCACTCACACACCTGTCACAAGAAGGAGAATGTAGGTGGGGATTCTGACATCCTCCCACTGTGAGTTTTTATTGGTGGATGGTCTCCGAGTTATGGGCTCACTCAGAGTTCAGGTTGTGACCTGGTGGTGGAGCCTCTCGACCAGTCAAACTACAGTTGAGGTGTTGGGATGTTGCTATGCTAACATGGCTAAACATTTTAAAACCTGACATCATCAAGTTTTTCACAAAATCAATTACAGCTTCCTTCGAATCCTCCAATCATTTTGTGTGTGTGTGTGTGTGTGTGTGTGTGTGTGTGTGTGTGTGTGATCCTGTTTCCCTGCCTGAGTGAGGACTGTGCTGCAGCATCACACTGAGCCAGCAAGGACCCCACCTCCTTCCCCAATCACCCCCCTCTCTCTATGCTGATGTGAGTGATGCTGAGATGCTGCAGCCAATCAGACGGCTGCAGCGACAACAGCCAAGGAGAGTAAAGATGTGCATGGAGGTCAGGGCTCTGGATCGATGAAGGTTCATGCTGTCAGACTGAAGGATCTGTCTCTGCTGTCACCATCTCACTCTGATGGCTTCCATCAGGCTCCCGCTCACACAAAGACACACACACACACACACACACACACACACACACACACACACACACACACAGACAACTCACACATCTCTAATTTGCTTCAGACGCAGGTGCTTGATCTTACGTTGACATTGGCTCTGCCCCCTTTCTGCAGGTGACCTCTGATCGCTGCCTCTGATTGGCTGGTTACACGGTGGACGAACCAACATCATGGCGAGCGGTGAGGAAGTGTTGCTTCCTTCCTCAGCAGGGAGAGTGCCCCTTGCTGGCTGACCTGTGTGTGTGTGTTTGTGTGTGTGTGTGTGGGTGTTGCAGCAGCCGGCAGTGCGAGTCCCGAGGGCTCCTGGTCTTCGGCCCTGGGCGGTCTGGCCGTAGTGCCGTTGGGCCTTGGAGGGCAGCAGCTACTCTCAGGTAAGACTCACCTGACCTCGCCTGTTAGCCTGTGAGCCTGTTGTAGTTAGCTGGATATTACAGCTTTGGATCTGTCGGTCACTTAGCATCACTGAGTTAGTTTGTTAGCATGTTATAGTTTGCTGGATATGATTATATCTTTGGATATGACAGGTTCCTGAACATCATTGAGTTAGCCTGTTAACCTGTTAGCCTGTTGTATTTAGCCGGATATCATCATATACATTGCTTTGGATCTTATATTTTATTCTTTTCCTTTTATCCTATTAGCTTCACCAGCGCTGACCCTCTTTTGTCTGCAATGTTTGCACCAAACTCGAGTCGTGTTGCACTGATTTTGCGTCTAGCTTTGTTTTGGTTTCATTTTATGATCATGGTTTTATGTAAAAAGAGTTTATATTTTCCACAGAGGTTCAGTTCAGTTTCCTTCAGTACCTTGGAGATCAATAATGGATCAATATCAGATTGTGATTGTGTTACACTGAATTTCACCATCCGCGCCGTCGTTGCTGTGACTGAGTGCAGCTTTTTAGTCAGCATGAATATTTATGCCATTAGGGGGTGACACGCGGAAACTCTCCTTAGTATTATCAGCCATTCTATTGATTCAGTCAATTAACTGGATTTCTTCCCCAAATCAACTCAATCGACTCACTTCAACACTTTCAAACCTGCTGCATTAATGTTGCTGCTGATTTATTCATATATTCATTCAATCAACACTGGGACCAGAAATCAGCCCCTCCCCCTCCTGCTCCAGTGAGGGGAGAGGCTAGTCCAGTGGCCGGGGCTTGATGAAGACTGTTTCCATCAATCGCCCTCCTCGGCCAACCGAGTTAGCCTGTTAGCCACACCAGCATTGACTCTCCTTTGTCTGCAACCTTCTGCACCAAACTCAAGTCGTGTTGCACTGACTTTGCATCCAGTTTTGCTTTAGTTTCATTTTATGATGATGGTTTTATGTAAAAAAGACTTTTGATTTCCCACAGAGGTTCAGTTCAGGTTCCTTCAGTCTCTTGGAGATCAATAACAGATCAATATCAGATTGTGATTGTGTTACACTGAATTTCACCATCAGTGCCGTCGTCGCTGTGACTGAGTGCAGTCAATTAAATAGAGCATAGTGTTAGTTCTGGCAGGTCACGTCATCAAGCCCTAATTAGGTCATGCTGCAAGCAGCTGCTCCAGTCTGCTGAAGGCCACCTGACTTCCTCACACCTTCTCATTGGACAACCTCTTTCAGAGGGCCCTTTTTAAAGCCACCATATCTCAGCCTCTTCCTCTGCTCCCTTTGCCAGCTAACATGCAAGCGTGTGTAAGTCGATCAAACTGGTTTTTGCTATCACTCACCCTGCCGCCATTCGCTCCGATGTGCTCAAGGCCACGCCAAGGATCAGGAGCACTTCATCTGCGCCCCGGAGTTGCCACAAAGTTCCGAGCCTAAGACTGTCATCCGCAAGAGGGCACTCCCTCTCGCCACCAAAGCTCGCGGCTAGCCGGGAAAGGCTCTCCCGGTTCTTCCAACATAACCAGCCAATTAATATGATTTTGAGTTCTTGTTTTCTAAAGATTACGTCACTGCCTTGGTCAGTGCTTCGCACGAGGATTGTTGCTCTTTTCCTGGATCACTCTGCCCAGTTTTTCAAAAAGTCGCAGTGACGCCCAAACTCAACTCCAGAAACTCCAGCACTCAGCCGCCGCTTTGGCATCCGGTGTCACCCAGACAACCAGGAAGGCAAAGTCCCGTCTCGGCAGCCAGCTCCGCAGTCTTGCCGAATGGTGCCATCTAGTCTTTTCCCTCGAACACGATTTTGTAGGATCCAGCCATCCGCCACCACTTATCCCGACCATCTTCCAAACCGCAATGTTTACATCCCAGGACATCACCAGTAGGACCATCGTCACTGATCGAAGACGTCACCCGGCTTCCCCCGACATGTCCTGATCCTGCGCAGAACCCTGGGAAATGCAGTTCCCATCTCCTCTACCATCTACCTTTCTACTGCCCGTTCAACCAATCTCAGGTCAGGCAGGTAATGACACTGACCTGGATAAAATCTTGCTATCTTGTTGTTTCGATTTTACTGAAAATGCGTGGTGGATACAGAGATGTATCAGAGATGTCATCCGTAAGGTCTATCCATACCACAGAGCTGAACTGTCACCTACCTGCCATCATCGCTGATCTCACAATGTATATGTGCAGTTCATTTCAAGTCAAAAGCCTTTATTGTCATTTTATGACCGTGCATGCAACGAAATGGGAACTATGACCTACTGCGGAAATCTCTTTGACTAAAAGTTATTCCTTCCCAGCCAAGTTTGCAATGTTTATTTAGAGGTCTAGTCAAGTTGGGGCAGGTCTGCATTTAATCTTGCATTAATTAGCAGGCATTGTACCAGCCATGGGATCACACTCCTCAGCCTCCCCGGCAAAGTCTACTCCAGGGTGCTGGAGAGCAGGATATGGCTGATAGTCAAACCTCAGATTCAGGAGGAACAATGCGGGTTCTGTCCGGGTCGCAGAACACTGGACCAGCTCCACACTGGACCAGCTCCACACTCTCCGCCGGTTGCTCGAGGGTTCATGGGAGTTCGCCCAACCAGTCCACATGTACTTTGTGGATCTTTAGAAGCCGCTCTACCGTGTCCCTCACATCTCTTGTCCGGGGTGCTCCAGGAGCATGTGGTCCTGTGCTCTCTGTTAAGGGCCGTTCGGTCCCTGTATGATCGGAGCAGGTTCAGAGTCTGGTTCGCATTGCCGGCAGTAAGTCAGACTTGTTCCTTCAGGGCTTCCCTTTGTCACCGGTTCTGTTCATTATTTTCATGGACAGAATTTCTAGGTGCAGTCAGGGGCCAGAGGGCGTCCGGTTCAGGAACCACATGATTGCGTCTCTGCTTTTTGCAGATGATGTGGTCATGTTGGCTTCATCGAGCCAGAGCCTCCAGTGTTCGTTGGGGCGGTTTGCAGCTGAGTTTGAAACGGCTGGGATGAGAATCAGCACCTCCAAGTCCAAGGCCATGGTTCTCAAGCGGAAAAAGGTTGCTTGTCCTCTCCGGGTCAGTGGAGAGACCCTGCCTCAGGTGGAAGAGTTCAAGTATCTCGGGGTCTTCTTCACGAGTGAGGGAAAGATGGAGCGCGAGATCGACAGGCGGCTTGGTGCGCCGTCTGCAGTGATGCGGTCACTGTACCGATCTATCATGGTGAAGAAGGAGCTAAGCTGAAAGGCGAAGCTCTTGATTTACCAGTCGATCTATGTTCCTACCCTCACCTATGGTCATGAGTTTTGTGTAAAGACCGAAAGAACGAGATACAAGCGGCCAAAATGAGTTTCCTCCGTAGGGTGGCTGGGTGCAGGCTGAAGAGCTCAGTTACCCGGGACGAGCTTGGAGTAGAGGAAGGAGACCACGAGGAAGACCCAGGACATGCTGTAGGGACTAGGTCTCTCGGCTGGCCTTATTTGCACAATGCCGCAGTCTGTGTGTCTTCAGCGGGTGATGACCACGATGCAGGGAGCTGGAGAGTGCAGTCCTGGGAGTCTTGGTGCCATCGCTTCAACTTTACCACCAGGATCAGGGCCAGGATTTGATTTAACGGCGGATCAGGGGCCATTATGGACTCTTGCCATCCCAAACACAGACAGACACATTCTACATGGACAGCAAACACAGACAGACACATTTGTATGTCCTTCTTACCCCAACTGGTCATAGGCAGATGATGGCCCTCTGGAGTCTGGATCTGCTCTAGGTTTCTTCCTCAGGGGAGTTTTTCCTGGCCACTGTTGCACTTTGCTTGCTCTGGGTGCCCAGTTGGTTCTTTTTCTCTGATTGTACAAAGCGCTTTCAGATGTTTTTGGATGTGATTTAGTGCTGTACCAATAAAAGTTGATTGATTGATTGATTGATATTCATTTTTATCAACACTGGAACCAGCAACCCCTCCCCCTCCTGCTCCAGTGGGGGGAGGGGCTTGATGAAGACTGTTTAAATCGACCATCCCCCCCTCTCTGGCTCTCTCTCTGCTTCGACCGTCTGACTGAGCCAGCAAGCGGCTTTTTCTGCTCTAGCTGGAGAAAAAGCTGGCACCGCTGATTGTGATGAATGTGCAGCAGCAGGAAGTGTAATTTACCTGTCGGGGTTATCGCAGTGGCGGCGCCGGGATGAGTTTTCCCAGAACTGAGCGATGAAGAGAGAGGGAAAGGCAGTGAGAGAGGAACAGAGAGAAGTAGGGAGAGAGAGGGAGGGAGGGAGAGGACACTGCTGCGTTTATCCCTCCTGGAAAATGCTGGAGGAGGAAAGTCTCCCAGCGTCAAGAGGAGGAGGGGGTTAGTGGAATGAGGAGTGGAGGGGTGGGGAGAGCATGGCGAGAACCTCCTGCTCCTGCGGGATCAAGCCGATCAGGGCGCAGCTCTCAACGGCTATGATAGCTCCAATAGCTCCAACGATCAGGTGACGATTATGATTTCTCAGGCTGATGTGTCCAGCAGGGCTCCTCACCCCGTGGTGGCTGTGGTTGGAACTGACTGGCACTCGTGTCCCACAGACTCCCTGTGCATCCAGAGGTTCGACCCCAGTCTGGGACTCATCACGTCTCCCATCAACCCCATCATGACCAGCATTGGCCTGGCCCCGCCCTCTGCACTGGCCCCTCCCCCTCCTGGACCACCTGACCTACCCGTCGTGAAGGAGATCATCCACAGCCAGAGCTGCACCTTGTTCCCCCAGAACCCCAGTAAGACCTAATGAATGTGATTGTGATGATGATGATGATGATGATGATGATGGTGATGTTGATGATGATGATTGTGATGATGATGATTATAATGGTAATAATGATGGCATGATGATGATGATGATGACGATGATGCTGATGATGATTTTGAAGATTGTGATGAAGATGATGGTCATAATGATGATGTGATGATGACCTGTTTCCCTCAGACCTGCCTCCTCCGTCGACTCGAGAGCGCCCCCCTGGCTGCAGGACGGTCTTCGTGGGTGGTCTCCCTGAAAACGCCACGGAGGAGGTCATCAGGGACGTCTTTCACCAGTGTGGAGAAATCGCTGCCATCCGGAAGAGCAAGAAGAACTTCTGCCACATTCGCTTCAGCGAGGAGTTCATGGTGGACAAAGCCATCTACCTGTCAGGTGAGGCCCCTCCCACTCCTACCCACCACTGCAACACTACAACAGTTCCCCCTGGTGGTGACATTGTCAATCTCAGGCTACCGGATGCGTATTGGCTCCAGCGCGGACAAGAAGGACTCGGGGAAGATCCACGTGGACTTTGCTCAGGCCCGAGATGACCTGTATGAGTGGGAGTGCAAACAGCGCCACCTGGCCCGGGAGGAGAGGCACCGCCGCAGGATCCAGGAGGGCCAGCTGGGGGCGCCATCCCCGCCCCCCATCGTGCACTACTCTGAACACGAGGCCTCGCTACTAGCTGAAAAACTCAAAGGTAAAGTCTACACCCACCCAGAGACTACCCACACCCAGGACCAAGTCCAGACCCAGGTCCAGGTCTGGGTCTGAACTTGGACAAGGACCAGGTCAGGGTCCTGAACCTGGACTAGCTCTAGGTCCAGGTCCAGGTTCATGTCTGGGTCTGGACCTAGTCTTCCAGCCTGAGCAGTATATGGAGGTTAAGATGATGAAGTTCACCACTGTGAAGTTACAGCTGCACCGTCCACTGACCAAAATCTGCTGGTGCCAGTTGAAGTCTCTTTGAATCGTCGACCCTCTGATAAAAGTCTTTCAGCTGCTTGACATGTTGTTCTGTGTGTGCCTATCTCAGTGTGTCTGTGCCAGTGTGTGTGTGTGTGTGTGTGTGTGTGTGTGCGTGCGTGCGTGCGTCTCAGTGTGTGTGTGTCTGTTCGTGTCTGTGTGTGTCTGTGTAAGTGTGTGTGTGTGTGTGTGACACGAAGCTGCTCAACATGTTTCTTCCATGTAAATAATAAATAAATAACAAATATATTCAGTCTTCTTATAAACATCAGGTCTCGTCTCAACAACGCTTCATCTTCTCCGGCTGACGCTCGGCTGCGTTTCCATTCTTCTTCTCGCTCGGCGCCTCTTTGTGTCGGTGTAATGTGACTATAATCTGCTGTCGGCACTGAATGGCGTCTTATCAGAGCAGGTTGTGTTGCGGCGACTGTTGAGCTCATTAAACCCTCTTTAATTCACTCTGTTCCGCCAGCAGTGGCAGCGGCGGCGGTGGCGGCAGCCAACTTCCATTGTGATTGAAATGTCAGCACCGCTGTCGGGCTGAACGGCCGTGAAATGAAAAGTGTTGGTGTGAACAGTGAGCGGAGTCCTGAGGGAGAATCCTGATTGGTCGAAGGTCCCCTTGAAGCCACTTGGTTGAGATGTGATGTCACGGTGCATGAAACAGGAAGTGGAGAGCGTCCAGCTGCACGACATCACAGGAAGCAGCTGCTCCGCTGCCGCTGGTTAGAGGAGGGGGACAAAAGAAAGTGGAACGAGGAAGGAGGAGAAAGTGAAAATAGCAGGAGGATGATTGAAAAAGAAGGATGTTAAAATACTGTAAAGAGCAGAAAGAAATTGTATGAAATCAGGAAGTTGTTCAAAGCAAAAAGTTAGTCAGCAGGAAGTTGTCTTGTTGCTGATTGGTTCCACCAGTTGACAGCTGAATTTGGAATTTGGAATATTTTCTGGCGGATTTAGAATGGTTTGTCTTGGCTGTAAGGACAATTGCTTACAACATGGTCAATCTCTCAGACGACAAGCTTTTATGTACTTCAGTGATCAATTAAGTGTTCTTGAAGTGGCTTTCAAAGTAACGTTTGATAACGGCTTTCATAGGTGTTATGGAAGGTCAGGTAGTATGAAGTGTTTTGACTATGGCGATGTGGGACAATAGCGTTCTACTTGCCCAAGTAAAGAACTTGTGCTGCAACAATTAGTCGACATAATCGATTATGTCGACAACAAAAACTTGTTGACGCGAAAATGTAAGTGTTGATGCGTTGTGTTATTGTTATTGTAAATGATAAAATCACACTCCGGCTGCTCCATGCTAATCTGTACCTGCAGTGCAGCACTGAGTGCTGGGGGTAGTGTCACGCGCTGTATACATCCTGCAAAAAAGTCAGAGAAGAAAAACGCCTTCTTATCTGAAAAGGTTCGAAAACTCAGACCAAAAGTTTCTAAAGTTTGCGAATGTTTCACAGAAAAAGCAGTGGAACACTCAAGGTGCAAACTCTGTGAAGCTCACCCATCATGCCATTGTAGCACTACGGCGAACACCTTAAATGCCAACACCCCGGAGTCGCTGTATGATCACGCACCGCAGAGAGTAGTTCACAAATAACGTTGAGGATAGATATTTCGTCAAAATTTTTTAAATGCATGCTTATTTGTTAAATAACCATCAGCCTGACGCAAGTACATAATTCGTTGTTTTGTAAAGCTTGCTTATCGAACGTTAGTTCATTTAGGTAAATTAGTGAATTACAGCCCCTGTCAAAACTAGCGTTTATACTGAATTCTAACACTCTTTCATTTAGCACTTATCAACTGTGTATTTAACTGTGATAAACATTGCATATAATCTGTAAATCGTCAATTAATATAGGTACCATTGATATTTTACTATGGAACACATAAATGTTTTATGTGTCATTTTTTAATATATTTGTTTAAAAACATACACTGTCAGAATACAACTGTACTGTATGTACTCTGACAGCATATGTTTTCGTTTGTGAAGATTTAAGCAAGTTGGGTTAGACAGAAGTACAAAATAGGTGATGAAAATAAAGAAGTTAAACCTGATTAATTGACTAATCTAAAAAAAAAAAATCGACAGCCCTATAAAAAAACAGGTGGTAGCTAATAGCCAGTGAACAGCAGCCCTCTGCTGAGCACAGCGCCGCTGTGGAAGTTGGGTCCATTGCCTGACAGGCCGCTGCTGAGCAAGGTGCAGCAATGAAGTGAGGGTGCAATGTTTGGCAGCATTCCGCCGAAGAACAGCTTGCATTGGGAACTGTACATGCAGCAGATGTCAGCTTTGCCTGTCATTCGTTTGTCTTGCCAGAAAAAAATAATGATAATGAATACTACTTTAGAAAATTATGCATCACCTTACGGCAGTGTGGTTGAAGACAATAACTTGGCTGAAAACTAAATAAAAGATCAAATTGATCAAAATGCAATTGAGGAAATAAAACATGATATGCATGACCAAGAGTGCAGTCATGGGTTCATGAAGTGCCCTTGAAGTAGAAGAAAAGAGTGAAGATACGTTGGATGATGACTCTTTATCACAAAACTCGGACAATGCAATGGTTGAAAGGAAACAAATGTACACGCTTCAAGAGCTTGATTGATTTCTGGATGATACATAGAAAAGACCATCACGTAATAAGATTTTTTTTTTTCATGAGCTTGTGTGCACATGACCCATGTATATTGTTTTATTGTTGGGTGGAGTTTCCTCCAAGCATCTATAAAATAATTTTCACTGATTATTTCACATAAGATGGAAGCTGCTAAGGTGGAGGATGAGGTTCTGCAGTTACGGTTCTGTAAATGTCTGGTACAGTTCCAGTGCCCTCCCAACAACAGAGGAAATGTTAGTTGTTTGAGTGTATTGTTGATTTTTGTGAATATCATGTATCCTTTCAGTATCTGAATTATGTGCATAAACATTTATAAAAGTAAAGGGCCTATTACTAATGGTGGACAGAGGGAACTTGACTCTCCCTTGCTCTATCTCCCAGGCTGAGATATTATTTAATATCAGGTGTTGAGCGAAAAGTATGGCCACACACAACACACACACAGGGCCCGCTTTCCAAACAACTTAAATTAACAGCCTTTTACAGCCCGACCGCTTCTTAGAGTGGTCGAGTGTAGAGTGTAGAGTTTTTGCATAATTTGCACGGAAGTTGCACTAAATGCCACCTGTCGAACATGACCCTTTCATTTTGTCTGAAGACAGAAAATAAATCAGCGTTTGACTACCTTTGGTCGTTTTTCTTGACATTTGGCAGTGTGCACCCTCTGGTGGATATAACGGTGTACTGTTTTTACAAAAACAAGTCATTTTCTCTGGGGAAAAATATATCATAATATTAATAACAATATTACCAGCCTTACTATCCACTGGACTCCATCCAGGAGGTGGCAGACAGAAGGATGTTGGCTAAGTGGACAGGCATCATGGACAACACCTCCCACCCCCTGCACCACACCGTTCAGACTGTTAGATCGATCGATAGATAGATAGATAGATAGATAGATAGATAGATAGATAGATAGATAGATAGATAGATAGATAGATGGATAGGTAGATAGATAGATAGATCAAAAATGTATCAATCCCTTGAGGAAATTCCCTCAGGGAAAATTGGGTTCCAGTAGGAGCAGCACCAGTAAAAACACAGTATAAATACAGTAAAAACACAATAAAAGTTACAGATACAGACACAGCCTAAATTCCACTAAGTGGAGAAACACTACGCCCTATGCCCTATGTTCCCCCATCCCTTCTCCTGACTGTGGAGTTGAACAATTTTATAGCCCGTGGGACAAAGGAGTGTTGCTCCTACGGAGCAGCAACCTGTCACTGACAACTTCTTTGGTGTCCCCTTTTCGGCCGCTGTCATCAGAGAATCCAACTGCATGCCAACCACCATAGAGCTGGCACGAAAGCGATGGTTATTTTTTCGCTCTTGTGTCAAATTTTTCTGAGGCAAAAAGCGAATGCTGGACTTCTGACCAATCAAAATAATGTTGAATGGTCGATGATGTCACATCAACACGTCGACAATGTTCTCTCCCTCTGCAAACATGGTCTGTGTCTCAATTCAGGGTCTGCATCCTTTGAAGGAAGCATCCTCTGTTGGAAGGTGGGTCCTCTGAAGGACAAATCCAAACCCGCCTCCACAGTAACCACATGGGACGATCTCACCTTCGGCATATTTCCTGGTTGCGTCACCGCCGTTCCCTACTGGTGCCGAACCCCGGAAGTGACTTTTTATAGCATCAAGCTAACCATTGGTTCGCCATCCATGGCGTTGGATGTTCAAATATGTAAAAACCCTACGGGAAAAACTTAATATTTTATGTGAAATTTGGATATTTAAATGTATATGTTGTGTTTTTGCCAGTAGATGCCACCATTTCAGCTGACTTCCCAGGATCCCAGAATGCTTAGGAGCAGTAGATTGAACTTTATTGATCCCAAATTGGGAAACTAGACTAGTACGCAAAGCATCCTGGGATACAGAAGGACGCGAAGGATAGTAGCGGTGCATCCTTCGAATCGGCTAAAAGTAGGGCGCATTTCAAGGGCGCATTTGGAGTGTCCTTCGAATTTTTGTGAATTGGGACAAGCCTTCACGCAGTGCTATGATGGAACTGGCCTTCAAATGCATGCTTCGAAGGATGCAGACCCTGAATTGAGACACAGCCATGGAGCCAGTTGACGGAGCAGTTCTCCAAATTGTCCAATGGACATTCTAAAGTACTGGCAAAATTTTACTGGATAAAATTTAAGCTCCCGGCGTTGAACTCACCCGGCTCCCTGCTTTTTTATTTATTGTTTTTTTTTTTTTTTTTAAGTCGTGGTGTAGAAGGCGGTGGTTCATTTTATGCATGTAAAACAAAACTTCTCGGTCGCCACACTTTAAAAAAAATCCTATCTTTTATTCTTTGGTTTAAATCTGTTCCAAAAAGTTTTCTAAATGATAAGCACATGCAATGGAAAACGAAAAAAATATTTTATGGCAACAGGAACTTCAATAACGTGGTCAAAAAACTGTTTATAACCACCGCTTCTTAACCAAACATTTAGTATTTTCCACCTACGCCACCACGTCATAACCTGACCTATATATCCACCTGATGCACACAATACACCCTCTCAAGACAGAAAAAACAAATAATATTATTATTATTATTATTATTATTATTATTATTATTATTATTATAATAATAATAATAATAATAATAATAAATAATAAGAAGAAGAATTTTAGCAATACAATAAGCAGAATACACATGTCCACTATAAAATAAGGCACTCGTGAACCCTTAAACTTCTATTATTTTTCTTGTTCTTTTTAATACAACCATTACCAGGACATCATCAGTTGAGGATGCAGTCAACTCCATCGTTGACTACGACAGAAAGAACCCCAAACTTCATTCGCTTAACGTATTTAGACATATTCGCATCGCGCTTGGCGTGTACAGAAAAAAACTTGCTGGCGAAACATTTCATTTGCCTGGTGTATAAAGACCTTTATTGTTTATATTCAAGAGTTTAGTGGCCTCACAATTGAAAGTTGAGTTCACATATAATAGGTTGGTGCCTGATTTACAAGAATTTGTTTCTATATGGAGATTTAGAAATTTCTGGGCCCTGGACCTGTCTGCGTGGGTTCTCTCCCGGTCCTCCGGCTTCATCCCACAGTCCAAAAACATGCATGTGACGTGAATTGGAAACTGTAAATTGTCCGTAGCTATGTGCGAATGGTTGTCTTTGTTTATCTCTGTGTGGCACTGTGATGAACTGGCAACTTCTCCAGCGTGTCACCCTACCTTCACCCTCTGACAGCTGGGATAGGCTCCAGTAGACCCCCTTGTCCCTGAGTTTAGGACGAAGCAGGTATTGAAAATGGATGGATGGACGGATGGATTATGATAATGATTACCTACTTTTGTGTTTTATTTAAAAAAAAACAAAAAAAACTTATTTATGTAATTGAAAAAATAAAGGGATGATTAAAGGTCAAGGCTCTCTTTCCCCCTCTTTCTCTCTCTCTCCCAGATGACCACAGGTTGGGTGAGGCCACGGCTGTGCTGCTGTCCTGGGTGGAGCGCGGCGAGGTCAGCCGGCGTAACGCTAACCACTTCTACTCACTGATCCAGTCAGCCAATGGCCACGTGCGGCGGTTGATGGCAGAGAAGGCGCAGCAGGAGGAGGAGCTGGAGAACGCCAAGGGGACGTTCCAGAGCGCCCTGACCGCCATCCTGACCCAGTGTAAGGACCCATCTGTCTGTCTGGGTGCCAGAGTGGGCAGAATTAGAGTGGGTGGAGCCATAGTGGACAGGGCTAGGATGGGCAGGGAGCCAGTCTCATCGCATGACCACTGCCGTACGCGCTGCCTCTAGACATGGGAGTTACGGCAGGTTCACACTGGACACAGAAGTGCTGCGAAGCGCCCATTCTGCACCCAATGTTCACCAATGTAGTAGTTCACACCAGATGCGAAGCGGCGTGCACCTCCCCTTGCATCTCGCGCCATGCATTTATCGTTTCGCCGTCTGCTCTATTTTGTATGCGAGCCGCGAGCGATCCGCGTCGACTGAACAGGAAGTCGCTCAAAGAAAATCAAGAAAATCCAGTTAATTTTCAAAATAATGCAAGTTTCAAAATAAAATGACAAATTCGATCATATTTGTGTACGTTATATTTGTCGGTATCTTGTATCAGAGTGCGAGAGAGATGAAGCATGCTCACACACACACACGCGAGGAGAGGAGGATTTGTTGTGAAGCCAAGACAGATGATGTAAAATTGATCTTGGAAGTGGACAAGTAGGGGGGGAGTTCAGTGGGAGTAAACAGCAGCTGAGCAGAAACGCTTGTCGACCATCGCGGAGCCGTGCGCATCTGGTGTGAACGAGAGGACTGCAGCGCTTCCGCATCCAGTGTGAACTTGGCATTAGTGCCAAGTGGTTAGCTGCAGTAGATGCTTGAGACAAAGAGCAGGAAATGACATCAACTTCAACATCTAGTTGGTGCCAGTCTTACCAGAAACTGCCCCCTGGTGGCTGTTGGCAGTGGTCCAAGTCAGCGGCGCCAGGTGTCAAACCCTCAACACTCCAGGGCCAGAGCCCTTTATGACCTCATCATCAGCAGCTTGTTTTGGCTCAGTCCTTTGATGAGGTCAGAGATGGGCGTCGCCCTGATGAGTGGGCAGCGGCCTGGCAGCTGGTGAGTACCGACTGTGAACGCTACTTCCTGTTCAGAGAAAAGCATGCTGGGAAAGTCAGTCGTACAGGAATTGATGCTACAGCTGATGTAAGTAGCAACCAGATGAAAGTGGAGGGGGTCACATGACTACATAGGAGTCACATGACTCCCTCAGAACTTAAGCCGTCTTACATGAAATCAAATCAAGTCAGTGACTCACTGCTGTGACGGATGATGTCGCTTTGGCTCACTCATCACATGAATCATATGAATTATTCAGTGGAACTAAAAGACTCAAATCAAAGTGTCACATCTGATGTGGAACCACCAGAAACTCAAAGTGTTGCTGTAAAAAAAACACAAATCAGACCAGTTATGTCCTCCTCCTCCTGCCGTCTGCAAGCGTGACCCCCGTAGCTCAGTGTTCAGCCAGCAGGAACATCCTCACTGCACTGACTGTAAAGGTGAGTAAATGTGTGAGTGTTCTGGCTCTAGCATAAACACGTTGTTTTATCTCAACCCTGCTCCTCCTGCTCCTCCCCCTTCCTTCCCTGCTCCTCCCCTCCCCCCTACTCCTCTTCCTCCCCCTTCTTCCTCCCCGTGCTCCTCTCCCTCCTCCGTCCTCCTCCTGCTCCTCCCTCACCCCCCCCTACCCCCCCCTCCCTCTCCTCCCCTTCCCCCCTCCCCGTCCTCCTCACCCTTCTCCTTTGCCTTCCCTCCTACTCCCCGTCCTCCTCACCCTTCTCCTTTGCCTTCCCCTCCCATCCCTGCTCCCTCCCTACTCACCCCAAAGTCGAGCAGATCATTGGCGTTTTCGCCGCCGCCACCAGGCAAAAGGCGTGGGACCATTTCTCAAAAGCACAACGCAAGAACATTGACATTTGGCGAAAACAGTGCGAGGTTGGTACTACTTCCTGTCTTGGCTCCTCCCCTTCCTGCTGCTGCTGCCTCTGGCAGCTCCCGGCTGTTCAGCTGTTACGACGGCAACAGTTCAATCTGTGATCAATAATAAATTGGAACCTAAATTGAGTTGAGGGGGCGGGACTTGTGACATTACTTCCTTTGCGATAAAAATGTATGAAATTCATTTGGACAATACTTTGTTCCACCCGCAGCCCTGATGAGCAGGCAGCACCAGCAGGCTGTTCCACTTTTTGTGCTGTACTTGTGCGTGTGCAGCAGGACGGCTAAATCGACCAATCAGACAGCCAGTTAACAGTCACCGAAGTCTTTCAGCTGGTGAAAGAAAACTACCAGATTTTTTTTTGCTTGGCTGAAACTGAAAGTAATCATCTTGGGAAACACAAGAAGAAGAAGGAGGTGGAAGTTGCTCCACTTGTGTCCCAGACCGCATTGGATCAGACGGTTGGATGCTGAGCCAGTTACTCTGGTTCCACTGACTGACTTCCTTCAAAGTTCAGAGGAGTTTATTTGTTGGTTTGTTTGTTTTGCTGTCTGTCAAATTCAAACAGAGCCTTGCTTTAAAGTCATGAAAACCATCAATCAGCTTATTTCACTGGAGACCAAAAACCAGACTCACCTTCCTGTCAGGTCAGCCAGGGTGTGTGTGTGCATGCGTGCGTGTGCATTTCCTGTCATAGGATCAGGTCTTCAAACAGACTCTGCCTTCTGTTAGCTTAGCACCTTCTCTTAGCTTAGCATAAAAGCTAAGAAAGGCTTTGGAAACAGCTTTAATTCTAAGAGAGGCTATGGAGGCAGCTAGCTGCTACGCCAAATCTCTGTGACGTGCGTGTGTGTGTGTGTGTGTGTGTGTTGGTGCAGGAGTTGAGGAGCGCCTACAGTGAGGAGGTGATGGGCAGCAGGAGAGAGGAGGAGATGGAGATGTCAGACGAGGACCTGGAGGAGGAGGAGAAGCCCTGCAAGAGGAGGCGATGGAGCGGTGAGGACGGTGAGAGGCCACGGCCCCCCACTGCAACCCCCCACCCCGACATCCACCCTCTCGAGGGCGCCACCACCAGGCGTGTGTGTGTGTGTTTGTGTCTGATCGCTGTGCAGGCGACAAGCGGCAGCAGCAGCAGAGCCTGCGGGAGGAGAACGACTCGCTGCGCTGGCAGCTGGAGGCCTACAGGAACGAGGTGGAGCTGCTGAGGAAGGAGGGGGCCCAGCGGGGTCACGACCCCCAGCAGGTCCAGCACATCCAGCAGGTCCAGAACCTCCAGCAGAGCTTGCACAGCACCCAGCAGGTGGGCAGAGCTAGGGAGGGTGGGGCTCGGGGGGAGCGGCGAGGGACAGGAAGTGGGAGGAGTCAGCTTCCGCTCTCTGTTCTCTGTGTGTGGCTACTGTTGCAGTGAAGCTCACACACAATCAATCAATTAACTTTTACTTGTAAATTGCTATAAATTACATCATTATATTATTATTATTATTATTATTATTATTGTAATAACAATAATAATAACAATAATAATAATAATAATACTAAGAAGAAAAAGAAGAAGAAGAAGAAGAAAATAATAATAATAATTCTGGTCTACAGATGTGAACTGATTCAACCCAAACTGATGTAATAAAGAAGTGTTGAAAAATCTAAAAATCTCGCTCTCGCTCTCACTCTCTCTCTGTCTCCACTCCAGCAACTCCTCTGCCTGCAGGAGAAGCTGAGCAGTAAAGAGGCGGAGCTAGAGCAGGCCAGGAAGGAGCATCACTTCCTGAAGGGGGAGATGCTTAACCTGCGAGACAAGGTGTGTATCACATCATACACACACACACACACACATCACACACACACACACACACACACACACACACACACACACACACACACACACACCACACATGCCCCATACAGGGCAGGACAGTTAGGGAGAAGCTCTAATAGAGGCAGCAATTTGCCGTCCTGTGTTGTGATTATGTGTGTGTGTGTGTGTGTGTGTGTGTGTGAGCGTGATGTGATGTGATTGTGTGTGAGCGTGATGTGATTGTGTGTGGGATGTGATTATGTGTGTGTGTATGATGTGATTGAGTGTGTGTGTGTGTGTGTGTGTGAGACACATGCTTGTGTGTGTATGATGTGATTGTGTGTGTGTGTGATGTGATTGTGTGTGATTGTGTGTATGATGTGCTTGTGGGAGTGTGTATGTGTGTGTGTTCGCATAATATGATTGTGTGTATGATGTGATAGTGTGAGATTGTGTGTATGTATGCTGTGATTGAGTGTGTATGCGTGTGATGTGATTGTGTGTGTATGATGTGATTTTGTGTGTGTGTATGATGTGATTGTGTGTGTGTGTGAGATGTGATCGTGTGTGTAAGATGTGATTATGTGCATGATGTGATTATGTGTGTGTGTGATGTGATTGAGTGTGTGTGATGTTATTGTTCATCTGTGGTGTGACTATGTGTGTGTGTGTTATGTGCTCGTGTGTGTGTATGTGTGATTTGAGTGAGTGTGTGTGTGTGTGTAATGTATTCTTGTCTGTGTGTGTGTGTGTGTGTGTGTGTGTGTGTGTGTGTGATGGGCTAGTGAATCTTTCATGATCTCAGCAGCTCTGCAGCGATGATCCGTCCCACTTTTCTCCCCTGTGGAGCTGTCAGGCGGCGGTTGCAGAGAAAACAAGTGCTCCTCTGTTGCAGCCCCTCGTCCCTCTTCATGTGTTTGACTAATCGCACGTTGTGTTGTGTTGGGTGTGTGTGCGTAGCTCAGCGGCGGCGGCGACTCGGAGGGCCCCCTGCGGAGCTGCAGAACCAGGTAAAAACCCAGAAGAACTTTGCAGCCTCAAGACTCAAGGCAACAACTTGTGTTGTTAAACCCTCCCCTCACCAGCAGGTGTCGCCACTGAGGGCACCTCAGTACCAGAATAAACTCAACACAAACTGTCAGTCAGAACACTAGACCAGTCCAGACCGGTTCTCTCACAGTTCCCTCAAAACTCATCAGATACACCATGGATGTCAAACTCTGGCCCGCGGGCCAAATTTGCCTTGTGGGCCACAGGACCCACTGCTGGTATTATACAGCACATGAACCACTAATACTACAAATCCCAGAATTCTCTGCTAAATATAAATTAGGTTTTCTGTATGAACTTTTTTTGCGACTCCAAGACATGGGCTTGAATATCCATTGATGGACATTATTATTGGTAAATTGGTTTATTATTGCTCTTTTATTTTTAGATGTATTATTAGCCCGTGGAAAAACACTCGGATGAAGAGAGGGGCTGATCTGTCAACTGATCACTACCTGGTGGTGAGTTGGTCCGCTGGCGTGTGAGATGACCGGAGAGACTCGGCAGGTCCAAGCGCATTGTGAGGCTCTGTTGGGAACGTCTGGTTGAGCCCTGTGTCAGTGCGGTCTGGCACTCCCACCTCCGGGAAAGCTTCTCCTACATCCCAGGGGAGGTTGGAGACATTTAGTACGAGTGGACCATGTTCTCCACCAGAGGCGATTGCTCTAAGACTGCAAGGGAAGCTCAGCTTCCCCTAAAATGTCAGAAAATAAGTGGTCAAATATGTACTGTTGTGTGTACATTTCATTGACTAAATATGCAATATAACGCATTCATCTTTTGTTCAGAAGCAGCTACTTATCGCAGGTAACTGACAGTGACTTCCTTCTCATTCATCCCTGCAGCGTCACAGTGCTTAGACTATGGAGACGCTGAGGGCCAGATCCACAAAGCGTTTGCACGGCTTTTGCGCCAGAAAATCCGTGTAAATAGCGCCAAAAACGGTGATTCCGATCCACAGATAGGACGCAAACGTGAAAATCGTTGGAAAATGCGCCGAGGCTCAGGTAGCAGCAGGGCTGCGCTAGACTCATTTGAATGTATTTAAATGAGTCATTACGCGCAAAAGGACACATCCCCTTTTATGCAAATATGCCTCATTCAAACAGCGGCAGATCCAGAAAGAGTTTGCGCTCGTGTCCGCATGTAGTTTGACAGACGGAGACACCGCCAGCCAAAACCAGGCGCAGCTTCTGTCTGTCATAGTGTTTTTGTTTCTGAGTGAAACTTTCCTCTCTGAAAAGCCTGAAATATATATATATATATATATATATATATATATATATATATATATATATATATATATATATATATATATATATATATATATATATATATAGGCATATACAGTATATATGCCAATATTTTAGATAGGCTATGAAAAGACAGTATAGTACTCAGGTATTGGTGAGATAGGCTATGAAAAATTTCTTTCCATTATGGCAGCAGTCTGGTAAGACGGAGGAGGCATTGTAAGCTGGGGAGGGAGCTGTTGAGCCTCTCCCCCATCACAAAGCACTCACAGACAGTCACACTTCACACGAGCCTCGCGCAATAGCTAGCGAGCTAGCTACCAGCAAGCTGCGCATAATGGCAGATAATATGAGTGTCCTAAAAAGTTATGGCTTTGATTCAGGGAGACTGAGGTCTGAAGTTCAAGTCCTATATTCAAACCAGGACTTGCAGAGCAACCGAGGAAAGTGTGTGTGATTTCTTGCTGTTTCTGAAAGACATGGAGTTGGACAGTGCAGTACTTCAGCTGTACAAACTTGTCATTAGTGGCAACAATTGTTGTCACTAATTGTTGCCACTAATGACAACAATACTGTTTATGGTGCGGGTGGGGAGCTGTTGACTTTGATTGGGGATGTTGTTCGGCGGTGGAAGGAATATTTCAAGGATCTCCTTAATCCCACTGTCACGTCTTCCACTGAGGGAGCGGAGGCAGGGGACTTGAGGGAGGACTCGTCCATTATCCAAGCTGAAGTCACAGAGGTGGTCAGAAAGCTCCACAGTGGTAAGGCGCCAGGGTGGATGAGATCCGGCCCAAATACCTCAAGTGTTTGGATGTAAAGGGACTGTCATGGGTGACACGTCTCTGTAACATTGCTTGGCGGTCGGGGACAGTGCCTCTGGATTGTTGGCAGACCAGAGTGGTGGTTCCTCTTTTCAAGAAAGGGGACTGGAGAGGGTACTCTAATTATAGGGGGATCACACTCCCCAGCCTCCTCGGTAAAGTCTACTCCAGGGTGCTGGAGAGTAGGATACGCCTGATAGTGGAACCTCGAATTCAGGAGGAACAACCGTCTGGGTCGCGGAAACACTGGACCAGCTCCACACTGGACCAGCTCCACACCAGAAACCACATGATTGTGTCTCTGCTTTTTGCAGATGATGTGGTCATGTCAGCAGCCCTAAGTCCGTGGCCATGGTTCTCGACCGGAAAAAGTGGCTTGCCCTCTCTGGGCCGGTGGAGAGGCCCTGCCTCAGGTGGAGGAGTTCAAGTACCTCGGGGTCTTGTACACGAGTGAGGGAAAGATGGAACATGAGATCGACAGGCGGATCGGTGTGGCGTCTGCAGTGATGCAGTTGCTGTACCGATCTGTTGTAGCGAAGAAGGAGCTAAGCCGAAAGGTGAAGCTCTCGATTTACCGGTTGATCTACGCTCCGACCCTCACCTATGATCATGAGCTTTGGGTAATGACTGAAAGAACGGGATTGCAGATAGAAGAGGCCAAATGAGTTTCCTCCACAGGGTGGCTAGGCGCATCCTTCGGGACAGGGTGAGGAGTTACCCCGGAGGAGCTTGGAGTAGAGTTGCTGCTCCTCCACATCAAGAGGAGCCAGCTGAGGTTGCTTGGGCATCTGTTTTGGATGCCTCCTGGACTCCTCCTTGGAGAGGTCTTCCGGGCATGTCCCACCGGGAGGAGGCCCCGAGGAAGACCCAGGACACGCTGGAGGGACTAAGTCTCTCGGCTGCCTTGGGAATACCCTGGGTGTCTCTGTTGCCCTCATGACCTGACTCCAGATAAAGTGGCAGAAGATGGATGGATGGAAAAAGGTTATGTTTAAATTTAAATCAGAAGGCTGCAAATTTAAAAAAGCAATGATTTTTATTTACATTTTATTTATTTTGATGAGTGTTTTCAATTTGAAATTCGATTTTGCATATGTGTAATATGAAGTTGTTTATTGTATACTATTAAGCTTTGCTTGGTCCATATTATGTGGTGGAAGACCTTTTTTTTCAGCAAATATCAATGTTGGCCCGCGACTTTGTCCAAGTTTTACAATTTGGCCCACTGGGTATTTGAGTTTGACATCCCTAAGATATACAGCTCAACAACAAAACCAGACAACAACACACTATGGTGGACAAGTTGTGTCCTGCACCTTAACCAGCTGGACAACATTTTCTCAGTAGAAGAACTAAAGCCACTGCTCACTCTCTGCTGCTGCTGCTGTGTGTGTGTGTGTGTGTGTGTCCAGGTGCTGAACGGTTGTGTACCTTCGCTCCACCACAACAGGAGGAGGAGGAGGAGTGAGGTCATCGCCAGGGGGGCTGTGGCCTCGGAGAAGGAGGCGTTGCTGCTGGGTAAATATCAGCCAATCAGGAAGCTGTACAGACCACAAAAGGGGGCGGGGCATTTTTTTTCGGTGTGAGGCAGCAGCCCCTGCTTTAGTGTCCCTGCTGCTGCTGGTGCTCACTTTATGTATTTATTTGTTAATATTATTATCATTATTATTATTATTATTATTATTATTATTATTATTATCATTATTATAATAACATTTCTCTCTCTGGATGGCGGAGGGATGACGATGATGATGATGATGATGATGATGATGATGATGATGATGACGATGATGATCTTCTGCACCTTGAGTGTTTGGTTCAGATGGCATGAGGTCCTGGTGTACGTAACACACAGAGCAGACAGGTGGCGTCACAGACATCTGCACCATCTTCTCTCTCTCTCTCTCTCTCTCTCTCTCTCTCTCTCTCCCTATTGCTCTCTTTCTCTCACTCAAACACACACTGCTTTTCATGCAGCTGGTTTATTCCTGTGCAGCTCTGGAGGAAGGAGGAAGCTGATTGACTGCTCGGCCAGACAGATTTAGCTCTGCCCCCCTGGTCGGATTCATCGCTTCTTTCCATTAACTGTGACAATCTAAAGGGGCAGGACATGATAATGCCATGGCTGCCTCAGCTCTGACTCCTCCTTCTTCTTCTTCTTCTTCTTCTTGTTCTTCTTTTCTGCAGGCATCATTTCAACCTTCCTCCATGTTCATCCGTTCGGGGCCAACCTGGAGTATCTGTGGTCCTACATTCAGAGGTTGGACCCGCAGGTAGTAAACACCAGCACGTGAACTGAAAAAAATTCCCACAAAATACAAATCGGAAATCAACTGCTTTCATAAAAATAAGTCTTTTTTTTTTTACTTTTATTTTGAATGCACCAACTCTCTCTCCGGATATAAAGTCGTCAAAAAGCCTGCTTTTACAGTTAGCCAGAGGCTAACAAGCGATGCTAACGCTCTGTGTCGCAGGTGTCGGCTGTCCACCTGGAGCGTCTGATGCTCCGTCTCCCCAACATGTTCCGACAGGAGCTGAGCGGCGTCGGCGCCACTTTGGAGAAACGGTGGAAGTTCTGCGGCTTTGACAGCATGGGCTCAGTGTGATGCCAGGAGAACACACACACAAACTGGATCGGGTTCTTCTCTAGAATTGATGGTACCAAAGTTCTTCACCTTTTTGGACCAGCAGTTTTTGGTTTTTTTTTTTCAAATCTGGTTTAATCTGGATGGTCGAAGCATGAGGCTCTCAGTGCGGTGAGCGTCAGGATGGACAGACGTGAACTTCCTTCAGTGGGCGGTGCTTGAAGAGGAAGACGAACATTCCTGAATAATTGAATGGATTTATTAGACACAGCAGAAGAAGCTGCCGACTGCGTTCCTTCCTCTCTGCGTGATGTCTCTGAGGGTTGCCAAAGTCACTGGAGGTGACTTCTTTCTCTGCCTGTTTTTTCTTCCTTTTTGTTTGATTACTCTGTTTCTTAAAACCTCTTTTTCTAGTCACAATAAATTTGTTGTCAGCAGCTGTTGGGTTTTTTATTTAATGAGAGGAAAGTTTTCTTCACGCTGACATGATTTTTTTTCCAGCAAGGAGCAAAAGGGACGCAATTTCACGCTTAGGCCATCAATGACATCATATTTAGTCCACCGTAAATTAATAGACCTCATATTACTCTAAAAAAGAGAATACGTAGTAGAGCATTTTTATAGTTAAGACTAAGTGACTGACGACACTGGTGCTGTCAGAACTTACAAAAAATGTGATTTTAAGAGATTCCTCAACTAAGTTTTAATAAGTCCAACAAACAGTTCTCTGTGAGCTTTAGCTCTTGTGCAAACTTGTCCAATAAACTGCACATTGTCACCAATTTGTATGAGAGACCAACAAGATGATAACAAAACAAACCATTGAACTATTAAATTATTAAACAATTAAAGATGTTGGCAGCAGCTGCTGGGCCAATGCGCCAATGCACAAAAGAAATAAAGGGAACACTAAAACAACACAATGTAACTCCAAGTCAGTCACACTTCAGCGTGATTGGCATTTTCCAGAGAACATCAAGATTGGTAAATTCGCCATTGGTGCCCTGAGCTCTTTAAGGATGAGATCAGGTTCACACTGAGTACCGACATGACAGAGTCTGGAGACGCCGTGGAGAATGTTACGCTGCCTGCAACATCATCCAGCATGACCAGTTTGTCAGTGGGTCAGTAATGGGGAGGCATTTCTTTGGAGGGTGACACAGCTCTCCTTGTGCTAGCCAGAGGTACCTTGACTGCTGTTAGGTACCAGGATGAGATCCTCAGACCCATTTTGAGACCATATGCTGGTGCAGTGGGCCCTGGGATCCTTGTGATGCATGACTATGCCAGGCCTCATGCGGCTGACATGTGTCGGCAGTTCCTGCATAATGAAGGCAGTGATGCTATGGACTGGCTTGCCTGATCCCCAGACCTGATTCCAATTGAGCACATCTGGGACACCATGTCTCATTCCATACCCCAACGCCATGTTGCACCACAGACTGTCCAGGAGCAACTTCTTGTAGGAAGTTATATAGACACAAGTAGGCCACACACACTACAGAGCCTCATTTTGACTTGTCCTGTGGAATTTCCACTGAAGTTGGATCAGCCTGTATTCCACTTTTATTTTGAGTAAGATTCCAAATCCAGAACCCCATGGGATAGTAATATAATTTTACATTAATCATTTTTATGTTATTTTGTTCTCAACACATTTCACTGTGTGATTAATAAAGATTATTTTCAACTGAAACATTTCCTTAATTGATATTTAGGATGTATTATTTCATTGTTCCCTTCATTTTTTTGATCAGTATATTTACATTTTAATTTGCAGATGATTCAGCAACTAAATCTTCATATTCTCCTTCCAGCCGTCGTGGGTTCGCTGTGGTGGCAACATGTGAAGTGCAGGGTGAAGACTGTTAGCTGGGGTTGGCATCACTGACTCAAGATATGTATGGCTATCGCAACTAACTGTGGTCTGTTCACTTACAGCGGACAGGAGCCTGCTACATCGATTCTGCTGACTTAAGGCAGATTTCATGGAACCTGACAACACAAGCTAGCTGAGATATGATTGGATAAGAATAATACCATAATATACAACAATGGAAGCAATGCAACCAAGTGGATATTATATGATGTGAAAAAAACAGACTGTGGAGAATAACTTTATTATCATAATTACAGGAAAATAGTACTTTTCTAAGTATGGTTAGGCCAGCAGAGAAGGCCTTGCTGACCCTGGCTGCCTCCGTGATATATTAACTGACACGATTTACATGAGCGGGGTACAGCTGAGTGTCCAGTCGGCGGAGTCGAAGGATGTAGTAAAGGCCACCTGGCTGACAGGTGTCAGAGTCTTAGACACGAAGAGAGCTTTCCTCTGAATTAATGTCAGCTTGTTGTGGAACAAAGGTGAGATTCGTCGCCTGGTTCTTCTTTTGTATCTCCTTCTCACACTCAAACACCCAAACATCATCACACATGCAGAGAAAAGTGACAGCCAGGTGGCGCTGTCAGTCTGGAATGATGACAGTGATTGTTTATCTCTGCTGGATAGACAGAATAATTTATTCTACTGCAGCTGCAGAGAATTTATCTCATTCATCATCATCGAGTAGCTCGGCTGAAGTCGAGGAGGGAAAAC
Source organism: Thamnaconus septentrionalis (assembly GCA_009823395.1). Lineage (NCBI taxonomy): Eukaryota > Metazoa > Chordata > Actinopteri > Tetraodontiformes > Monacanthidae > Thamnaconus > Thamnaconus septentrionalis. The sequence continues at coordinate 1,519,237 of CM020508.1, read as the reverse complement.
ATGTGAGAGTGATACAGTATCTTGAGCACCAGTTCAATTTCATGGACCCAGTTGAAAGTGTGATATTTATCATTATGGTTCCACCGCCTGATGGCCCACAATTTAACCCTGGGACTGTATTAACTACAACTGTACAATGTCCACAAATGTGAACGTTGCGTGAAGTGGCAGCATGGTTTGATGCCCATCCGTGGACATGTGCCTGTGTGTGAGCCGTAAACACCAGACAAGCATGTCTCTGCGACGGTCGACAAGCGCTTCTGCTCAGAAGCGGTCTCCACTTCGCGGCATTTCCATGTCCAGTGTGAGGAGTTTTCAGCGTCGAGATGGAGGGTCTATGGCCATCACCCACATGCCCAGGTGGCCCTCCTGGAGACCATGAATGCTGCTCGCCAGGAGACCACACCTGAGCACTGTTAAGGATGGATCAGACATACAAAGAGATTCTTTCCCAGGTGTCTTGGCAGGGAAGACATCCGCTGTGGTGTTGATGAGGCCATGTGGTCCAATGCAGAAGACTGGGCAAAGGGTCTTTCTCTTTATACAAGTATTTTCTTTTTTTATTCTATGTATTCACACAATGGGGAATGACAATGGTAAATTGTAAATGGACTGCACTTATATAGCGCTTTTCTAGCACCTTCACCAAAGAGCTTTACAAAGGCCTCTCGTTCACCCATTCACACACCAATGGGTGGCTGCTGCCATGCAAGGTGCTGCCTAGCCCCATTGGGAGCAATTTAGGGTTAAGTGTCTTGCGACACAACGACAGACGAGGATGGAGCGCCAACCTTCAGTCATTGGACAACCCGCTCTACCTCCTGAGCCACAGTCGCCTGGCAATGATTTTTTCTTGCAGGTTTAGCATTTCTTACACAAATAAAGCCTTTGTAAAAATTCTATTACAGTTGTGATTGTCTTTTTCCATAAAACTCATTTCCACTGAATGTTTGCTATAAAGAAACCATGTATTGATCTAGGCCAGGGGTCGGCAACCTTTACCACTCAAAGAGCCATTTGGAGCCATTTCCCCCAGACAAGAACACACTGGTAGCCACAAAACCCGTTTTGACATACATTTAAAATGAAATAATGTCACCAGTTGCCAGTGGGAAGTGCGCCGGGGACCTTTAACTGGTACACAGTGGCTCACACAAAGTTGGGCACTTCCCCAGTGACATCTGGCAACCAGCAAAAACCCAGTGGTAACAGTGCAAAAAACGTTATTTGAAACAAGTAGGTCAAAAAAACAGATAATAGATAAAAGACCGGACACGGCTAAGGGAGAGCTAGGGGCACGGACCCCACACACCTCACAGCCACTCCCCACCCCTCGACCGTCCTCCCCAGGTACACTCCCACACAGCAACCAAAAAACTGGTGACGTACGCATGCATGCACCGCAGTAAAACCACAAAAAAAAGAGGGCCGACCTGGCAACCCAGAGGAGTCCGCAGACGAGGGAAGTGGGCGGGGCACAAAAAACACAGCGTACACCCCCACGGAAGATACCGTATGCCGCCAGGCACATCTAGACCAGCTAAGCCACCCACTGCAACCCCCTATTGAGGAAACACCAGCGCACACACACACACACACAGCAATTCCATTGCAAAAAAAAACACACACAGACGACTTGGCGGTTATCGGAGTCTGCCTGAAAGTCCCAGACTGCGTGCACCCCCAACTCCGTCCCCGAATCACCTCCTCCGTGGCTGGGAGGATGGTCGTGGCCCACCCACCCCCAACACGTAACTTGGGCACTCTAGTGACACAAGCTGGGGAGTGGTCGCGGGGAGCCGCACAAGGTGGGAATGCGCCGCTGTCCCAGGGGGCTGCACTCGCTTGCGCTCCCTCGGCTGCCAGCCTAGGATGAATAAGGGAAAGTCGGGGTTTAAAAGAAACAGTTTGGGACGTTCGGACCACTCCAGGAGGTACTCGATCCCACCCTGGGTGGCCGAAAAAGAGTTCTTCCTGAACGCCGGTGAAGCGGGCAGCCCACCTTCCTCTCTCTCTGTCTCTCTCTTTCTCTCTCTCTCCCCATCGCGTCCAAGGGTCGCTGTCGAGGAAACTCCGTCCACGGGTAGTGCCTTCGATGAAGTCCTCAACAGCGGCTCCTCTGCCGAATGGAAAAAACGTTGTCCGGCACGCAAGGTGGGCTTGTAGGCAGACTGTCCTTCACGGATCTTCAGAGCAGCTTGTGCGAGCGTCATCGTTGGCATCCCCAAGACTTCTCATGCTGCCGCCTTATATCTTCCTCCCAACCACACCATGTGCGCGCAGGTGCTCCACCATCATCATCATCACACCTGTGCTGGCAGCCTTGCAGGAATCCGCAACAATAACACTGCATATAATGGTTTGTTGTTGTTGTTTTGTTGTTTTGCCTTCATGCTATGTATAAACCAGGGGTCAGAAATCTTCACTATCAAAAGAACAATCTTGCCCCATCTGCCATCAAATAACATTCACCCGGAGCCGGTGGGCATTATACTGCCTCTTTGAAAGTGTGACGGAGACCTGAGGCTGTGGGGATTTTTGCAACTGTCTCTTTCTTGGTGTGAGTTCGGGAAGAAAGCCAAAGCGCTATTTGACATTAATAAAAATAAAGTATTCATTTAGAAATTAAACATCAGGTGATTGATGATTGCACCAATGTTACAATATCGAATGATGTCGGTCGGAAAATGCGGCAGGGTTAGTAGAGCGAGATTTGCGCTTCTGACTCATGCTGCATTTTTGAACCTGCATATCATTAGCACAGAAGCCTTTGAGGATATGACACAAATATGGGGGAGATAGTAAGTGAGTAACTCGAAGCAGAAGTTCAACTTTGTCGTCTATACACACCGTCTTTTGGCTTGCGACGTGCGTTCTTTGCCATCGTCACCCTGCTATGTTAGTGAGCTGCTACTTCTGCAAATACACCGGGCTCCAGGTCTTCTTTTTCTGTCTTCAGGGAGTAAAACCACAGCGCCACATAAGGCCTTGGAAGTACTTTCCAGCGTTTCTGTGTACATCCAGATATTTTTGGAGACGGCTTCGTGTAATCTCTTTTTTATCAAATGCTTTTCGTTTTTTCTTCTTTTAACACGCTCGGTTTCCAAAAAAACGTCCTCTCCTTGTAAATGGGGCCATAAAAATAGACAAAATGTATTTCAATGTTAACTTTTTGTTTTTGTTGTTTGTTTGTTTTTTTCAACGCTAAAGGGAGCCGCTGCAGATGGGCAGAAGAGCTGCATGCGGCTCCGGAGCCACGGGTTGCTGACCCCTGACCTAGGCCTACTACATGCAAAAAGAACCTGACGTACCTGTAAGAGAAAAAGAAATGGCAGCACAAAAAATTTACAAAAGACCTGTACCTGAAACATAATGCAGTTTCTATAAATCCAACTTTTGTTAGTGTTTTTTATGACAGTCAGTGTTATATGGCTAATTGAAGGGCCAAAAACAGTCCAAAAACATACATGTGAGGTCAATTGAACACTCTAAATTGTCCATAGGTGTGCATGTGGGTGTGAATCGGAGTTTGTCTCTATGTGGCCCTGCAATGAATTGGCGACTTGTCCAGGGTGTACCCTGCCTTCGCCCTAAGACAGCTGGGATAGGCTCCAGCAGACCCCCGTGACCCTGAGCTTGGGAAGAAGCGGGTATGGAAAATGGATGCTATGAGAGAGGAAGAATGGCTGGTGGGTGGAAGAAAGAAGTGGGTCTTTGGGATGATAGGTGTGAGGTATCATCAAGGACGACGAAAGCCTTCTCTACGTCTTGTAGAGCAGAGGTCCCCAACCACCGGGCCAGACGGAAAGAATAATTAACTTCCGTTAAATTAATCCCGTTTCATTCATTATCTGAGTCTGAATAATTTTATTTTGAAAAATTACCGGATTCTCTCTGTTACGTCCATCTAACGCTCAACTCTTGACAAGGCGCTTGTCTCGGTCACCTGATACTGCGAGATTAAAGCCACAAGCTAGCAAGCTAGCGCGCAACATGAGTGTCGATCGCCATCTTCTCCACTCCACCCCCCCTTGGGGGATCTTCAGTTACCAGTGACGAGTGCCGTGCCTATCGTGTACTCCCTGCACTAGGGTACAACCATCACACTGTCAACCGCAGCAGATGGTATGTAGATCCTCAAACTGGTGACCATACTCAGCATCTTGAGAGGGCCTGGAGATCCTACAAGGAGCAGATCTGGAGGCTTAGGGGAAATCGCACTGAGAGTTTGCCTTCTGACCACCTTTCAGTCAGTGGCGGAGCTAGACTTTTATCCTTGGGGTGGCCAAGGCTATTTCAGGGGGTCCATAGACTATCACAATATTTTTTTTTGAAATTATCAGGGTCTCTAAATATTGCAATGTACATACTAGCACACATAAGATGAAATTTCTGTGTATAATTTAACGTTTATTAACAATGTTAACAAAAAATTACAAAGACAAAAATGTCTACGTGCAAAGCAGTAGGAAGAGTATTTAAGGACTGAGTATCCAAGCCAGGAATTGGCTCTGTACCAAGAACTGCAGAATGCTCTCTTCCTTGATCCATGCTGAGTTCTAGGGAATTGTGTCAGACACGGCTGAACAGGACCCTCCTCTTTGGTTTTTGAAATATCTAGAATACAAATAAAATGGTCATGTAAACACAGTCAAGGGATCCAAAAGGTTAATCGATGATAATTACAGCCAACTAGTAAGTTTCAGGTAAGTAGACCTACCACTCGGTCCTTTTGGACAAATAAAAGCAGTGCTGGACACAGCTGGCTCTTCTGGCGCATTAACATCCTTGTCAAAATCAGAGGCATCTGTGTCCTCTTTTGATGGAACGACATTGTATAAAAATATCAGTGTAATCAAAATAAAAATGCAAACACAATGATCAGAGCAGGCCTGCAAGGCGTTTGTTCCTCTTGTGTTTCTGTGGTTTATACGCTTTGAAGCTAAACTTGCATTCCATTTACATGGCAGTACATTTTTTCAACCATCTCTACAGGTAACCAAAGTGTCCACAGTGGATTTGACTATACAAAGGGAAGACATTAAAGGTGACCTATTATGTTAATTTTCGGGCCTTTGTATTTGATTTCTGGGAACTCCAGGCAGCAACACACAATTACCCACACAGAAAGCTTTGTAGATCTGTGTATCTTGCTGCTCACTTCCTCGTATTTCCTGCATCCCGCGAAAACGGTCCGTTTCACTTCACTCCACCCCCGGCCTCCTCCGTGTACGCCTCCCGCCCAGCCCACTCCGCTGTGATTGGTCACACTTTTGGTTGCTGCTGAGCCACACTTAGTTTGCTGGTGCGGGAGTTGAGTGTAAACGGCAAACTTTATGAAACCGTCACAATTTAAACGCTTACCGTGGAAGGAAGGATTCACCCTTTAACAGCAGTTTACCGACTAATCCAGCTTCGTACGGACCCAGCATGGGCTGAGTTACGGCCACAAGGCGGACGGATGGTCCCTGGACGTTTTTTGTGCCTTCCGTGATCCCGTAAACACATTTTACTTTTTGTACTGACCGTGTTTTTGTTTTGTATTTTTGCGAGACATTTTAATAGGGCTTAGAATGATTTCGTTTCATACTGTTTACTTGTATCAAATCACTGTCCTAGCAGAGAAAATATGGACGCTGAAACGGTCATTTGAGTTATAGAGTAGTTTATTATTAGACAAGAATATCTGCACAACTTAAGTCCACACAAAGCACAAAGCAGGAAGAGCTCTATACAACCGATGTTAACATGCTGGCAGCGTGAAAATCACTATAAGGAGCCAAACGTGCGAGTCAGAATTGCTGCCCCTTCAGTTTTACTGCCAGCGAACACAACACACAAGCAGAGCACGGAGTTAGCGGTGGTGGCTAAGAGTTCATCAACACGATTCAGCGGTTGTACTTTCTTAATGGAAGCCATGAATGCTGGGCTTGCCAAGAGATCACACCTGAGCACTGTCAGGGATGGATCAGACATGTGAAGAGATTCTTCCTGAAGTGCCTTGGCAGGGAAGACCTCCAATGTGAAGTTGACGAGGCCATGTGGCCCAATGCAGAAGACCGGGCAAATTAGGGTATTTTTTTCTTTATACAAGTATTTTTCTTTTTTTATTATTCTGTGTATCCACACATTGTTGCATGGCAATGTTTTTTCTTGTAGGCTTGCAGCAATTTCTTTACAACTAAAGCCTTTGCAAAAATTCCATCAGAGTTATGACAGTGTTATGACTGATTGAAGGTTTCTGATGGAAGACAGAAGGTGTTGGTGTTTGGTTGAACTGGTATAGTGTTAGTGTATTCTTGCATTTTGAAAACTAGTGTCAGTGTTTGGTTTACAATGTGAGTTATGAGCATGAAGTTAGCTGTTTTGTCAGTTGTGTGTTGTAGGTGTGTTGGTGTGTTAGCAGTTTTGGAAACGTGTGAGAATGATCGGTCATTGTGTTCAGACGATTGTAAAAAGCTGTAACACTCTTCCTCTTTAAACCATTTATCTATATAGATCGACCGTCTTTTCACATTTCTTTGAATATATTCTTTAAATTCGTAAAGAAACTGCACAAAAAGGGGACACTTTCGATGCTTTTGTGTATATGAAATTTCCCAAACAATATAATCAAACTAAGAAAGAATCCAGTTCTGTCATTATTGTGATCAAAATAGGTGATGACGTTCTTATATTCTATATTCACATTTGTTTTAATTTTGCACAAAACATATCTTTCTATTCGAGACCAGAACTCACTTGAATGTACACAGTAATAAAATAAATGTATTACATTTTCTGGTTCTCTGTTGCAGAAACTGCACTTATTTTCAACAGCTAGAAATTTTGAGAGACAAGAATTTGTCACATATATATTATGCAAAATTTTGAATTCTCCTCTTTTCGTAGAATATGTTACGAATATGTTTATTAGTGCATTTGGTATTCCTGACATCAATACTGTTGGATCGCAGTATATTCGTGTTCGTTTAATGAAGAATTTCAGGAGAATAATTCCAATTAAAATATGTCTTTAGTAAACAAATCAATTCAATATACAAATATACAGAGCTCTGGGCCGAGTTCAAAACCCTAACAACAACAATGTTTTGTCAGGGCATGAAGTCTGACTGCTATCTGTCCCTTGACCCAGTCCTTTTATACATAACGAAAACATGCAAACACTCCCCGATGTTGTCCTCTTCTGATTGGCTGCCTGGTTTCCAGACCCAAGCCTCATTGGATATTGAGGCAGCCTTTGATCCAAGTGTCTGGTTCATGATAATGAAAGAAACAATTCCTGATTTGGCATGGAGCCAAATGATCCATCTTTTGTTCCAGTGTGACCTGTTGAAACAATATGGTGCAAGACATGGCTTAGGTGCCTCCGATGGATCAAGTTCCCCACCCTGTAACTGAATGGGTTGTAAAGTGTTATGGCGGTGCAAAGTCAGTTGGTTCTGATGTCCATCCTCTAGTCCCCCAGGGTCACCAGTTCGTGAAGGATGTGCTTCCTTTTGTTCTTCCTTGAGCTCTTTGCATGACTCCTGCAACAATGCATTTTCCCTATGTATAGGTCAGCTAAATGATTTAAACATTTCTATATTAGTAATCATATTATTATAAACAAAAACATCTAAACTAATTATATTATTCAACACAAACATCTAAGCTAAATATATGATTCCAACCATACCATCTAATATTAAAATGGATTATGACCGTAAACTTTCTTGAAATTGCAAGTGACTCTTCATTAAATGGATTAGTCCGTTACGGACAGCTTTAATTACTGAATTGAAATCCAGCAAGTCACAGGAAAGGCCTTAATGTGAAGGAATCTATCGTAATCACGTAATATTCCATTGACATCAAAGAGATCAGATACATACAGAATACCTTTATCAATCCAATTTTGTTTGAAAATGCATTTCCTCCCAATAGTAATGTCTCCATTATTCCATATGATGGTTTTGTGTGGGGAAAAGTTGTGCATGTAACACATTTTCCAAGCAAGGAGGGCCTGTTGATAAAATTTGGAGAGTTTGATCGGTAATTTGGCAATATTGTAGTTACATGTCATAAGAAAAGGAAGACCACCTAGAGTTTTGAATATATTGTTTGGAATAAAGTGCCAGATTGAGTTTGGCGTTCCAAGACATCCTTTAATCCATTTGACCTTAGATGTATTATTCAAATCAATAAAATTTAACAGCTCAAAACCTCCATCCTTTTTGGGTCCAGATAGTATGTCTTTTTTAAGATGACAATGTTTATTTTTCCAAGCGAAATTGATGAGTGTTTTGTTAATTTCTTTACAAGTTGAGTCTTGAACATAAAGTGATAGGGTGGGATAAACAAGCCTTGAAATACCTTCTGCCTTGGTTAAAAGAATATGTCCAAAAATAGACAGATCTCGTTGAAGCCACATATTCATGATGGTCTTTGTTTTTTTAATTCTAGGGGCAAAATTAAGTTGTTGCCTCATTATTATATCTTAAGTAACATCAATACCCAAGTATCTGACAGAGTTGTTCACTGGAATGTGACAGATGTATTCATCATCAGTCTCCTTAATGCTTAAAATTTCACATTTCCCTATATTAAGATGTAACCGTGAGGCTTTTGAAAATTTCCTAATCAGTTGTATAGATGGTGTTTGTCCTTCAAGAATAAATACGTGCCATCTGCCAGTTGTGTAATTCGAATTTCCTTATGGAAAATAGATCAGAATCAGAATCAGCTTTATTGACCAAGTTTGTGCATGCCAAACAAGGAATTTGACTGGTTTTTCTCTATCCCACTACCTAGGTTAAAAAAACAAAAACAAACTACAGAATAAGTAAAAGTAAACAATGTGCAACCGGAAGTATAAATAAATTATAAACTATGAACAGTGTGCAACTCGGTGGAGGAGTAAAATAAGGATCTATATACAAGTTTACATAGTATATATAAATAAAACATATAGATATATATATAGATATGCAAGCATTTGTTAAATGTGCACATATACCTAAAAATACCTAAATATAAATATATACCGTTATAGATAGACCGTTTACATTGAGATTGTTTAAAACCAACAAAGAGAGTGAATCCGTCACAATCAGAAACAAAAATGGAGAAATTGGGCAGCCCTGTCGCACAGATATATTAACAGGAAAACTTTTGGAGGTATTGTGATAGATCAACAAATTACTACTGATATCCTTGTAAAACATTTTAACCACTGAAATAAAATTTACCCCAAATCTGAATGCTTCCAAAGCCTAGTACATGAATGGATGTTCCACTGTATCACTGTATCAAACGCTTTATAAAAGTCAAGAAATACAATAACTGCTTGAGACTCCACAAACTCTTGAGTAGTCTAGTAAATCTAAAACCAACCTTATGTTGTTACTTACATGACAATTAATCATAAAGCCGGTTTGGGTTTCATAAATTATTTCGGTCAGATTGTTTTTTAAGTGTCTTGCAAATATTAGAGCAAATAATTTATAATCTCCAGTCAGAAGAGTGATTGGTCTCCAGTTTTCTATTGATAGGGGATCTTTGTTCGGCTTAGGACCCATTAGTCCCTGTTTCATTGTCGTTGACATTTCTTTCTTGTCGATACATTCTTTATACTTATCCATAAGTGGGGTTTTAATAACGTCCCAAAAACATGAGTAAAATTCAGCAGGTAAACCGTCGTTCCCATGAGATTTCCCAGCATGTGTTTCAAAGCATCCTTAAGTTCACAATTCAAAATGGGCTTTTCGCAGCTAGTTTTGAAATGTTCTGAAATAATGGGGATATGTTATTTAATGTCATTGAAGAATCCGTTACAATATAATGGTTCAAATTCCGATTCATATAATTCTGTATAATAGATAGCTACATGATTCACTATTTCTTTGGGATTAGTACTCACACTATTGTTGATTGATAGGCTGAGATATTATTTCTTTTACAGTTACGTTTTTCTAATGCAAAAAAATAGCTGGTATTCTTTTCCCCATTTTCTTACCAGTTCGCTCTGGAGCATATAAAGGCTCCTTTTGCAGCATCAATAAACAGTCCATCTTGTTCAAGCTGGAGTTTCCTTAATTTCAATATCTCATGTTCCAAAAGATTGTCTCTATTCAGTGAAGTTTTTAAATCTTCCATAAGTTCCTTTTACTTAGCATTGCTGGATATTTTTATGTTTTTGCTACATTTGATAGCTATTTCTCTAATCTTGAATTCAAAAAAATTCCCATCTTTGAGTATGACTTAATTATTAACTACAATATTATGTATGTATTACACCACCTACATTCAAAGATAATTCTTTAAACATTACTCCAAGTAAATTCTTCAAGGCTTGTGTTAAAGAAATGCCAGGCATCTGTTAATACTAACTTGTCACACAAATAATGTGTGGCTTTAAATTGCAAATTTTGAGAGAGTCTTCATGGGATTCTATCTTCCGACTCATTCGGAGCATCATTTAGATCCCCGCCTATTATCAGACATGCATTTTTGTATTTCTCCTCTTGGAACAAAGCTGAGACGAGAAGGCTTTTGCTTGGGCTATACCATTATAACCCAATGTGTTACATATTAAGAAAAGAGAGTTGTCCAGTCTTGCAACGATCACAATCCATTTGCCATCATCAGAACCAAAAGTTTCTAAGATATCCCCTGTAAACTCCCCCATGATGACTTTTCCCCCATTGACTTTTCCAAAATTTGCTGTCTGTGTCACTGGAGTGAGTTTCTTGTAAGAGAGTAAAGTTGACCTTAGTTCTTCTAATAAAGAGGAACATTGCTTTCCTTTTAATGCTATCACAAAGCCCTCTAACATTAACAGAGATAATTTTCAATGAATTAAACTTAAAATCAGTCATTTAAAATAAATGACCAAAGAAGGAGCGTAAAAGAAAAAGAAAAAAGTGAAGAGCACCTTTCTGGAGAACTAAGATAAATGCAGGTCACAGACAGGTCTTTTACACATTTGAGAACTATTTCAAGAAGTGGAAAAGTGGCATAATATGGGACCTTTAAATTAAACTAGGCTTAATATATAGATTTCTCTAGAAATACAAAGTGGAACCTCCCACAATTTTGAGTACCGATACCACAACATAGTCTCAACTTCAAGTGGAGCTAGTCTAACATAATTACTTACAACCTCTTGTTAACATCAGTACGTCGTTGAAGAAAACAGAACAGTAGATGAATACAGGGCCAAGGAATATTCAAGCAGTGTCCTTGATTGTCTCCACTGTCACTCTTTTCCCATTGATGATCACATCAGGATCATGATGTTTTCTTCCCCTCCTTGCAGGCTTTGTCAACAAGTGGCCAAAGTTTTTCTGACATTGGCTGTGTCTCAATTCAGGGTCTGCACCCTTCAGACTGAGTATCCTCCTTCTGAAGGAAGCGTTCTTCGAGTTCCCAGCCTAGAAGGACGGACCAAACCCCAAGATAACATGGGAGAACATAACATTTCTTTTATTTTTTAACAAACAAAACCTTCAACAATTTAGAACATAAATATAAAATGACAAAGAGGAATAAATTAACTATAAACAATAAATACAAAATACAAAAACAAATTTATCTTCGCTCTACCAGCCTCTCGAGGAGAGAGAACATCCATCCTCTCCCCGCTTTCTCTGGCTCTCCTCTCCTCCACCTCCCGCAGAAGGCGCATTTCCTCCCTCTGCTGGGTCATATCCTCCCTCAAGAGGTCGAGGAGTTCATCCTCCCTGTCCCTCCTCCTCTTTTTGGGGGGTCCCAGGAGTTGTTGACTCCCACCCTCTTCAGGGTCCTCCTCCTGCTCCTGGTCACCCACCGCTGCAACTGGCTCTGGTGTGACCTCAGGGAGAGATGCAATTAGGACAGGGGGGGCGGTGGAAGGCCTTTGTCCGAGCACCTCATCCATGAGGTCAAACCAGGGCCAGCTTGCAGCGGTGGGCTTCCTGCTCACCCCCTCGCCAGTCCCTGGGTATTTGCAATCCGAAGGCAGTGGAAGTCATTCACGTCAGCAACGTGTGTATTTGCATGGTTAAAACAAATATGAGTTCATTTCCACACCATCATTCAAGTCCACACCCACCTTGTATTTTTTTTTTAAGTTATCCTTGCTGGGGCTCCACAGTCCCCAGCAAGCCCATCTTGTCCAATACAATTCTAAACGCAGAGAAATAAGAGAAAAGTTAAGGACAAGCTCACATTAACATGGGAATGTAAAGATTTACAAAAGGTTACATCATCTGACAAATAGCCTATTTATTATTACGTTACCTCCACCCTGTATTGGCAGAGTTCCTGGCCCCTGTAAAAATATGGTCATTTTCAGACCGGATTTTAATTAGGGCCTCTGTTTGGTCTTTGCTCCCTAAAACACAATGAAACATGTTTTGTGTTACAACAAGAGGAAAGGGGTTAAAATCTAATTAAAGAAATTATTATGATTTATTGATTGAATGATGATGATTTATCTATTTATTTATTTACTCACTCCAAACGTTCTACTGGACTTCACCCTCGGGAATTGGGACAAGCCTTCGCGCAGTGCTATGACGCAACTTCCTTTCAAAATGCGCACTTCAAGGACGCAGACCCTGAATTGAGACACAGTAATTGTCTCTCCCACTAGGTCAGATCCTCTGTGAGTTGGAGCTTCTTCTCCTTCATTTCTGGTGCGGTCAGTAACTCCTTCCAGATCTTCTGCCTGAAGATGCGCATGGTGAACTGTATCATTACTGGACAAGCACTCTTGTCCTCCAGAGGGGCGTCCGGTCCGGTGAACGGTGTCAACAAGGAAACCCAGCTTGTTTCTTTCAGTTGGTGCGATGTGGCCGAGGATGTCGAAAACCTGCTTTCTGGTGTCCACAGCCGTCTCATTAGTGGCCTCGGGGAGATTGAACAACTTTAAGTTCCAGCGTCAATTGTAACGCTCAGCTTCTTCAATCTTTGTCTCTTGCTCGAAGAGACAAAGATCTACGGCATGCATTTTCTCATCTGTTGTCTTCATCTGGAAATCCAATCTTTCTACTTTTTCTTTGATAGTCACGATGTCTGCTGTATAACCTGTTCAACAGCTCCTGGCTTGCATTATGTCCGCGTTAGTCACGTCCGCCTTTTGGTTAGTCAAACAGGATTTTTTGGAAAGTGGACTCGATGCAGGGGAGTCAGGTAAAGGAGAGCATAAAGTGAGTGTGTGGTTGTTTTCAAGATCCATCAGAAAATTTGTTCTTCTGTCCCTGTCTCGTTTCTCTATGTTTGACTATGGTACGGTGACGGGAGGTTAGCTCGGAAGCTAGTAGGCAGGCTAGCTAAAGTTACATGCGGTTAGCAAGGTCCCTCCCGTAAAAATCAATTCAGTGTTGAACCGGTGTTAGTGCCATGGTTTCCATGCAACACCATGTCTTTAGGTCGTTGTTCTGGTCTTTAGGTCTATTTACTCCGTAATTACATCAGTTGGTACTCAAAACTTTTCGGAGCTCAAAAGAAAATGACTGCACTGGCCGCCATCTTGCCCCTGTGGCTGTGTGCATTCACTGACTATTTTGATCATTTTCCAACTGAGTCTTATTTGTTCAAACCAGTTTCTCCCACACAGTGAAGGACTCTTCCCTTTAACAACTAACAGTGGCAAGTCAGCAGTCTGATCTTCATATGTCACTTTAACCATAAACTGTTCTCTGACTGGGATTGGCTGACCTGTATAGGTTTTAGCTTGACACTAGCACCCTCTAGTGGTACCTGTGAGAATGACTTTTCATACACAGTGAAATAATGCTGACAGCGGCTCCTGTGTCTATTTCCATCAGTACATGTACAGCATTTATTTCACAATCAATGCTAAATGGCTGCCTGCCTGTGTTATCTATATTCAACATTGGGAAAATATCCACTTCTGCACCTTCTGCATGAATATAGCCAGAGGTGACTTTTTGTCTGCGTTTCTTCAGCGCCCCCTTCTTTCCGTGTGCATGTCTTCTGGATATGTCCCGTTTTGTTACATTAATGACATCTACTGTCCTTAAAGTAGCAGTCACTGGCGTTATGATTTTTGCCTTTGCATCTATAGCACTCTTTTTGTGCTGGCAGAGAGTGTATCTGGTTTTCTTTTACCTTGTGGACCGAAGCAGTAGTGCCATCCCCCTTTCTCAACTGAGCTGTTTCCATGTTCATTGCCAGCTCCAGGGCTTTTGCAAAAGTAAGTCCATCTTCAGAGAGCAACTTCCGCTGGCAAGCTTCGTTACTAATCCACTGACAAAACCATCATGTAGGGCCTCATCCAGCCGGTCCCCAAAGTCACATTTTGCGGCTAACTGCAGTAGCTCTGCCGCAAACTGAGAAGCTCACTCGTTACTTCTCTGTACACACTTAAGAAATCTGAAGCGCTCTGTGATGACCAACGGTTTTGGCTCATAATATGCTTTCATGACGTCCACAATCTGCTGAAAACTTTTATCCTTTGGTTTCTCTGGATGAACTTGCGCAGAAGTCCGTAGGCAGAAGCTCCCGTAGAACTCAAAAGGGTCGTCCACAATCTGCTGAAAACTTTTATCCTTTGTGCTCGTTTTGTCTTTATTCAACAAGCCTCCTCAAGTGAAAATCACAGTCAACACGAATCTCTCACTTAATCCCGTTGGAAGATTTTACATCCCCTGTTGAAAAAGGATTAAACGGTTGAGACATTGGCAACCGTTTCTTTATTCCAAGCCTCCTCAGCGGAATCTTTAATTCCATTCCATGAATGTATACTTTTTATACAATATTATTTTACTTTCTCATTTTTGAAAAAAGCTCCCGCACACTGCTCAACTCTCTTCCTTTGGTTTTTATTGCAACGTTTCGGTCAAAAGACCTTAATCAGGCACATTACATATGGCATCCAAGCATACATAACCATATACATAGGTGTGTGGTATATGCAGGTAGCCAATCAGAGGGCTTGAAGGCTCAACATGGTTGATGGTTCCTGATGCATCCTATATTTTTTCAGCTTTCATAAAAAGAAAGTTTTAGGAAAGATGATGATTTCTGGAATTCCTGGAATTCCATATGACCTCAGGATGTTCCAAAGGGTCTCTCTGTGTACACTGTCAAAGGCCTTTCTGAAATCTATGAAATTCATGTACAATGGGACATTCCACTCAATGCACTGCTCAATGATGTTTCTTAGTGCGAAGATATGATCAATGCATCTTCCCTTTCTGAATCCCGCTTCTTGGAAAGTAGTGTAACACCACGACAGTTGTCACAGATCTGTAGGTTGCCTTTCTTGGGAAGTTTAACAATTAGTCCCTTAGCCCAGTCACTTGGAATGGTGTCACTCTCCCAGATGGTCCTGAAGAGATCGACCAATACTGATGTTGCTGTAACAGGGTCAGCCTTGAGCATCTCTGCTTCGATGGAGTCAATGCCTGCTGCTTTGCTACTCTTCATGGCTTTGAGAGCATCCTTGATCTCAGAGGCTGTGATTGGGCTAATGTTGATGTTGAGGACATTCATTGCTGGTTGCGGATTGGCCGGTGTATCTGGTTTAGGGCAGTTTAGCACTTCCTGAAAGTGTTGGACCCATCTTGCTGCTTGCTCCCTTTCAGTTGTTATAACGGTACTGTTCTTACATTTGATGGGGGGTGACCAGCTGATGTTTCTGCCACAGAGCCGTTTGGTGATCTTATAGACGGTGCCCAACTCTCCCCTGGCTGCAGCCTGCTCAGCTTCTCGCGCCAAGTCCTTTACAAAGGACCGCTTGTCCTTCCTGGCACTCCTTTTGACCTCTTTGTCCTTGGACGTATAAGCCTTTTGGATCTGTTCCTGGAGTCTAGGAGACTTGGTGCTTAGCAACTTTGCTTTCAGTTGTTTTCTTTCTTCTATTTTTTTTTTGCCATGTTCTAGGTGTTATGCATGTCTTACTGTTTTTCTTCTTATATCCCAAGATTTTGGTTGCTGCCTCCACATAGGTATTCTTGATCACTTCCCACTTGGTGTTAACTGGGGTATCATCCTCTGTCGTATCAGCAAGTGCTTGAAAGCGATTCCTAACCTCTAGCACAAACTGCTGTTTTGTGCTTGGACACTTGAGTTTGGTGGTGTCGAGTTGTTTCCTTTGCTGATTCTGTTTCTTCACCTTGCGAAGTTTCAGCTTCACTGTAGCTGTTATTAAGTGGTGGTCGCTGAAAACATTGGCCCCCCCGGAAAGCTCTAACGTCGGTAAGTGACCGCCGCCATTTCCCATTGACAACCATTGATTAAGTCAATGAATTCATTTAGCTCCTCCATTTCCCCTTGAAAAATGCAAAAGATGTCATCAATGTTCTTCTTCTTCTTCTTCTTCTTCTTCTTCTTCTTCTTCTTCTTCTTCTTCTTCTTCTACTGCATTATCCGGGGTCGGGTCGCGGGGTCAGCAGCCTCAGCAGAGATGCCCAGACCTCCCTGGCCCCAGTCACCTCCTCCAGCTCATCCGGCGGGACCCCAAGGCATTGCCAGGCCAGCCGGGAGACATAGTCCCTCCAGCGTATCCTGGGTCTTCCCCGAGGCCTCCTCCCGGTGGGACATGCCTGGAACACCTGCCCAGGGAGGCGTCCAGGAGGCATTCGGAACAGATGCCCGAGCCACCTCAGCTGGCCCCTCTCGATGCGGAGGAGCAGTGGCTCTACTCCAAGCTCCTCCCGGGTGGCTGAGCTTCTCACCCTATCCCTCAGGGTACGCCCAGCCACCCTGCGGAGGAAACTCATTTCGGCCGCTTGTATTCGCGATCTTGTTCTTTTGGTCACTACCCAGAGCTCGTGACCATAGGTGAGGGTGGGAAGGTAGATCGACCGGTAAATTGAGAGCCTCACCTTTCGGCTTAGCTCCTTCTTCACCACGACGGACCCCGAGATACTTGAACTCCCCCACCCGAGGCAGGATCTCCCCACCGACCCGGAGAGGACAAACCACCTTTTTCCGGTCGAGAACCATGGCCTCGGACTTGGAGGTGCTGATTCTCATCCCAGCCGCTTCACACTCGGCTGCAAACTGCCCCAGTGCACATTCGAGGTCCTGGCTCGATGAAGCCAACATGACCACATCATCCGCAAAAAGCAGAGACGCAATCATGTGGTTCCCGAACCGGACTCCCTCCGGCCCCTGGCAGCGCCTAGAAATTCTGTCCATGAAAATGATGAACAGAACCGGTGAGAAAGGGCAGCCCTGCCGGAGTCCAACACGCACTGGGAACAAGTCTGACTTACTGCCGGCAATGGAACCAGACTCCTGCTCCAATCATACAGGGACCGCACGGCCCTTAACAGAGGGCCCCGGACCCCATACTCCTGGAGCACCACCCACAAGATGCGTCGAGGGACACGGTCGAATGCCTTCTCCAGATCCACAAAACACATGTAGACTGGTTGGGCGAACTCCCATGAACCCTCGAGCACCCGGCGGAAGAGTATGGAGCTGGTCCAGTGTTCCACGACCCGGACGGAACCCGCACTGTTCCTCCTGAATCTGAGGTTCGACTATCGGCCGTATCCTCCTCTCCAGCACCCTGGAATTGACTTTATCGGGGAGGCTGAGGAGTGTGATCTATAATTAGAGCACACCTCCGACTTTAAAAAGAGGAACCACCACCCTCTGCCAGTCCAGAGGCAATGTCCCCGACCACCGCACGCTGATGTTACAGAGACGTGTCAGCCAGGACAGTCCCTGCACATCCAGAGACTTGAGGTACTCGGGGCGGATCTCATCCACCCCCAGGGCCTTGCCACCAAGGAGTTTCCTGACCGCCACGGTGACTTCGGCTTGGGTAATGGACAAGTCCTCCCCTTGGTCCCCGCCTAAGACGTGACGGCAGGATTGAGGAGATCCTCGAAGTATTCCTTCCACTGCCGGACAACATCCCCAGTCGAAGTCAACAGCTCCCCACTTGCACCATAAACAGTGTCAGTGGTGAACTGCTTCCCCCTCCTGAGGCGCCGAACGGTTTGCCAGAACTTCTTCGAGGCCGACCGAAAGTCCTCCTCCATGGCCTCCCCGAACTCCTCCCAAGCCCGAGTTTTTGCCTCCGCTACCGCCCGAGCTGCAGCACGCTTGGCCTGCCGGTACCAGTCAGCTGCTTCCGGGGTCCCACGAGCCAACATGGCTTGATAGGACTCCTTCTTCAGCTTGACGGCATCCCTTACTTCCAATGTCCACCACCGGATTCGGGGGTTACCGCCATGACAGGCACCGGAGACCTTATGACCACAGCTGCGAGCAGCTGCGTTAACAATAGAGGTGGAGAACATGGTCCATTCGGACTCAATTTCTCCAACCTCCCCCGGGATCTGGGAGAAGCTCTCCCGGAGGTGGGAGTTGAAGACCGCACTGACAGAGGGCTCAACCAGAGGTTCCCAACAGACCCTCACAATACGTTTGGGCCTGCCGGGTCTTTCCGGTTTCATCCCCCGCCAGCGGATCCAGCTCACCACCAGGTAGTGATCAGTTGACAGCTCAGCCCCTCTCTTCACCCGAGTGTCCAAGACACAGGGACGGAGGTCAGACGTCACAACGACAAAGTCATTCATCGACCTCTGCCCCAGGGCATCCTGATGCCAAGTGCACCGGTGGACACCCCTGTGCTCGAACATGGTATTTGTCACGGACAAGCTGTGACTAGCACAGAAGTCCAGCAACAAAACACCATTCGGGTTCGGATCAGGGAGGCCGTTCCTCCCAATCACGCCTCTCCAGGTCACACTGTCGCTGCCCACATGTGCGTTGAAGTCCCCCAGCAAAACAACAGTCCCCAGTCGGAGCACCATCCAGCACCCTTCCCAAGGACTCCAAGAAGGCTGGGTACTCTACACTGCTATTCAGGCCATAGGCCGAAATCACAGTGAGAGACCTGTCCCCAACCCGAAGGCGCAGGGACGCGACCCTCTCGTTCACCGGGGTGAACTCCAACACGTGGCGGCTAAGCTGTGGGGCAATAAGCACGCCCACACCAGCCCGCCGCCGCTCACCGCAGGCAACGCCAGAAAAATGGAGAGTCCAGTGCCTCTCGAGGAGCTGGGTTCCAGAGCCCATGCTGTGCGTGGAGGTGAGCCCGACTATCTAGCCGGTACCTCTCAACCTCCTGCACAAGCTCGAGCTCCTTCCCCCCAGCGAGGTGACATTCCATGTCCCTACAGCCAGAGGCTGCTTCCGAGGCCCGGGTTGTCAAGGCCCTCTGCCTCGACTGCCGCCCGAACCACACTGCACCCAACCCCTACGGCTTCCTCTGCAGGTGGTGAGCACCTCTGCTCTCCTCTGATGGTGTCATCAATGTATCTATAATATTTCAACAGGTTTGTAAAATACCGGTTCTTTTCAGTGCCACTTTTTCACCTTTGAATAGATTCTCGGAGAAACTGTAGTTTTTTTTTTTAATGTAACTGAATAACCTCCTGCTCCACCAATCTGCAAAACGTATTTATCGAGGGATTAGTCACACTCGGGCTAAAAATACTCTTTGGTTTAAATTGGCTGTAAGACATCGTATCGGGAGCGCGGTCTTTTTGTGTTCGAAAGAAATAACAGAGTTTCATCTGTCTAAAACATTTGAACAAGTCCACCTTTAAGCCAAACACTTTGGTGCCCACCGTCGGTACAAACGAAAGTCCTTTTGATAGGAGTAATATATGTTCATCAGAGAGTTGTTTCGATGATATATTGATTACCATGTCTTTATGTAGGCGCGTGTCCACGGGCGTCGTTCTTGTCTTTGTCTTTCGCTTGCCACGTCGGCACCTCTTCTTCAGTGTTGGCGGTCGCGGTTGTCTAAAAAGGAGCTCCGGAAAATTGGGATATACTTGAGTCGCTGTCCAAGGTGAAGTCACTTTCCCGGGATGAGTCCCCTCTCGTTCCTTGTTGCCAGTTGTTCCGGGTTCTTTGGGACGTATCGGTCGCGGTGGAGGTGTGTGCGCGTGACTGCGCCCTCATCGCCGATCTGGGAAGTTGTTGTTTCATCATATCCCAGGTGCAGACCTCATTACTCTGGTAGTCTTCTGTGTCTCTTCTATTTTTTTTTATTTTGATGACTTGTAACTTTTCTTTGTATTTGGCGACATTTCCCTTTATGGATTTTTCAATCTCCGTAAAAGTGTTGCCAAATTTCTGCTTCATTGTCTCTCTACTTTCTCATTTTTGACAATCAACTTTTCACACAAAAATAAACTTCTGGTCCCATCTTTTCTTGTCACAGTAAAACACTTTCATTATGTTTGTACAACTGTGTTTTGAAACAAACAAATCAATTATGTACTGGCTGAATACGTGCACAAAGTACAAGGCTTAGGAAAAAAAACATTTTTTTCCTCTTAAAGAGCTTAACGTGGACTCGGTAGAAAACAGAACGTTTTGTTAACACCATCTTATAACTCGTCTTTTTATGCATATGGTATAAATTATCTGGAACCTTAGAAGAAAGCGTCTTATCTTTTTCAGTGAGTGAACGGGACAAGCTCGCCATTTTAGCAGGCACAGGGAAACCCGGAAATGTTGTCCAGTTTTGAATATGGCCACAAACACTCGAATAGTCTAGCTAGCATCTCAAAATTAAATCGTAATTATACATCACAATATTAATCATGGATACATGTAATTCAGTAGACTTGAAATTGGCACCAACCTGTTGACAAAGGAATAAACGGTTTAGACACTGGAGACCCGTTTCTTTACTCCAAGCCTCCTCAGCGGAATGAGGAAGTAGCTTCAGCCCGCTCTTTAGTGACTCAGAGATGTCGCTATACTGCCGCCTAGTGACCAACCAAGGGAAGTTAACTAACAATAGTTGAGTTTACACATTAAACGAATGCGTTATATAAATTGGCCTTTTCTTTTTAAAAAAGAAAACACTCAGAATGGCATTCAAACATTCAATGAAATAAATAAAAATAATAATAAAAAATATGTATATATCACAACTGTGACCAAACACTTTGTGTGCGTCACAGAGGCACAAATACCTTACTGAGCATATGCAGCGCAAACCACTCAAAAAGTACGGCAAGTCTATTAGGTTAATCAGAAAAAGTGAATACTGTATAATCAATACTATATACTCAATATATCACAGTTCACACAGTTTGAACTGCTTTGTTACCAATATACATTAGAAATAAGTTGAATGAAATTTAAATTGTATTAAAATATTTTAATTCAACTTTTTCTTTCACAGAAATTTTTTTTCTAGGTGTATTTCTTCTCACTTCTTGTAGAAGAAATACACCTACTTCTTGTTTGTCATTCAAAAGATTGCAGTAAAACTCTGAACAGGACTGCTCAAAGTTAAGGAGGAGTTGGGAGGAGCCTCAGCCATTTTCGTTTACTGCTGAAAAGAACAAGCGATCCCGATTCACAGCCTACTCTAACAAGCTATTCGCAGCCAGTACACAGTTGTTGTGAATGTGTTGCAGCTACGTAGATTATGGTTCTGAACGCAAACTTTATGGAAACAAATGCGAGTTTGCGTCGAAAATAAAGTTATGTTCAAGACAACTCAGAAATATGGGACAAACCCTGTCCAGAATCGAGGGACGCACCATTTCATTGTAAAATACAGGACAATTCTGTATTTTAAGAGACAGTTGGCAACCCTCGCGGAAGCATCATGGAAAAGAATATGCAGACATAAATAAAACTCGATAACTTTCTCCATTATCAGCTTAGTGCTGTCTTGAGGGAGTTTTTGGCGCTTCGCAATAGTTTTTTCTGTAGTGTTTGTTGTTGTGGCTCACTTTTCCGCCTGGCAGTCATAGTTTATGTATAGTCTGCATGTTATTTTCCATGATGTTAATCTTCTGCTCAATTTCTTCTCTTTTACTGAAATAGTTGGCAGAATTATGGTTAACACTTAAAACATGAAGCGCGACAGAAATTGGAACGTTTACATATGTTTATTAAAAAAGGTATTATCTGGCACATTAAAGACGTTGGTAAGGATTTCACTGCATTCTGTTTAAAAGACATTTAGATTGTTTACTCTCACCTTGCATGTAAATGTTGCCCAACAATAAAAAGCTGTCCGGCATGGGCTGCTGAAACATTGTGGCTTATTACAAAGCCATGAATAATATCCTATTCGGAGAGAAAGTCATTTTATATATTGTGTGAATATTTTCAGCATTATTCCAATCTCCAAATACAAAATAAATCATTCTTTTTATATCTTTTCTGAAAGTGTAGGAGCAGCAGTGGTTATCATTACCTCCGGGAACACAACATCCGTCAAAAACTCCACCTCATTGTTCACATTAGCCGGAGTTACTTCTCGGTTGTTGCCCACATCTGTAAATGGTATACCCTATAACAGAACACTGAATTAAAATTATTCAATAACCATTTATAATTTTAATACACAACATCTGAGGAAATGATCTGCTACAACAGGTCATAGAATGATTAGTTTGGTGGCATCCAAATGAAAATGATCTCTACTATGACTCGCACAAAATGTTGAATGCAAACTTTACCTTCATGTGACACTGCTCTATTGAAATGGCCCTCCACATGGTTTTTCACCTTGTACTGGTAAGTGGGTTTGAACAATGAGGACTGGCAGAAAGGGCAGTGGTACAGGTCGCACGTGGTGCATCTTTGCAACTCTCGCAGAGAGCTTCCTTCTTGTATTGTTATACGCATCTGGAAAATAAGAGAGTCTAATTGGTAAAATCTAACATTTTTAGGTGATTCCACAGAATTAAGTAAGGCCATAATAGTAAAACAATGAGTAGTCGAAAATGATAGGATACCGTATAATTTTACATGTTTTTTCCCCCCCGATACTTCTCGCCACTTAGAAACAAAGAGCGGGAACATACAAGTAAGAAAATATGTTTTTTTTTTAAACGTTAACATTAGCACAGTTTAATTTAAATGTAATATTTCATTTAAGCTGATCAATTTGATCATGACATAATGTCACTCAAATATAAGGAAATGTATATACTAAATATAATTATTCTAGCTTAATAGTTATAATATAATCAATTAACAACTGGTCGCGCTGAAATATTTCTGCTTAACAATTTTAGACTCAAACAAAAATTCTTCTCCCGTATATGTTTTACCATCAAGAAAAAGTGAGAGTGACAGGTTTGTTTTGCAGGGATTCAAGCTATTTAGGATGAAGTTTACACTGATGTTAATGGACTGAATACCAGCGTCGTTATTGTTATCGTAACATTAACATAACACAACTCCTTACGGCTTTATGTTTATTTTGGCGTTAAACTGTTCCACATTTACAGCGCCCTTTTTAAACATTTAAACTCCAGTGTGACTTACTTCGGTTGGGACTGAATCCTTCTGACGTCACATCCGTCACAAAGGAGCCTTGCCAGAAACAGCGTTTATAGGTCGAGGCGCGATTGATGACGTCAAAGTCCCGCGACAGGAGTCTGCCTGGTGCATGGCAGCGGCAGCAGCAGCAACTGTGGACGACACCTCCGAGTTGTAACTGCAAACCGCACCGTTGATATCATGACGTGATCCCCCCCACACCCCGACACTTTGGACTCTTTGGTCTAAGAACTTTGCCACAGTTTAAGAGGAGAGGAAGGGGGCAAAACGAGAAACTGCAGTGGGTTTATTTCTGCACAGCGAGCCGGGGAGCAGCAGGCGGATGTAAACAGTTAGGCATAGCTGTCGTTAGCCATCAGGTCCGGATTAGCTCACCGCCAGCCACCGCGAACCGGGCCGTGTCGGGCTTCCGCGGCGATGTGACACCCGTCAGTGTGGAAGTGTGTATGCCCCGACGGCAGGAGGTGGAGGAGGGCGGCGGGTGGAGGAGACGCTGAGCTCCGCGTCGGCGACCGATATGGAGACGTGGACCCCCAACCCACGGGCTAAACCGTTCGTCCCCCGCCAGCAGAGGAGCCTGTACCTCACTTGGAAGTACAAGCTGACCAACCGGAGGACGCTGCGCCGCACCTGTCAGGTACCAAAACAAAAAAAACACCAAAAGCGACGGCTGACACTAGACCGCGACCCTTCTGTCTGTCGGACACTTTCAAAGTTAAAGTTACTGTACAGTTATCTGTTCCAGTGGTTCTCACCAGCGGGAGTCCCACCTGTTATCACCCCCTTACCACGAAGTTGCGACCCAAATTTATTCCCTATAAATAAAAAGTCATGTCTATAAAATAAAATGATTGGAATTATTAAAGGGCACCTATGATGCTTTTCCACTTTTATGAGCTCTAAATATTGTTACAATGTTGAATCCTAGTGTCAAACGATGCAAAATCGTCAAATAATGAGGTTCATGCATTTGGACGTGAGCCCTGCAAGTTGTTGGGCATGGTTCTGAACGCTCTGTTTCACAGAGTTTTTTTTTTAACATTGGGATGGCATCGGCGTCAATGCGTGCTGGATTTCCTTTCATGGCCAAGCTCAGGCATACTCTCAGACTGGTTCCACCCTCCCCCGCTCTCCTCCGGAAGTTATGTGGCTGTGCGCTGCTCCAAGGAAATGTTTTTTCAGTGTGAGGGAAACAATAAAAAAAGAAAAATACAGAGCGACTGCTAAGCGACTACCAAAGCACCAAGGACCACAACCGTCAGAGTGGAACGAACAGAGAAAATGTTGGAGGTTTGTTCAGCCTAATGCGGATGCGATGGAACACCGGCCCGCTTGGCAACGGGAGGGAGACGGGCTTGACTCGGCCGGTGGACGATGAGAGAATGGTCATCCACGGCAATATTTGAAAACATGTATGAGGACTGTGAGTGTATTGTGACCTCAAGCAACTTCAGTTTTAAGACTATTTGCAACGTACAACCGCT
The DNA here is from genome assembly GCA_009823395.1 of Thamnaconus septentrionalis. Lineage (NCBI taxonomy): Eukaryota > Metazoa > Chordata > Actinopteri > Tetraodontiformes > Monacanthidae > Thamnaconus > Thamnaconus septentrionalis. The sequence goes on along the minus strand of CM020508.1, from coordinate 1,494,470 downwards.
GAATCGCGTTGATAAACTGTTAGCCACCACCGCTAACTCTGTGCTCTGCTTGTGTGTTCTGTTCGCTGGCAGCGAAACTGAAGAGGCAGTGATTCTGACTCGTAAGTTTCGCTCCACGATTTTCATGCTGCTAGCATGTTAACATCGGTTGTATAGAGCTCTTCCTGCTTTGTGCTTTGTGTGGACTTAAGTTGTGCAGATATTCTTGTCTAATAAACGACTCTATGACTCAAGTGATCGTTTCAGCGTCCATATTTTCTCTGCTAGGACAGTGTTTTGATAGAAGTCAACAGTATCAAAACAAAATCATTCTAAGCCCTATTAAAATGTCTCGCAAAAATACAAAACAAAAGCATGGTCAGTACAAAAAGTGAAATATATTACCGGGGACCTTCCGTCCGCCTTGTGGCCGTAACTCAGCCCACGCTGGGTCCGTACAAAGCTAGATGTAAGTATTTAAATTGTGACGGTTTCGTAAAAGTTGGCTGTTTACTCTCAACCTCCGCCCCAGCAAACTGAGGAAGTGTGGCTCAGCAGCGACCAAGAGTGTGACCAATCACAGTGGAGTGGGCTGGGCGGGAGGCGTACGCGGAGGAGGCCGGGGGTGGAGTGAAGTAAAACAGACCGTTTTCGCGGGATGCAGGAAATACGAGGAAGTGAGCAGCGTGAGACACAGATCTGCAAAGCTTTCAGTGCGGGTAATCGTGTGTTGCTGCTCTGGAGGGGCCAGAAATCAAATGGGAGTTTTTTTTGGATTGATGAGACACGTCTAGTCTCTGGTTCTGGCCGAGGAGTTCAAAGAGAAAAAGGCCTGCTTTCGAGTTTTCGGAAGCAACATTAAAACCCGCTGATAACCCAATAACAATGTCTGGTTATTTACGAGTACACCAACGTTACAGCATTCTGTTAGTTGTTTCACACACTTGGAAGTAGGCTTTACACGATCACGATTTTTGTGCCGATCACCGATCAGTGAGTTTAAATAAACCGGTAACCGATCTGATCACGTGAGGAGCAATATTTGAGCATCCAGGATGTTGGATGCAGTGCTGAATAGGCGCTCACTGTCCACACTAGTGCAGGGTGCAGACAGGTAAGCTCTTGCAGCAGTGGTGAGGGCAGAAAAGCGATCCTGATTGGCTCTCCAGTAAGCCAGGGGGTCAGCATCCTGAAGGATGACAGGCTCTGACAAGTAGAGATTCAGCTGTGACATTGCTGTAGTGGCTTGCTGTGGCCTTTCTTCTTGCATGATTTCACTCAACATCGATGACAAGGAACCGGGTCGTGCTATATTCTCAGCTGGCTCATCTGCGTTGCTGGCTTCAGATCCTTGTGCTTCATCAGGGACTCTCTGTGCATCCAGCAGCTCTAAAAGCTGCCCCCGTGTGTGTGCCTTCAGCTCTGCAGAATAGCATCGATCCTTGTACCTTTAGTAAAACAAAATAATAAAACATTGCATTAATTTAACTTAAAATTTGTTCTTTTAGAGCAACTTAGAATAAGACTGACTGTAACTAAATGATCTGTTTGATTTCATTTGTGCACTTGAGTTAAATTGACACTGAGGTGTTTGTGTTTATGTAAAAGCAAATATATAAGCTGGATGAAATATATTTTATCAAATTAACAGAACATAATGTTTGATATTCTAAATCAGGGTGTAAGGCTATTCTAAATCACATTATTACTGTATATTAAATTAATTGTATTTTCCAGATTATCTTAGGCTAAATGTTTTTTTCCTCACCTTGGGTCTAATAGAGTTGCCAAACTGTAGAGGGGTTCATCTTCAATCCCATCGAATCTCCTGGTTACAGCTCTCAGTAGGTCAGCTTTTGCAGTCCCCACACCACGATCTGATGGGGCATCTCTGCTCAGGAACCGTTTCAAAGCCAACACAGATGGAGTCACGTCTGCAGCTGATGCAGTGGATGAGCTTATTGCTCTTATGAGCTCCTCAAATGGTTGCAGAATTGTTATGATGTGTTCTACCAGACCCCACTGGTTGGCATTGAAGGAAGCAGGAACTTCATGCTCAGCTCCATAAGCAGCCAATGCGCGTTTTTGCTCCAGCAGGCTTTGGAGCATATAAAAGCTGCTGTTCCACTGGATGGTAACGTCTTGCTGGAACTTTTTAATATTCTGGCCCAGCTGTTGTTGCATCATGAAAAGTATGCTTGAGGAGAGCGTTTAAAGTGCCCGATGATGCGTCGCCCCGTCGCAAGGATGTCCGCTATCATGCGCTGTGCCCATAACCCGTCGCGGATCGCTAGTTGAAGCGTGTGTGCCATGCATGGCAAAGTCGGCAGTCCTCCTTCACGCATGGCTTTTGCCATGTTTGCTTCATTATCCCGCAGTACGACGTGGACTCTCTCTCTGGGAATCTGCCACGTCTGGAAAATGTTCTCGTATTTTGTCACCAACGCTGCAGCAGAATGTGACTCGGGGAATTCCTGTGCTGGTAGGACCGCAGCTCGGAGTTTGAAGTGTGGGTCAATCCACTGGGCCGTTAAACTCAGTAGTGACATTGGGGTCTGAGGACCAAATGTCTGTCATGAAACTGATGGAAGGATTGTCTTCCATCAGAAGGCTCTCTACACGTGAATGGAGATCCCGGTGTAGCTCACTCAGACCTGTCCCACCGCAATACGTGTGCACTGGCAGGCGGTTGCGTGGATCAAAGTAAGTTAGCAGCCGTTGAAATGCAGGGTTCTCCACAATATTAAACGGCAGGTCAGACAGCACAATAAACTCCAGCAGCTTCTTTGTGCCACCCCTTGCCTTCTCACTTTCCCAACTATACGGACGAGCACTGTCTAAAGTTGTTTGCTTTAGCATCCGTTTCGGAGTTTACTTTTCTTTTTCTTTCTCCGTGCTGCGTTTCTTGAACTCGACAGGCTCCTCCATGTGTATCTTTTCCAAGTGACTGATTAAATTTGTCGTGTTGAAATTCTTTGCAGATTTTCCCCCGCGAGGTACTGTAGCGTTGCATATATTGCAGATAGCTTGTGCTATGTCTGTTTCTCTCACTTTGAAAAACTTCCACACCTCCGACATGTTTGTTTGTGCCGCTCATGGATGTTGCTGTCGTGAAGATTCAAAGAAACGTTATTGTCCGTCACATAGCGACAGTACTCAAAACTGGAAGAGGCACGAAGACGAAAATGAAGTTTTTTGAATCATGAATCATTAGCTCTCGGATACAAACAAATAAACATGTCGATGCTGTGAAACTACTTTGGAGTAAATGAGACAGATTAAAAAAGTTTCAACATGACCATGACGTCATTGATCGGATCGGTGATTTATGACATGACGCCCGATCACAAACATTTCAAAAAAATGCCAAATATCGGCCGATCCGACATAGCCGATATGCCGATCGGCCGATATGATTGGAAGTGACATTAGTCTCTTAAGGCTGTTTACTCCAACATTTTTGATGGAACAATAATAATAATAAAAACAAAAAAAAACATGTTCAAAGTATGGCTGGGCGATACATCGATTTTATCAATTAATTCAAGTTTTTAGTTAAGGTTGAAATTTTTTTTTTTTAATGAAAATCAAGGTTTCAATGAAATACGCCACCAACGCTCTCTGCTGCGCTCCCACAGTTCAGAGTGGTTGTGGAGTCAGACACAGAACAAACAACACCCCGCTGTAAAATGTGTTTGAAAGGTAGCAGTACTACCAACATATTGCATAGGGATGCATGATATTTATCGGAACGATAAAATATTGACCGATTTGGGGGAAAATTACATAATATTTTATCGGTCAAATACGTACATTTTTCTGATAAAAAGATCTGATAAATTAATGAAACGAGAATTAATGAAACGATAAACGTTTGCAGGCTGAGTAGCCCCAAAACAGGCCATGACGCGCTGGCTACGTCATATGTCACCTTATTAGCAGAACCCAAGCCTGGCCCAGTCACTGCCTGACTAATAACAATGAAGACGTCAAGTTTTAACACAACAAATCTTATAGCTCACCTGAAAAGTCGTCATCGCGGCGAAGCGGTATGGAAAGAATACGAGGCAGCTATCTTAGCCGCTAATGGTGCCGAAGCTAAAACAACAACACAGATTGTCTATGTCCCTATTCAGCAGGCGTTTGAACATTGTAATGCCTTTTCAAGAGACTGCGGTCAAGCCAACCAACAGTTCGACAAAAGCAGTTGAGCCAGCAGAGACTCGATTTCTGCTTGCTCTGTGTACACCAGGTATTACGGTGTAGCTTAAAACAGAAGCTTAAAATACAGAATTGTCGTGTATTTGACGATCAAATAGTTTTGAATTGATATGGAATGTTTCTTTATTATCGACTCAGATTCACGTTTGTTTCCAGAGTTTGCGTTCAAAACCGTAATCTACGTAGCTGCAGGCAATACCATTGCGCAACCCATTCACTGGACTGCGTACTGGCTACGTAGCTTGCGTAGAGTAGGCTATGAATCAGGATCGCTTGTTTTCAGCTATATTGATTAATTCTTTGTAAAAGGCATCCATCCTGCACGTTATTGATTGTTGTGTGAAAATATATTCAAATAAAAGACTTTGATACAATCTCAACATTCAGCCAATTTCTAATATCTGTTCGTAACAAAGCAGTTTAAACGATGTGAACCATGTACTTTTTTGAAACCCTATTTTAAGTTTGTGTGATAGTCATTTAGTGAAATAAATAAGGGAGGTATTATTTTTTCGTTTTTTTGCCATATCGCCCAGCCCTAGTTCAAAGAGATATTGGTCTATTTGATGACAGTGGGTTGCGGCTGAGGCTGCGGGACCCGTCGTCAAAAAACACCACTAGTCTCGCCTCTTGTGTGGATATAATTGTGCAACATGCGTGATTTGATAAAGTTTTGTGACTGGCCGAAATGTACCGAAATACCATTGTTTGCAGTTGTGTAACGAACTGATCAGGACGGCCCACCAGTTAAGAATAGAATAGAATGCCTTTATGAAGCCCATTGGGGGAGCTTTTTGAATAGTTACAGCAACTAAACATAGTGCAAAGAGAATTAAAAATTATATTAATTAAAAAGAAATTAAAATGAAATACTGTAAAAATAAAATATTTATAGAGTAAGTCGGGAAAAACAAGATATTTACATGTTTACATTTGGATTATTTACAGTTATCCACATAATACTGATATAAATAAGTGTTTTATTGCCCATTTTATTCTATTCTATTATATTAAAACTAGAATATTGGGAGAAAGGTTAAAAACTTGTGGAGCACAGACCTTCGACCACAGATGGTCGAAGAACTGGGTCACATTTCACACCTTCAGATTTAAAACTCTGGGTGGAGAAACAGTCTTGCATTGCTTGTGTTTTTTTGGGCTCTTTTTTAAAATAAGCTTCATTACGTTCCAGTCCCGGATTGACTCTCGGACAGGATCAGCCTCACGTATGCTTTTTTTTTCAACTGAATCGCTGTGTGTCATTCCTGCCACAGGCTGGCGCTGTGCTCTTCCTGGTGGTGACCGTCATTGTCAACATCAAACTCATCCTGGACACCAGAAAAGTGGCCACGGAAGAAGAAGCAGCGGCGGTGCAGGAATACGGTGTGTGTGTGTGTGTGTGTGTTTTGTCCTCAATCTGGCTCTGACCTCTCATCCTCCTCCTCCTCTTCTCCCTCTTCCAACACTTCCTCCTGTTACTCCCTCTAATCCTCATCTCCTCCTCCACTTCTTCCTCCTTCACCCCTCATCCTCCCCCTGCTGCTCATTTTAATCCTCCTGCTCCTCCTTCACTTTCTCCCCCTCTTTTCTTCTTCCTCCAATACCCCTTCTCTTTCACCTTCTCCTCCACTACCTCTTCCTCTAACCCTGATGGTGTCTTCTTCTCCCGGTAGAGGATGTCGTTCCCAATATGGAGACCCCTCGCAGGCAAGCCAGCGGCCGTAAGGTCCTTGACATCGAGGTCTACTCCAGCCGCTCCAAGGTCTACGTGGCCGTGGACGGCACCACTGTGAGTTCGATCAATGTTCTGGCACATTTACAACGGGGAAAATAAGTATTGAACTCAACACATCAACTTTTTTCTCATTACATTTATTTCCAAAGATACAATCAACTTTATCAGCTTGCCGAATTTCATCATAATTGTTCAAGGTTAAAGGGGTGAAAATGGGGTTAGGGTCAGATGTGAACAGAAATTTGATTATGACATTTTTGGATCATCAAATTATTTTAATTGGACACCGCTCTTTTCTCAATATTTTTTTTCTTATTTGTTTAAGCTGTTTTTGGCTCTGTAGGTGGCGCTATTGATTTACGTTTGGACATAACAGACCTTGCCCTCCTTTCTCTCACCCCCCTTTTCTCTACTCTTGCCTCTCCCCCTGCAGCAGACGTGTCAATAGTCCATCTGTGTGTGTGTGAGTGGCAGCTGTAGCCTGAGATAGAGTGCAGAGCAGTCAAAGACAGTCAGAAAATGAGACAGCAAATTAATGTTACTATCTTATTTTTGTCTCAAAAATGGAAAAAAGCATATTGTTGGAATGCTGAGGTTCTGAGGATGCTGAAAATGTCGGAACCATGGTGTTTTCATAAGCGGTGAGGAAAGATCCAGTAGTCCCACTTCTGTTATTGTTCTTTCTGACATTGAGTGTCAGTGGGAATGGCTCACTTCCTGTTGGTCGAAATTCAAAAATTAGAGCGTATGAGATGTAGAGGTGGACGACACGACCCTGGCCGTGAGAATTTTTTTAGTGCGGGTATTGATTGCTGCCTGTAGGTGGCGCTACGGAGAAGAAGAAGCTTTATTGTCATTGTACAGAATACAACAAAGAATCTATTTGTGACATAGTTATATTCAACGTAATATATAGGTATATTCATTCATAGGCCTGTCACGATAACACATTTTGCTTAAACGATATTATTGACACCATTTTTTAAATCAGACATAATAATAATATATGACATAATAATGCAAGTACACCATGTCAAAAGCAATAAACTTTAATTTCTCAAGATTAAGAGGTTGCAAATAAGATGAACAAACATAAAAGACAATAAAAAACAATAAAAATAAAATGGACTCACATTCTGTTTTATCAAAAATTGCACTTAAATAAAAACCACGATAACTAAAAACAATAAAAAAAAAATACACTTGTCTCTGGTAAGAAAAAAACTATTAAAACAATAAATAAAATGGAGTCTCGAGTGTCTGGAAACAAAATTGCACTTCAATAAATAATTAGCATTGGGTGTTATTCCTCAACAACAACAAAAGTGCAGGCAAGCCATAGGCCATATGAAAATTTCTAGTTTGGCATATTTCGAGCAAGGAACACCAACATGTTGACCTTGTCTGGTTTAAGGCAGGATCTCTCCGGAGTTGCTATGTTGCCAGCTGTGCTAAACATTCTCTCAGAGCTGGTGCTTGTTGCACAAATGCACATGTGTTACAAACCCTAGCTCGTGAGGGGAAAGGGAAGTAATACACAGTATTGAAAATAAAGGCAATCATTTTATTTCCGACAATTAAACGTAAAAAGGTGCGACAACTGAAAAGGCCAGTGTGAGTGCTGTCAAACCAATAAACAATCAAAACTGAAAGAGACTCCAAAAAGAAAAGATGGGGCTATAACTAAGAATTATCACTAATATAATAAACCAAAATCTGTTTTCAATAATCAAAACAAAGTCTAAGCTTACAAACTTAAATACAGGGTGACCAGCACTCCTAAACCCTAGTGACAGCTAACAAAAGGAAAACTACCAGGTGAAAAACGTAAATCTGTATTTTAGAACAATACTCAGCCAAATCTGGTCGCAAAACGATAAACACAGGGGATTTCGAACAAGCGTGTGGACAAGTGGCGTTCTAGGTGTCTGCCACCGTCTTCAGGGGAGCTCCAGCCTTTTATAGGTGACGCTGATGGTTGGCGCTCCCTGATTGGCTAGGCGGTGTCCAACCGCAGTTGAGGTGTTGTCACGGGGAATCGCCAGGGCCAATCGTCGGAGGGAGGCTGCACATAGACCTAAGAACACACACAGGACACAGCAGCAGGAGACCGCAACGGCTCACGGCCGTAACAACATGTATTTTTGTGCCAGCCTGGCCATCAACGGATATCGCCTCTGATTGTTACGCCACCACATTAAAGGATCAGAAGATGCTTCAAGTACATCTTCCTGGAGGAATTTTGTCAGCTCTGCATCAGCCTGCACTCTTTTTGGAACTGCAGCCTTGGCCTGTCCTGTGAGGTGTGCTCTTCTGATTTGAAGGTCACTTAGCCTTTTCTTCTCTGTGGGTGCAGGAAGTTCATCCTCATTTCCTCCAGCAGCAGCTTTGCTGCAGCTCACACCATGGACTCCAGCACGGAAACATCCTGCCAGGTTGGGTTTTCTTATTCCAACTCAAGTTAAATGTGTTCACCAAACTCCTGCAAAGGCCTATGGCACGGGCTGTCCGGTCTTTGCTGCTGTCCAGACCATGGGACACAGCAAGATGGAGGTTGTGCCCAAAGCCATTAAGCCATGTCCAGCCAAGATTCCTTATTGCGGCCACAATGTTTGGACCATTGTCTATAGTGATGCAGACTAGCTTGTCCTCATCCAGTCCCCAGTCTACTAAAGCAAACTTAAGGCTTTTCGGCCAGGGTGTCCGCAGTGTGGTTCTCAGGCACATACCTGGTCTCTAAACACTTGGAGGACAGGGTCCAGTCAGCAGTTATGTAGTGTATGGTTAGACTCATGTAGGGGTTCATGTTTGAGCTGGACCACATATCTGTGGTGGCGGAGTAAAATGCAATGTTTTTGATGTCGTCCAGTACGTCCTCTTTCACTCTGTTATAGAGTCCAGGAATTGCCGTTTGTGAAATGTAAGTTTTTCCAGGCAATTCGTACTGTCTGTCAAATGTTTGTAAAATTTCTCGAAATGCTAGCTTTTCGACCGTATTGAACGGTTGCATTTCTTTTGCAATGTAGTGAACGAAGCTGTCTGTAAGCGTGCACCATTTTGCGCTGTTTTTTTTATATTTGCTTTGCTTACCAAACGCTTCAGTAAGCGTTGCCTGTCGGGACGATGGCTCCGCGGAACCTCGGGCGGTGCTTTTTTTTCCCAGTTGGGAAAACTGGAGGGGATGATTGTGCTTGAGGTGCGCGTGCATGTTCGTCGTATTCCCCTTCTTCACCACCACTACTTTCGAACAAATGAGACATATCGGCTCGTCTGTGTTCATGGGCTCACCTTGTTCGTTTCGTTTGAAGCCAAAATTTTCCCATACTGGGCCTGTTGCTTTGGGCTTAGAGACCAACTCTGTTGTTTCTTCATTCATAGCGTTTGCTCGCTTTTCCTTCACTTCGCTCACTTTGTGTCGAGACAAATGCACAGAGTGAGACCTCTTCTCTCTTCCAGCGTGTTTGGTAGCGAGAGAAAAACAAATGCACATGTCAATTTATCGAGGCCGGCAAAATTACCAACCTCGTTTTTATTTACCGAGCGATTAATTGAATTATCGATTATTGTGACAGGCCTATTCATTCACGATTTAAAAGTTATATGCAAAGTTTATCACAGTTATAGTTATTAAAGGTATAATAAAGCACGTTCGAGCCACGTCGTTCGTCGGGCTCAGCCCCAATAAGAAACATTCAAAAGCAATGGATCTTTCGCCCTTGCGAAAATAATGCTGTTTGGCAATTGTGAGCCAAATACACAGCAGTGGGTCTTTTTATTGACCTGAAAAAAAGCATTTCATACTGTTGATCACAACATTTTATGACAAAAACTAAAAAAGGTACAGGATTAGAAGGGTAGGGCTCGATTGGTTAAAAAGCTACATTTAAAATAGACAACAGTTTGTGCAGATGGGTGTTACGAAGTGTTCTCTCCAGGATATTACATGTGGTGTACCGCAAGGATCAATTCTAGGTCCAGAATTATCTATACTGTATATTAATGACATTTGCAATGTCTCTAAAATATTGAAATATGTTATTTTTGCTAATGACACAAATGTATTCTGTGCAGGGGAGAGCCTCCACCAGTTATCTTGGCAGAATTGGCCAAGCTAAAGTTGTGGTTTGATATAAATAAATGATCACTCAACATCAAAAAAACCAAGTACATGGTTTTTGGCAAAAGGAATACAAATCTAAATACGCCTGTTGAGTTAGAGATTGGCAGAGTCAAGCTGGAAAGAGTCCACGAAAAAATATTCTTTGGTGTGATAATCGACCACAATTATAGCTTGAAACCCCATACCAACTATGTTAGGTCCAAGTTAGCACGTACAGTAGGAATCCTGTGCAAAATGAGGCACATTTTAAACAATAAATCATTGCATACACTATATTGCACACTCATCCTACCATATCTCACTTATTGTGCAGAAGTATGGGGGAACACCTACAGAAGCAACCTACAGACACTAAGCATTATGCAAAAGGATGTAGGATATCATGATCACACCAGTGCACTGTTTTTAAAATCCCAATCACTGAAATTCATGGATTTAGTAGAATACAAAACGGTACAAATTTTATATATGGCAAGAAATAATTTACTTCCTTGCAATATTCAGAAAATGTTTGTAGCTAGAGAAGGGTGTTATGACTTAAGAGTTACTTTGAAAATGAGACAACCAATAGTGCACACTGCTCTGAAAAGCATGTGCATATCGGTCTGTGGGGTGAAGTTAAGCTGTGGAATAGTTTACCTGTTGAGATAAAAAAAAAAGTAAAAATATTGTTCAATTTAAAAATACATTTAATTAGACTTATGTAATAATAGGTTAGGGCATCTATAAGCTGGTTAGCTTCAGCCTTAATCCTTTCGGTCTGCCACATGATTTCATTGTTTTCTTTTTTTGCTTGTTTGTACTGAAGTGCCATGACCTGGCTCTTCGCCACAACGAAAAGGGAGACGAAACCATGGCAAGAAGTTTTAAATGAGGCTTTATCACAAAAATGATTCCAATTTGAACAAAATAATGTACAAAGCAAACCAAACGGGGTGCTGATGTGGAGTGCCTAGGAGGCCTGCAGCAGTGGGAGAGAGAGAGAGTAAGTGGCTTATGTAACCTCAGCACAATGGGCCTTGGTGAGCTGAGTTACTGTTTTGTTGCCGATCAAAATAAGTCAAATCAAACAATCTGCATCAGCTCAAGTTTAACACTGCTGCCCAATATAAAAAGAAAAAAAAAGAAAGACTGGAGCCATAAGTGTAACTTATCAAGTAAGTACATTAATTTTCAAAGTGTCTTCAGTGCTTTGTGTTGACTGCACTCTTTGCTCAGTCAGTAAAATTAATCAGTAACAGCAGTTACAGTAAACCACGGAAGCAAAATAAACTTAAATCAGTGTAGCAGTTCAGTGTAGCAGCTCACGGCTAACACAGCTAACTTCGAGCAGCGTCTACTGCTTCAAACCAGCTTTTGATTCGGTAGCAACACTGTATTCCATAGATTCTGCTTCGTGTTTCTGAGATACCGAAGATGCATAGTTTTGTTTACAAATGTGGAGACACGTTCGGAAATAAAGGTTAATTTAAAAAAAAAAAAAGATCGGATCATTCACAGCGCTGACTATCAACACACAAATTCAATATTTCTACAGTCCAAATTATTACATTTTACAGAAATCGTGAGCTATCAAACTGCTCAAATAATGTTCAAAGCTAAAAATAATCTATTACCAATAAATATACAGAATCATTAAAACACGGGACGTGATGTTATAAACTGTCCATTGTGCCAAAGATGGTGTGGACTCACATGATGTTTGCCTTGATGTTAAGAGTGGCATGGGAGATTCTTTAGAGTGGGATCAGATGTCAATTTCGGGACACATCCTCAGTAGTGTTCCTCTGAATCAGGGGGGATTTCGGCCTTTACTCACTATACACCCTCATCAGAGGCGGCCAACTACAGGGTGATCAAGCCGTAGTTTGTGTCCCATGCCCCATCATTAAAGTTAGCCGGGCATCCTGTTCCCTGAGCCAGGCTTAGAGCTGACCGCATACCTCATAGCTCCTCCTCAAGGGCGGGGGGTTCATGTTCTTAGCGCCCAGCAAGGGTCCTTCCGTTTGATCCATAGCCATTGACTGCCTCTTTCAGCTGCTCGAGAAACTGCTCTGACAGTCTGCCGCAGAGCCTGTCCATGGATTCCAAGTACCTTCAGTAACTTCATGGTAGAAGAAGCCACAAATCCCCTGCATCCAACTTCAACTGGGAAAACTCTTACATTCCACCCATTTTGAGTTGTGTCTGCTACCAGCTCTGTGTATCGCAACTTCTTGCGTTCATAGGCCTCCTCAACAGAGTTCTCCCACGGGACTGTGAGTTCTATTATGTACACAGCTCTTTGCGCCGGGGACCAGAGTACCATGTCTGGCCTAAGGTTGGTCGATGCAATTTCAGGTGGAAAACTGAGTTGCTGGCCAATATCCACAAGCATCTTCCAGTCCCGGGCCATGGCTAGATGTCCAGTTTCTGGCTTTGTAGGAGTCTTTTTTGGAGGCTTTTCCTGTCCTTGCCGGATGAATGTTGTTCTCAACGGATTGCTTGGCCCTGGGAGTAAGGAGTTGGTTGCCGTCCTCTTTATCTCAACTGCAACAGCCAAGCTTTCGAGGACTTGATTGTGCCTCCAGGTGTATCGGCCTTGTGTGAGGCTGGTCTTGCAACCAGTCAGGATATGCCTGAGAGTTGCTGGAGCTGGACAGAGGGGGCTGGTTGGATCCTCTCCATACCACTGATGCAGGTTTTTTGGCGATGGAAGCACATTATACATAGATCTTATTATGAAGCTGATGTTGCTTTCTTTCATTTGCCATAGCTCACTCCAGTTGATCTTTCTCCTCTCAAGGCCTTCCCATTGCATCCATTGCCCCTGTTTAGCAAGAGAGACAGCCTTCGTGCTTCTTGCAGTCTCCTCCTGCCTGCGCACTTCATTGACCACCAGCTTCCTCCGCTCAGATGGTGTTGCCTTGCGCCAAGATGGTTTGCTCGCTGCCAGACCAAAGCCTCCTCTTCCAAGCTGGGTATGTCCCACAATGTCTTGGTGTCTCAGGGCAGATTTAGCTTGTTCCACAGCTTCAGAAGGTGTCCATTTCCGTCCAGTTAATACTGGAGGTGCAGCATTGCTGACGGTCTGGTTTTTTGAGTCCTTCAGCGTCATCTGCAGTCTTACTTTGGCGCACTTGTACTCCTCCGTAAGACTTGTGATGGGCAACTCCAAGACCCCTTTGCCGTAGAGTCCAGTGCTGCTTAGACATCGTGGGACGCCACGCCATTTCTTCACGTATGACGTAATGGTTCGCTCCATCTTCTCCACAGTTGTCAGTGGGAACTCATACATGGTAAGTGGCCACATTACCCTTGGAAGAAGTCCAAACTGAGGGCACCAAAGCTTGAGCTTCCCAGGCAAAAGAGTCTTATCAATCCTCTCCAATCCGTTGGCAATGTCCTGCCGTAACTCCTGCACTCGATCTTCATCCTTGAGGCTCGCATCGTACCATCTACCAAGGCTTTTGACCGGAAGTTCAGAGACTGTTGGTATCAGGTCATCTCCAATGCAAAACCTCACATCTTTAAGCTGTCCCTTGACTATGGAGATGCTTCGAGATTTGCTTGGCTTGATTTTCATCCGGGCCCACTTGATGTTCTCCTGCAGTTTTGAGAGTAAACGCCTGGTGCATGCTGCAGTTGTGGTCAGTGTGGTCATGTCGTCCATGTACGCTCGGATAGGTGGGAGTCGGAGCCCGTTCTTAGTTCGCTCGCCACCCACCACCCACCTTGAGGCCCTGATGATAACTTCCATGGCCATAGTGAAGGCTAGAGGTGAAATTGTACAGCTTGCCATTATGCCTACGTCCAGACGCTGCCATATGGTAGTGAAGTCAAGTGTTGTGAAACACAATTGAAGGTCTTGGAAGTACGCCTTTACCAGTGTAGTGATGGGTTCTGGCACATGGAAAAAGGTCCCCTCATGAATATAATATAAGGGGAAAGAGTAACTTTAAGTGGGGTGAGGCTCTAGCCCCTTTCCCACTAAAATTAGGGCGTAGATCCTGTATTTTCTGAACTTAATATGCGGCCCCTTCAAAGCTTAACGGGCCGCATATATCACCCCTGTGTCGTAGTTTGTCCATGCCTGGGTTAGACTATAAATAAAATTATAATAATATAATGAAACACTAACAAGTGTGTGTGTGTGTGTGTGTCCGTTCTGCAGGTGTTGGAGGACGACATGCGGGAGCAGGGCCGAGGGATCCACGTTATCGTCCTCAACCAGGCGACGGTCCGCTGCTGACTGCCTGGTTTTATTTTCTTTTTAATGCCACAAAGACAGAAAGCATCATGTTTTCTGTCTGTTTTTGTTTTCCTCATCTTCCCATGCCCCAGGGTCACGTGATGGCAAAGAGGATCTTTGACACTTACTCCCCCCACGAGGATGATGCCATGATCCTCTTCCTCAACATGGTTACGCGGGGCCGAGTGCTCATCTTCACCATCAAGGTGAGAGAGGAGGAGGGAGGAAGAAGGAAAGGGAGGAAGAAGGAAAGGGAGAAAGGAAGGAAGGAAGAAAGAGAGGGAGGGATGAAAGGAAGGAAGGGAGGAAGGGACAGAAGGAAGAAGGGAAGGGGGAAGAAGTAGGGAGGAAGAATGAAAGGAGGAAGGAATGGAAGGTTGAAGGTAGGAAGGGAGGAAGGAAGGAAAGGTGACAGGTAGGGAGAGAGGAACGGAGATAGGGACAAAGGAAGGAAGGAGGGATGAAGGAATGTAAAGAGGGAGGGAGGAAGGAAGGGAGTGAGGAAAGAAGAGAGGCAAAAGGAAAGGGAGGGAGGGAAGAAGGAAGGATGGATGGTTATGGTTGTTTTGGGGTTTTTTTGCGATCTGATGTGAGCTGTTCCTCTCCCTGCAGGACGAAGGTACCTTCCACCTGAAGGACGCCGGCAAGAACTTGCTGAAGAGCCTGGGCAGCCGGGTGTCGCTGGGCCTCGGCTGGAGGGACATGTGGACGCTGGTGGTGAAGAAAGGAGGTGAGAGGAGACCACCGCTGAGGTGTGCGTGCGTGCATCTCTGTGTGCACGTGTGTCATTAGCCACTTTCCCACTGAAATTAGGGGGTTGACACTGTGTTCTTTGAAGGCGGGTCAACTCTCTATCAATCGGCATTTGGCCCCTTTCCCAATGCTAAAATCCAGCGGGGTCTGACCCCTGAGGGAAAGCTGAACAGTCTCCACTTTCACCGCTGCGTGGCTGCCGACGTCATTGCGCTGAGATTGCATAGATGAAGTGTGACAGAATTCAAGGAAGTAAACAATAGAGAGGAACATGGAAGCGAGTCCGGCGGTGGCCTGTGTTCTTTGTTGTTGGGCACTATTTAAATGTAGAATCGTTTCGCGAATAGCTGCCGAACGATGGTGTTGTTCACGCCAGACTTGAAGTGCCGCACCTACGTGATATATGCCGTGACTGGCGCGATATTAAGTAGCGCACGTAATGCTAAACGTCATCCTGTGCGGCAGTTAAAAGATGTGATGTTGACACAGGTCTGCCTTGACATGTTCAGACTCGAGTCGGTGACCGTTTCCTACTGCCACCAAATGCCGATTCATAGCGAGTGTACATTAGTTTTTTGGCCAGTGGGAAAGGGGCCATTGTCTGTTTATGCAACCATCTCTGGTGGCCACTGCTGGCCAAACAATAGAATGCAAACTCTTTTGGTACTTCCACATTGGCCTCATTTTTAGAAATGGAAAGCTCCACCCATCTTCACATTGTGTGCGTGTGTGTGCGTGCGTGTGCGTGCGTGTGCATGTGTGTGTGTGTGTGTGTGTGTGTGTGTGTGTCCAGGTCAAGTGTACGGGGAGAAGCACTCCAAGTCTCCGGCTCTGTCCGCCTGGGGAGACCCTGTGCTGCTCAAGACCGAGGTGCAGCTGACAGCCTCTGAAGGTGAGTGGTAGCGGTTGGGGATGGGACATTGAGTTGTTGTTGGTTTTTTTTGGTCATTGCCTGGCGAAAAACCCACTATTTCCCAACCCGCAGAGGCCGAGTGCCACTGGGCCGACACAGAGCTCAACCGCAGGAGGAAATTGTTCTGCAGCAAGGTGGAAGGATACGGCAGCATTTGCAGCTGCAAGGACCCAGCACCCATCGAATTCAACGCTGAGCCGGTGAGACAGGGGGCGCCACCACCATGCCAATGCAATTATAAATTAATATTAATTGCTTTTATTAATTAATGATTGCAAATGTCAATTCATCATACAAGTCCAATTCATATTTATTATTAATTATTAATCATTATGATTAATGATTAATAATTGCCACATAATGCAAAAAAAAAGAATTGTTTTAAAATTCACTATTAAACATACTTTTGATTTCGTGTGATGTACCATGGAGTTCAATGTGCCGAGCCAGTGCGACAGCGGGCGCCACCTCACATTGCTGACACAACACTTGCATGTTATTTCATTCATTCATTTGTCCTCTTGCACTTCGGGGCGCGTAGAGCCAACCATCGCAACCAGGTCTCTCCATTCGGGTCTGTTGCGGGCTAGGTGTGGAGCTTGCAGCAAGGTCACATTGCATGCACTGAGGTCCTGGGCTATAACATCCAGCCAGCGGATGCGGGGGGCGCCTCTTGGGCGTTTCCAGCCGGCCTGCTGGGGATTTAAGTCAAGCATGGTGCATGTAGGATGTTCCTCAGGCAGGCGCAGTATGTGGCCATACCAGCACACTCGTCACATTGCTGCAAGGCGTGATGCTGGGAGCTATTGGGTTTTTTTCTCTTAAGGCCAGGTTTGTGACGTGCTTGCTCCACGTGATGCCTTCAATTCTCCTGAGGGCTCTGGAGTCGAAGCCATCGAGCCTGGCGGCCAGTGTGGGGTTAAGTGGCCAACTTTCTGAGCCATACAGGAGGACAGAGATGACGGAGGCACGGTAGACCCTCAGCTTTGTCTCCCTCGATATGTGCCGTTGATGCCACATTGAGGCCTCCATAAGGACTGCATGATCGAGGCTGGGAGGGCACGATGACGGTTGACCTCTGTTCTGAGGTCTCTTGTGTTTTTGGCCAGTTCAGAGGGCACACTGATGCCTTATGTCCCTGCTGCTCACAATGATAGCATACAAGCATCCTCATAAATGACTGAGCCGTGGGTCCCCTGTCATTTACCCGCTGATTACCTTCAACAGTCATTGGCGCGCTGTCCCTGGGACGGGTGTAGTCCCTGGTCTCCGTCCGGATTGGCCGAGAGGGCTCCCTTCCTGGCATTCAGATACTGCATCGCCAACCTTGCCGCCGTCAGTCCGTCCTCAGGTTCATGCTCCCGCACCCAAGTCCTGATGTTTGGTGGAAATACGTGCAGCAGCTGCTCCAGGATGATGGTCTCTCCCAGCTGCTCCTTGGTTCTCTGTTCTGGACACATCCAACGACGATAGAGGCGCTTCAGCCGGTGGTAGGTCTCCGTTGGTGTCTCCCCGGATGGCGTTGATGTGGCCCCGAACCGTTGGCGATATGTTTCCGCGGAAATGTCAAATTTGGCCAACAGCACCTCCCTCAAGTCTGTGTAGCTGTTGGATTTGTCTTCATCCATGGCTGTGTAGGCCTCGAGGGCTTTTCCGGTCAACAGGGGAATCAACCGATCGGGCCACTCCTCCTTTGACCACTGCCACGTCTTGGCCATTCTCTCAAACCGGAGAAGATAGTTTTCGATGTCCTCACCTTGCTGATAGACCGGCATCTTAGGCTCCTTACGCTGGACTGATGGAACGTCAACAGGAGGGACATCCGGACTACGAGGGAACATAAACGGTGACTGGTCCATGTCTCTTCGGTCAGCCATTCTGGGTCCTGGTGTTGGAAGATCCAGTCTGGGGCTCCCGTCTTCAGCCGTGGCGGACTGCCGGGCTGAGAGAGGCTGTGAAGGCTGTTGGGAGGCCTCCAGTACAATCCGTAGGCCCCGAACTCTTCCTGGAGAAAATCATCTCACTTCTGCTGGGTGGCCAAAAAACCCCTGAAGAGGTCCACCAACTCTGATGTAGAAAGATTACCTTCCAGCGATGGTCTTGGCTGCAGCAGTCGGGTTTTGGGTTTCGCCCCTTGTGCCTCAAAACCTTGGGCTTCTGTAGCTACAGTTTCCCACTCATCCTCGTGCTTCACTAGTGACTGCTTCCTTTGTGACCGCAGTCCCGGTCTCTTCTTGAAACCTTGCTCTGGCTTGTGACTGGCCATTCCACCACTGCCACCATTTGTCACAAAGTGGGTTACAGCTTCCAAGAACAAAATGTTGGCTGGAGTCGCAAAGCAGGTTGAGGTGATTAATTTACACAAAAATCGTGAAAGAAAACTCAAACGTCCAAAAATGACAAAAGAGACAAAGGGAAAAAAGTTAAGCAGCACACGGTTTTCACCTGCTCTAGTCTGCAGCCTCACTCTCCAAACTCCGGTGGGCCAGTGGCTTTTATCTGCCAAGTCCCTCCCCCTGGACCCACCCACAAGAAAGAGGTAAACAACAAAATGACAAATTAAAGAGTATTAAAGAAAAACAGAGGCTCTGCAGATAGAAGCTACTTCCTCCTCCTGAAAAATAAACCCCAGAACTAACCCACCACACAGTTAATTGGACAATTACCGGACCACACATGGTCTCTTCCACTTATTAGCACACATGTGCAGATGGCTACTTCCTGCCTACTTTAAACAGCGCCGATACAGAGCAGCTCTTGTTCAGACCTAGTGACTGGAGGAGAGAGACAGCAGTTAATTGGACCCTCAGCAAACAGCTACAGAATAAGTATGAATGTGAATAAATAACCAAATATGCTTAATCAGAGACTGTGTGTTTTCTTTAAGAATGGCTGTAGGGAGTGGTATAAACGGTTGAATGTCAAGAAACTGTGATGCGTGCACTCACCACAGAGACAGAGGGAACAATGAATGTGTGCTGAGTGTGTGTGTGTGCTGAGTTCCTGACACTGTCTGTCCTCAGTGACGGGCCTTCATCATAGACACTGTCGAGCTGAGATACCTGAAGGTAGAGACAAAGTGGACAGGGGTGCCATTGAAAAGGAGGGGTGGTGGGTCAAGTCCATCGCCGACATGCATTAGTTCAGTCTTGGACCACTTAATCCTCAGGCCAAGCTTTTTTGCCTCCTCGTCAAACACGTCGAGGGCTTCACAGAGCTGATCGAAAGTCTCGCTGAACAGGATGGTGTCATCAGCGTACTCGAGGTCCTTCAGGGCGTGCTTGCCGAGTTGCACCCCGGGGATCTGTTCCCAGACTCTTGACATCAGGTGGTTGATAACGCAATTGGAGAGTTCTGGAGCGGCGACACCGCCCTGCCTGATCCCGCTGTTTAGGGGGAACCACTCAGAATCTCGACCGTTGACACGCACACAGCTTTCCGCACCCTGATACAGCTGCTTAACCAGTGTGGTGAATTTGGTTGGCACTCCGAGGGTCTTCAAGATGTTCCAGAGGGACCCGAGATCCATAGTGTCGAAGGCTGCCTTCAGGTCTATTAAGGCGATGAGCAGGTGTTGGTCCTTTCTGAACTCCCGGGCCTTCTCTATTAAGAGCCGGAGAGCAGAGATGTGGTTGATGGTGGAGCGGTTAGGCATGAAACCGACTTGTTGTTGGCGGTGCCTGCCTCTGGTTGCAGGAAGGGCTCGGGTGAGTAGAATGCGGGTGAAAAGTTTGCCAGGGATGGAGAGGAGAGTGATACCTCTATAGATATAGATATATAGAGGTGTCACTCTCCTCTCCATCCCTGGCAAACTTTCACGTTATTTAAATAAATGAAATTATTAATTAGTCATTCAAATCCAACTAATATGCGTAAACAGGTAATGCAAAGTTGTTTTTTCTTTTTCTTTTTTTCAAACTCACAATGAAACTTTTGCTGTGTGATGTGTAAAAAACTCAATCACAAGATCAGAGTGAGACTGAATCCAGACTGAACAGTTTTCTACTGCTGTTCTAAAGAAAATAGTCATTTTCTTCTGTTTTGAGGTTTTTGTTTGTTTGTATTTTTCCTGCCGTTTTCAGCTTCCTGGCAACAACGTTGTGAACACACCAGTGGCTGTCATCGCAGGAAACAGACCAAACTACCTATATAGGTGAGCTTCACTACAAGTGTAGGTGGACATAAAGAGGAGAGTTTGTTTGTTTGTTTGTTATTTTGGATATTTTTTCTTTTACATTTCTGTAGGATGCTGAGGTCCCTCCTGTCGGCCCATGGCGTCAACCCTCAGATGATCACTGTCTTCATCGACGGATATTATGAGGTTATTGTTCTGCTTCTCCTCCACCATTCAGAGCCATACTGAAACTACTTGGCTCCCATGTTGCCCCCTGTTGGCTCCTCCATCTGTTCCTATGTATTCCCCTCAGGAGCCCATGGACGTGGTGGAGCTGTTTGGCCTGAAGGGCGTCCAGCACACGCCAATCAGCATTAAGAACGCCCGAGTGTCTCAGGTATGACGACATGGCTCCGCCCTCTATGGCTACACTTGGTACTTTACTACTGGTTCACTCTGGTGCTCTCCCTCTGTGTCGCAGCACTACAAGGCCAGTCTGACCGCTACCTTCAACCTCTACCCCGTGAGTCACATGCTCCCCTCCTCCCCATCCCACCCCAGCACACAAACAGGAAGTTGTAAATTTTGAATTATTTATTGAATTGTTTATTTCCTTATTTTCTCAGGACGCCAACTTTGCCATCGTCCTGGAGGAAGACCTGGATGTCTCTATCGACTTTTTTTAGGTACGAAAGCCCCCTTCACACACCACACCTGAGTTATGATGTCACTTGAGTGAAATAAATTCTGTAAAATTAAAAACACATTAAAAAAAAAATCTTTTTTTTTCTTTGTTATCAATCATTGATGACGATTTAAACTGTAATTTGTACTGTTTTATGTCTATTTATGTATAAAGTTATTCATTTAGGAAAAAAAAAATAATCCAAATTATCATGTACTCAAATTACGTATTAATGCAAACCAATTATTATTATAATTTTTTTTTGAATTGCTGCTGTTTGAGGCCGATTCTTCACCAGCAGGTGGCAGTGTGAACCCAGCAATGAAACCACTCGACCTGTTTCTGTGCTGTGTGACAACACTTGATTCAGCTGCAGGGGTGTCACATGATCAGCAGCGTTATCCACTAGTTTATAAACTCCTTCAACTTGGTTCAGGCGATGATGATGATGTCATAAAATGTGGGCGGAGTGTCTACCTGAACAGCAGTCCGACTGATTTGAACCTGATATTGTCTCACAGTTTCCTGAGTCAGACCATCCACCTGCTGGACGAGGACGACAGCCTATATTGCATCTCGGCCTGGAACGATCAGGTGAGCTGCAGCCGGTTCACCCACAATGCACCTGTGATGCTGCAAATACATCCTCAGCAGCAACAGCTGCAGTCACTAATGCTAACTAGCCAACAACAGCTTTTCTTGTTAGCCTCTGCATTTTTGAGTGCAACAGGTGCCTGTAGGACTGGGCGAGAAAACAATTTTTTCGATTAATTCAAGATTTTAGTTAAGGTTGATTTTTTTTTTTTTTTTTGAAATGAAAATCGAGGTTTTATTGAAATGTGCCACCAACGCTCTCTCCTGAGCTCCTGTCGTTCAGGGTGGGCTCCGACGTTACCACCGCGACAACACGACAAAACAGCATGGTGGCGAAAAGAGAGGAGTTTGTTCCGAAGAAAGGCTACGTATCTTCGGCTGCATGGAATTGTTCGGGGTTTGTAGAGTCAGACACAGAACACTATTGCGACCAAAGGTAGCAGTACTACCAACGTATTGCAGCATCTCAAACAGAGGCATGCTGCCGAGTGGGGAAAGTCAATGAACAAGGCCACAGCAGTCCGAGCGCCACCACCCAAAAAAACAACCTACCATCTTGGAAAGAATTTGTCCTTTGTTTCTGAGTTGTTTTGGACGTAACTTTATTTTCGACGCAGATTCACATTCATTTTCAGAGTTTGCGTTTAAAACCGTAATCTACGTAGCTGCAGGCAATACCATTGCGCAACCCATTCACAACAACTGCGTACTGGCCGCGTAGCTTGCGTAGAGTAGGCTATGAATCAGGGTCGCTTGTTGTTTTCAGCTATATTGATTAATTCCTTTGTAAAAGGCATCTATCCTGCACTTTATTGATTGTTGTGTAAAAATGTATTCAATTAAAAGACTTTGATACAATCTCAACATTCAGCTTATTTCTAATGTCTGTTCGTTACAAAGCAGTTCAAACTATGTGAACCATATACTTTTTTGAAACCCTATTTTAAATTATGATTTACCACTGGCCTGTGATAGTCATGGCCCCGAGCACTGATTTTAAGTACGGTGGAAATAAATTGATATAAATCGTAAATCGGATTTTTATTAAAGAAATCTGTTTGGTTTTTTTTGTTGTTGTTGTTGTTGTTGCTGCCATAAGGTACCTGGTTGTCAGTTTGAGCCTCAGATGCCCCCGGTGGTGGCGAGAGGAATCACTTTCTGCCTGAGGAGCAGAGTGGATGATGTCACTACCTGTTTGTAGCTCAAATAAGTGGCGTCAATGGCGCGCGAGTGTCTGCAGTTGTTTCAGGTTGCAATGAGACTTGAAGGTGTAACTCTTCACCTCCAGCCACAAAAAGGGAGAAGGAGGAGGTGGAAACAGGACGCTGGTTCCTCCTCATGTTCGTCTGAATAGCCTCCAGGAGGGCAACACTGACTCACTCCCTACTGGTTTGATTGACAGCTGCTCCTTGTGGTCTCAGGGTTATGAACACACGGCTGAGGACCCGGCGCTGCTCTACAGGGTGGAGAGCATGCCTGGCCTAGGCTGGGTGCTGAAGAGGGGCCTCTACAAGGACGAGCTGGAGCCGAAGTGGCCCACACCTGAGAAGGTAAGAAAAAGTAGTCTGAAGAAAAAATAAAATATGATGATGATGGTGGTTTATTGGTGATGATGATGATGGTGATGATAGTGGTGATGGTTTGTTGGTGGTGTTGAGGATGAGAATGATGGTGATGATGAGCATGATGGTGATGGTTTGTTGGTGATGATGATGATGTAGTGGTGATAGTTTGATGAGGATGGTGGTGGTGGTGGTGATTGTGTTCATGGTGGCGGTGGTGGTGATGCTGATGATGGTGAAGACATGTCCTAATGCCTAACCCCCGGGCCACGGACCGGTCCTGGTCTGGGGGTCATGTGGTACCGGGCTGCGGAATTTTAGCACGTTTGCCACGAGACAACCCCCCAACCGCTGATGATTATTCCGCGGGACTTTAGCGCCATCGCCGGTTGACGTAACAATTATCCCGAGGGACCCCCCGCTGGTCCGGGAAATCACTGTCTCACATAAAACCGGGCGGGTGCAAAAAAGGTTGGGGACCACTGTCCTAATGACTGACTGCCCCCTGCTGTCAAGCTGTGGGACTGGGACATGTGGATGCGGATGCCGGAGCAGAGGAAAGGCCGGGAGTGCATCATTCCCGACGTCTCTCGCTCCTACCACTTCGGGATCATCGGCCTCAACATGAACGGATACTTCCACGTGAGATCCCGCAACAACTATTTTTTATTATGTTTTTTTTTCCCTCCCTGAGAATGACCAATGAGGGCTGACTGGGTGACTCTTCTCTTTGTGGCAGGAGGTTTATTTCAAGAAGCACAAGTTCAACACGGTTCCCAACGTGCAGCTGAAGGACGTGGACAGGTGAGGGCAGCAGTGAACAGCGTCCTATCCTCTTAATAAGAGATAAGAAATAAGAATGCCCTTATTTATCCCACATTTGGGAAATTGGCATTGTTAAAGTAGCATATACAGTGCAAAGAGAAGAATTAGATTAGAGATTAGATCAACTTTATTTTGATCTCGAGGAGAAATTCGCATTTGCAACAGCTCAAAAAGGTAATAAAAGGCATGCAATGTTCTGAACTATAGTATAAAGAGAGACAAAAGTATATATACTGTATATCAGGGCTGAACACTTACTTTTTTTAAGTGGTAGCACTAGTGCTAGCAAGTTAAAAATTTTAGTAGCACGAAGAAAAATTTAGTAGCACACGCGGGTGGACAGTTAGTTAACATATTTATTGTGAAATTAATTTGAACCAGGAAATGTAGTTCTTAAATCGGTGGATTGAGATGGATAGCATACACGTAGAACTACAACTCCCATGGAGAAGTTCTACCAACAATGGACGGTTACTTGTATAGGTCAAAAGCAGGGGTGCACACACTTTTTCAACATTCGACCTTATAAAATTACCAAGTCATAGAGATCCACCTACTATAAAATTGGAAAACATATTAATTCATAAATATATTTGTTGTCCAGTGATACATACATAAGTAAATGAAGAGGATTAAATGGGTCAACATGTTCCATGTGCATGTTGGTTTTCCAGTGAAACTCATGGATGGTATTGTGTTTCAGGGCTCTTGGGGTCAGTGAAATCAATCTCAGACACCTGTGTCAATTAGATTGCCAGGTTAGTCCAATTAAAGCAAAAACTACTTAAGAAGGACGTTCCACATTATAAAGCAGACCACCAATTTCAAGCAATATGGGAAAGCAAAAGGATCTCTTTAGTGCCGAAAAGCGTGAAATAGTTGAATGCCTTGGACAAGGTATGAAAACCTTCGATATTTGATTAAAACTTAAGCGTGATCATCATACCAGTAAGAGATTTGTAGCTGATTCAGAGCACACATGGATTTGTGCAAATAAAGACACAATGAGGAAGGTTTCTGTCAGACAAATGCATCAGATTAAGAGGGCAGCTGCTAAAATGCCATTACAATGCAGCAAACGGGTATTTGAAGCTGCTGGTGCCTCTGGAGTTCATCAAGGTGTAGGATCCTCCAGAGGCTTGCAGTTATGCATAAACCTTCCATTCGGCCACCAGAAACAATGCTCACAAGCAGAAACGGCTCTAATCGGCTCAGAAATTCATGAAAACAAATTTTCTAACTGTCTTGTTCACTTATGAGTGCTGTGCAACCCTGGATGGTCCAGATGGATGGAGTGGTGGATGGTTGGTGACTGCCCACCATGTCCCAACAAGGTTGCAACGTCAGCAAGGAAGTGGCGGAGTCGTGTTTTGGGCCAGAATCATGGGGAGAGAGCTGGGCGGCCCCTTAGGGCGTGTTCTCATAGCCTCGCCGCGCCTCGCCCGCCACGGTTCGATTGTGTTCTCATTGGCCCCCAGATCACGAGACCGTGGGCGGAGTCGACGCGGTAAAGCGGGACAGTGTTTTCGATGGCATTATTTCTGTGCGATACACAACAGCGCAGCGATGGACAGTAGAAGTTGTTTCATACCTGCTGCTCGGTCTGTGGTTGCTTTTCTGTTCAAGAAATAACAGTTTTCCTCACTGAAGTCACAGTTGATCATTTATGCAGCCAACATTTATAATTTCTTGTTTTGTTTTCTGGGAAAGGTGTAGTTCAACCTTTATATTTTCACCAAAAGTAAACACAAGACAGATACAACGGGAAATATCATTTATTTAAAAACAAACAAACAGAAAAACAGACAGTGAACACATCTGCTTATTTGAAATAGCTGCCCTAGCGAGCCAAGGACGACTTTTAAATGCCGCGGTGTTCGAGGCTTCCTCGCGGCGAAGAGCCACGTCTTCTCGATGAATCCGTATTTCCTCTCGTCTCAAGACTCCTCGGATTCCCTAGCTTACCGCGCCTCACGCAGGAGCAACTCGATTTGTTCCGAGCGCTTCACCATTTGACGCTCGTCGTTTTCGCGAATATGGTTGAACACGCTCGTGACGTCGAGGGCATTCCCGGTTCGCCTGCCTCTCCCGAAAAGACAAAATAAACATGTATTGAAAAAGCTGTTTTCAAAAAATGTATACACAAATAAATATATTTGTACACCATCAATAGTAGCTACTTGTATTCACGGTAAAATGTACCTGACACGGAAGTTCCGTGTCGAAGGAGTTGGCGACGATGTCCGCTCCGACAGGGAAAATCGACGAGGACACTGTGCCAATCCAGTGCCCTGCTTGTCGCTACGTCACCACTAAACTCGCCTCGTCTCGCTTGGACCCTGAGCGCTTGAGGTACCAAAACGGCACCCCCTACAACCGTGTAGCGGCCAGTGCAAACGCCCTACAACCGCACCGTGCGGGCGAGGCGAGGCTATGACAACGCCCCCTTAGGGTCCTTGAAGGTGTGAAAATGACCTCTGTAGAGGATGTGGAGTTTCTGACTGACCACTTTCATCCGTGGTATAAAAAGAAGAACTGTGCTTTCCGTAACAAAATCATCTTCCTGCATGACAATGCACCATCTCATGCTGCAAGGAATACCTTTGCATCACTGGCTGCCATGGGCATAAAAAAAGACAAACTCATGATGTGGCCCCCATCCTCTCCCGACCTCAACCCAACTGAGAAGCTTTGGAGCATACTCAAGCAAAAAAAAAAAGCAAGGTCTGTGAGGGCGGGGGGGCAGTTCGCATCCAAATTGCAACTCTGGGAGGCTATTCTGACATCCTGCAAAGAAATTCAAGCAGAAACTCTGCTCAAACTCACAAGTTCAATGGATGTTAGAATTGTGAAGCTCCTATCAAATAAGGGGTCCTATGTTAAAATGTAACTTGACCTGTGAAGGTGTTTTGATTGAAATAGCTTTTGATTTTCAGTAAATATGACCTGCTATTGCTTCTAATTTAACAAATGACCATTTTCATTTCTTTACAAACAATAACATGGCTTGAAACTCTGTTGTGCATAATAATTTGGAACAGCGCATTTTAAGGCATTTTAAGTTTTTATTTTTGAAAAAAATACTGTTATCATTGGGTGGTTCGTTCACTGACATGAAGGTTGATGACTTGAAAATTATGATGACTTCATTTATATTGACTATTTATGAAAATCAGAGAAAAATAAAATTTGCATTATAATTTGGAACGCAGTGTACATATATGGATATACATATATGTATGCATATATGTATATACATATAGTATGTATACATATATGTATATATATATGTATATACATGTATATGTTATGCTCCTCAGCCTGAAGAGAGACGCCTACGAGGTGGAGATCCAGAACCTGCTGAGGTGAGACCGGCGCTGACATCACAAGCTCATGACGCCTGGCGGGGGTGTGTGGGTGTGGCTAATGTCTTGTGTCCTGCCCACCGCAGGGAGGCCGAGGTGCTAGACCACAGCAGGAACCCCTGCGAGGACTCTTTCCTGCCCGACACCGAGGGCCGGAGCTACCTCATGTTCATCGCCATGGAGACAGAGACTGACACATCCACCTGGACAGAGCTTGCCAAGGTGAGTCCAGGCTGAACGGCAGACAAATGGTTGAATGTGCTAAGTGCGTGAGTTCGTTCTCTATCTATTCTTTTTTGTTGTTTTTTATGCTATTAACTTTTGATTATTCTTTGTTTGCGATTAATTGGATCTTTAGTTGTTTGGTAGGGTGGGGGGGGCAATGGGGCATCATGCCCATTGTTGGTAGCCAGGCGGAGCTGGAGAAGCTCACTCGCCGGCACACCATTTAAGTCTTATTGTGGCGGTTGTTCGATAGAGGAGGTGAGCTACGCTGTTGGGGAAGTGGTGGGTTTTGACTGCGACAAATCGGCGTCATGTATGAACAGTGCGGTGGTCATTTTCTTAGACAGTGTCGACAAAGTAGAGAATGTGGTGGAGGCTGGTGTCATACTTGGATACGGATACACCTTCACTCCAGTCTACTCACTGGTCAACCCGTCAAAGAAAGTTACCATGTGAAATGCCCCGCCCTTTATTAAAAATTACGACCTGTTCGAATTTCTGCGCAGGTATGGACAAGTTGTGTCGCCCATTAAGATGGTGCTGTTGGGCTGCAAGTCTCTAGAACTGAAGCACGTAGTTTGTCACAGGAAACTGCCGGTGACGCCGCGGAGGTCAGAGCTGCCGCCGGTGACGCCGCGGCGGTTGGGGACGGAGTTGGCTCCGCCGATGGCGCTGCACTGTTCGGAGCCGCCACCAGTGCCAGTAACACCATGGTGGCCAGTGCCGTCGGGGCTGTTTCCGGTGGCAATGCGACGGCTGCTGCTGGAACTGTTGAGAGCACGGCGGAGAACACCGGTGCCTCAAATGTTGAGAACAGCAGCTACAGTGTTTAAAAAAAAAACAAAATCAGCAGGGTTTAAAAAATCAAGTAAACCGTGATATTGTTGAAAGAACTGAAAATGAAAATTTCAACGTGAATGACGTCTTTACGGGAGTTACGTTGGACGAACAAGGTCTTAAAATGAACATCAGCAAAAGTATGACAATTGCTGAGGAGCGGGGTGGAAGTAAAATCAAGAAAGTGCTGCAGAACCTCTTTGATGAAGAAGACGGGGTTGAATTTACTGCTTCTCGGGAGGAAAACATTACTTCCTACTCACTTGAAATAATGTGGAGGTTCTTCGGGGAAACCAAAGGTCTAAAGGTCCTTACATACCGGGAGCGAATTTGCTATGCGAATAATTTGCGCTATTTTAAAACCTATTGAAGTCAATGGAACCGTACAAACCGGCAGTTTTTTTTTTTTTTTTTAAACTGTGGTGTAGTAGGCGGTGGTTCGTTTTACGCACGTAAAACAAAACTTGTCGGTCGCCACACTTTAAAAAAGAAATCATATCTTTTATTCTTTGGTTTAAATCCGTTCCGAAAAGCTCTCTAAATGATAACCACGTACAAAGTAAAACGAAAAATATTTTATGGCAACAGGAACTTCAATAACGTGATCAAAAGACGGTTTATAACCGCCGCTTCTTCTTCATCTTCCACCTGCGCCGCCGCATATTCACCTGACCTATATATCCACCTGACGCACACACACCTCTCAAGACACAAAAAACAAATAATAATATAGTATAATAATTTTAGCAATACAATAAGCAAAAAACTCATGTCCACTATAAACTAAGGTAGTCGGCATAATAAAGTCATTAATTTAACGGCTGCAACACCTCTCTCAAGAACAATATTGGGTGAACCCAAATACTAAATACATCATCACTTGAGGATGTAGTCGAGTCCATTGTTTCTCCTTTGGCGCGACAGAAAAAGCCCCAAACATTCACTTCGCGAATTTTAGGCGCATATTCGTGTCGCGCTTGGTGTGTATAGAAAAAAAATTGCTGTCGAAACATTCACCTTTTCGCGTCGCTTATTTGCGTCGCTTCACCTTTTGCCTGGTGTGTAAGGACCTTGAGACCTATTACAGTAAATCTGAGCTGTTCTTCCCTCATCTAAATGGTTTTATCAGATCAGTAAACCGACTGAGAGGAGATGGTGTTTTTAGTGATCAAGAGATCTACAGACTGAATGGTGACCAAAGCCAGATCGGCACTGATTGAGGAGGATGACTGATTTCTTTTTCATTTTTTCTGTCATATATTTTGAACCATTAACCATTAATGAAGCACAGACTACAGCAAAGAGAGCCTCTCTTCTTAAAAAGTGCAAACTGAAAAAGCTGGATGTGATTTTAGTCCCAGAGACTCACAGCGACAGTATCATTGAGGGGGACTGGAGGAAGGAGTAGCCAGGGCAGCTCTCCCTCAGCCACAAGTTGTCCATGCGCACTGGGGTGGGGATCCTCCTCTCCAGAGCCTTAAGTCCTCAGTCTGTGGAGCTACATGGTCAAGGCGCTGTTTGAAGTACAGTCTTCCTGTGTATTTACGCCCTGTCTCGGCCATCAACAGAATGTGTCTTATGAATGTTTTGTGATGTCATTGGTGGGGTTGCTGATGAGTTTTCATTTCGGGGGTGATTTTATTGGAAATACTGAGGCAGCAATAGACAGGAATCAACTTAGCCCCTTTCCCACTAAAATTAGGGGGTTGACACTGTATTTTTTGAACGCGGGACAACTGTCAATCAATCTGCATTTAATCCCTTTCCCACGGACCAAAACCAGCGGGGTCTCACCCCCACCGGCAAGCTGCACTCCCTCCGCTTTCACCGCTGCGTGTCTGTTGACGTCAGTGCGCTGAGATCGCGTAGATGAATTGCGACAGAATTCAGGAAAGTAAACAATGGAGAGCATTATGGAACGAGTCCGGCAGTGGCCAGTGTTCTTTGTTGTTTGGCACTTTTGACTGGAAAATTGTTCCACGAAAGCAATGGTGTCATTCACGGCAGACTTGTAGCGGCACGCACCTCTGCGGCCAGTTTCCACCATGCAGCGATTGTTTCAGCGTATGCAAGCAAAAAAAGGACAATGAACAATTTTGGAGCGCTGATGGATCGAACACCTTTGCTTTGGTATGTGATATAAACCTCGACTGGCGCGATATTATGACTTAGCGCATGTAACGCTCAACGTCATCACGTGTCGCAGGTAACAGATGTAATGTTGTCGCTGTATGATGTTCAATGAGGCTTCGAGTGAGACAGCGGTAGTGACACGCGATGGATAAATATTTAAAAAGAAAAAGTACTCTATCAGGACCCTCTGGTTCTGAAGAACATTCTGACCCAGATGAAGGCCAAAGTATGAGTACTGGTCAGAAGAAAAAAAAGGCAAACTCAAGCCAATGTCACAGTTCAAAGCCCTCCCCGCTCTGCAACCTGATTGGCAGTGTGTTGCGGACGATCACTCATATCAACCGCGTCGGGCAACGGACTTGTTTCTGCTACTCATGATCAGTCTGCAGTCTTCCCATTAACCTCCATTACAACAAACCGCAAACAATAGTGAACAATAACACATGGTGCTCGTGGATCATGGGCAAAGTGAAAATAACGAAAGCAATTTGTAATCCTCCCGTTTTACTTTTTTTTTTAATTGATTTTCTTTTGGGTCGGGGGACTGGGGTATTGAGGCAGGAAACCTAAATGACAAAAATCTTAGCAAACTTTTACTGGCAACCTTAGCATGGACCTTTTAAGGCTTTGTGTTCGAAAGTAACTTGAAGCAGAAGTTCAACTCTGTCGTTTATCCGCACCGTTTCCCGAGTGATCTTTCTTTCTGTTCTTAGTGGTGCTCATGTTAGTGAGCTGCTACTTCTAAACCAGGCGTGCTTCAGGTGTTCTTCGTCTGCTTCTTCTGCATTTAGGGGAGTAAACTTGCGGCACCACACCAGGTCTGGCATAGGTACTGCATCGTTTTCAGTCGTTTCAAGCGTCTCAGTGTAACGAGAAAATTTTTGCATATGGCTTCATGTAAACGCGTTTTTTCCGGGGGCGTTCCTGTATCAAGTGTATAAGTTCTTCCCACTTATGTTACCAACTCAAATATTGATATGTGGTTGAGATGCAATTAATTCTGATAAATTAATTACAAAGGCCATAATTAATTTGAATATATTTTTTAAAATCAAGTCCCATAACTGTTATAATTCTGTTCTACTGAAGTGAACTGTTGTAACCCAAACTGATGCAGTAAAGAAGAGTTGAAAAATTAAAAAATCTCTCTCCCTCCCTTCTTATCTCTCTCTCCCCCTTTCTTTCTTCAGCTCTCTCCATCTCTCGTTTTCTCTCTCCCCTCCATCCCCTTCTATTTTCCCCTCTCTCCCTCCTCCCTCTCTGTTCCTCTTTCTCTCTCACTGCAGAGCTTAATCAAGCTATGCTCAAAATTAGTTTTTCTCGTCTAATCGGACTTCTGTTCTTGTTCCAGTATACATGTACCTGAGAAAATCAAATTGACGAGAATATGTCCTCCTCCCCAACAGTAGGGAGCGATATGCACTGTTTCGGGGGGTTAGTACAGCCCCTTTCCGCTTGACCTCTTACGGCACATAATAATGAACAAGTAGAGCGCGATACAACACTAGTGACATTAAAAAGAAAATATGACACGAAAATTTTCCATTGAGCTGGACTTCATTTCACCCAAATGAAAAACTCAGTCCAATATTTATCACCTGTGTTCCTCTGTGAACCACCAAGAGTCACAGCAAGCACGGCTTTCTTAGTGTTTTAGTAAATTAATTTCAGCATCCAGGAAGCATTTTTATGTGGGCTGGGGCCAGGAGAGGGTTTTTAATTGTTGTGTATCAAGTTTCAGTAAAAGCAATGAAACATATTTACCTACTCCTTTCATGGTGTGGATAAATAGTAGAAAACACAACGGTAATAAAAGAGTTTTAAACACATAATGGAGAGACAATTTCTGAATGACACGTAGGTCATTTCAGAAAGTTTGTGGGCTTGTGAAGGGGTTTTGAGTCTGATTATGAAGTAACTACGAGCACCAATTCTTCTCCAGGTGAGAACCGTCATTGTTCTGTGTAAACTGGCGAGATGTATAGAATACCGTGTTGTTGCAAACATTTTTTCGGAGTACATAAATTAACTCACAAGTTTGCGCACTGCTTCTGCAAAGTCTTCAGTTATAAACAAACTCGTATAGGCGCCACGCGATGAAGAAGCTTGTGTCTTGATTGTTTTTGTTCGCAGGGGGTGTGGAGCATGAGCACACGGATTGTCCAGTTAAAGTCCGACTAAGGCGTGAAGGAGAAAGTGGAATTCCAATCGCATTATCTGGGTGTCTTAATCGGAGTTCGAGAACTCCTATTTTAGCTAGACTAATGCATTTACAAGCACTTCAGTTGTCTAGTCATGGTCAGACTAAGGCAATATTTCGGTTTTCTCAAGTGTCATGTAAACGTATTGACTCTCTCCCTCACAGTGCCTGCACGTGTGGGACCTGGACGTGCGAGGGAACCACCGTGGCCTGTGGCGCCTCTTCAGGAAGAGGAACCACGTATTAGTGGTGGCCACGCCCATCTCGCCGTACTCGTGAGTACAGCTGCAGTTTGACAGGAACAACAGGGACTCAAGGTCTTTGTGTTGTTGCACTGGAGGAACTGTGACTGTGTTGTTTTATTGTGTCAATGAGGTTGAAGAAGTAGTTTAATTAGTGGAGCATAGGGAAGAGAAGTGGAATTCCTTACACCCTGCCCTCCTTTCTTATGTCTTCCTTTCCTTTCTTACGTCCTTCCTTCCATCCTCCCCTGCTGCCTTCCATCCTACCTTCCTTCCATACTTGCAACCTACCGTCCATCCTTTCTTCGTACTTTGCATTCAACCTTCCTACCTTTCTTCGATCCTACCTTCCTTCCTACCTTATTTCCTTCCTTCCATCTTCACTGTTACTTCCTTCCTTCTAGAAATGCGCCAATTCAATGTTAGGTATCGTTATCGGCCCGATATTGGACAAAATTACATTATCGGATATCAGAATGTACAGAAGTAACTTTCCGATCCGATCCCGCAGCCGTTCACGACATCTCTGGCCTCAATGCACGACATGCCGTAAAGAGAGCGGAGAGCTGCTGCTGCAGGTGTCCCATGAGCAGCAGCCAGAATATACACAGTGCGGATTTATATCAGGCTTCACGACGCGAAAAGCTTAAACAGCAGAGTGCAATTAGCGCAACACACATATCTCGAAGGGTGGCAGCGGAACCGGAAACTTCAACACCATGAACTCGATGAAGCATTTGCGAAAGCATCATGGAACAGAATATTTTTGCGACATGCAGACAGAATCACTCGTTGCGCGGATGTCGCTGCTGGTGTGTCACAGGGATATCACCCGTTATGGTACAACTTAAAGGGTACCTATGATGCTTTTCCACTTTTCTGAGCTCTAAATGCTGTTACAATGTTGAATCCTACCGATGCCCCCCCGGACACCTGCCGACACTTGCCGACGCCTTCCGTTGCCGACCGCCCCCGTCAGAATCCTCCGATGATTTGCCGACACCTGTTGATCCTTGCAGACCTCTGCTGAGCCCTGCCATCTCCTGTCGACGCCCTCGAAACATGTTTAAAACATGTGTGTAGTGGGTGAAATGAGAACTGGAAGAGGTTTTTAATCATATGCATTTTACCATATGTGTCAGGAAATGATGCAGGTTTTGACTTTGTTATTGTTTTTGGTCAAAGCTGTCAAGTGTAAATTATAGGGTTGGCAGGATTCCGAAGGCGTCAACAGGGGTGTCGGCAGGTGTCGGGGGTCATCAGCGGGCGACGGCAGGTGGCGGATGTCACAGCAGGCAGTGGTTACATGGGCTCAGTCCCACAAACCCTGCTTGCAGGTTTAATTTTTTGTATTTGCATTATTTATTTAATTCCTTTGTAAAAGTCATCCGTCCTGCACTTTGATTGTTGTGTAAAAATATATTCGATTAAAAGATTTTAATACAATTAAAAATTCATTCAACTTATTTCTAATGTCTTTTGGTAACAAAGCAGATCAAACTACGTGAGCCATATATTTTTTGAAACCCTATTTTAAGTTACGATTTTACCACTACTGGTGAGCCACTGGTCTGTGATGGTCATGGCCCTAAGCACTGCGGGAGGCCTCCTTTATTTTTCTGAATGAAAGTTGGCAACACTAGCTTCCGCAAATGCTGTATGAAGTTCGTAGTGTTGAATTCTCCAGTGCCTGCTGCCACCCTTTGAGACATGTTTATTGCACAAATTGCACCCTGCTGTTTTGCTTTTAGCTTTGTTAAGCTTGACGTAAGTCCACTCCGCCGACATTATCACCACTCTGCTGACTATACTGGCTGCTGCTCACGTGACACCTGCAGCAGCCGTATATTCTCAAGCATTCGCTACACAAAATGTGTGTGTGGGTGTATGTGCGTGTGTGTGTGTGTGTCTGACAACATGTTTTTTTTTGTGTGTGTTACTGTGTCGTCATTGTCGTTGTCTGTCAGTGTGAAGAAGCCGGCGGGTGTCACTCCCATCCACCTGGAGGCACCGCCCAAAGAGGAAGGAGCGGCGGTAGAGCAGATGTGAACCTGACCTCCCCTCGCCTTTATTTTTCTACACTACAAAACAGCCCAAAGCTGCGAATCTTCAGCGTCTCCTCACCCAAACACTGAAGTCCTACCACCATAAGTTTCCTCTGCTCTGGTTTTACTTTTTCTTTTTGTCCTTTTTGTTTTTCACTGCTGAGTGTCGTTTGTACATGATTTGTTGTAACTTATCTATTTATTTCACACTCATCCATCGGTGGTCTGCGGCCCCTCCCCCACACATACACCGCAAGCTTTGAGAGAGTTCAGACATGATTGAATATACAGAAATATAACACTGGCGTGACTGACTGGAAGGGACAAACTGGGAAATATTTGTTTTTCTAATATTGTTATTTTCAGATTAAAACAAACAAATGCTTTATTATATGTAGCCAACAAGTTTTGTTTTTTGTTTTTTTAATCTGGTATGCTGCAGTTTAAATGGGAAAACACATAATTATGTTATTATTATGGTACATAAAATGTTTTTTTTTTGTTTTTTTTTTAATCGGTTGGCAGTTTGCTTCAGATATCCTGCATCTTTAGATTTTTTTTTCATTTTCATTTTGAACTCCCCCGCACCCCTCCTTTCTTTACCAAGAGTATAGTGTAGAGTTGTGGCCACTGTAGCCGCATGACAACACAACAAGAAGTCCCAAGTTTCAATTTGTTTTAACAATTTTTTTGTGTTCTTGTTCTTGTTTCTTTATTGTTATCATATTCATTGGAATGTTCTAGAACGATGAACATTTTCTGTTGGTTTATTTAGAAAAACAACTGGATTCTTGAGATCATGTTGTGTTCAAAGTTTCAACCTGAACTCCAGTTTTCTAGCTGGTGTCTCCTGTTTTTTTTTTTTTTTTTTTTTCGTTTCCACATTTCTAGGAACACACACTTGCTGACGTCCGTAAGCTTGCAGCTAATCCACTCCATGGCCCTGCGCTGCCCCTGAAGCTTCCGTCCAACTGCAGGAAGTGGTTTGATTCTCAGTACAGATGCGACTCAGTTTGGCTCATTTCAGTCTTTGTGTTTGTGAAATATATTGTTTGCAGTGGATTTTTTTAAACTGTGTGTGATGAGACTCTGATGTCCTGCAGCTTCAACAGGAACCAGCGCCAATAAAGATGTTTTTTATGATCACAGACTCAAATCCAGTGTTTTCTTTTTAGCAGCAGTAGAAGTAGTAATAGTACAACCACCACCACCACCACCTGCAGCAGTAGTAGCTCCAGTCGTCTCTCCAGTGAAACTCAATGTAAATCAGTGGGTTTTCGTGTGACCGCTGCGCTTCACCCAGGATGAATGCGGCTTCCTGTTCTCACTTTTACACAACTCATGTTGCATAATCAAGCGGAAAACTGACTTTGATTTTCTGTTTGTTTTTGTCAAGATATAAATACATATTTCAGCATATGAAAACTCGTGATTCATACATATGTTCATACAATATATTTATATATATATATATATATTTATTTGGGCCGAGACATTATCGTGTTAATTAAATAACGCACAAAAACATTATGGCATTAATATGTATATATATATATATATATATATATATATATATATATATATATATATATATATATATATATATATATATATATATATATATATATATACGTGTATATATATATATATATATATATATATATATATATATATATATATATATATATATATATATATATATATATGTATATATATATATATATATACATATATATATATATATATATATATATATATATATATATATATATATATATATATATATATATATATATATATATATATATATATATATATATATATATATATATATATATATACGTATATATATACATATATATATATATATACGTGTATATGTATATATACGTATATATATATATATACGTGTATATATACGTATATATATGTATATGTGTATATATATATATATGTATGTATATGTGTATATGTATATATATATATATATATATATATATATATATGTATATATGTATATGTATATATATATGTATATGTATATATATATATATATATATATATATATATATATATATATATATATATATATATATATATACATATATATATGTATATATAAAACTTTGCGAGTCATCATTGACTTCCTGGAGTCGCTTTTTTCACGCTGGGGCCTCCCTGAGACTATCACCACAGATAACGGCCCCCAGCTGGTCTCTGCTGAGTTCACCACTTATCTGGAACACAGGGGCATCCGTCATGTGTGCACTGCCTACTACCATCCACAGACCAATGGGGGCGTGGAGCGCTTTCATCAGTCGCTAAAGAATGGCTTAAGAGCGCATATGACCCAGGGTTGCTCCTTCCTGCAGGCCATTCGACGCACCTTGCTGCACTATAGGGCCACACAGCATGCCACTACGGGCGTCTCCCCCTCCTAGCCCTCAGGCTTCCCCCCCTAGTGTCTGAGCTACGGTCGCCTGCTGGCAGGGGAGGATGAAGGAACGGTTTGACAAATTGAAAAGGGCCAGGGCCCCCGGCATCACGGCATCGGACTGGGTCAGAGTCTGCAGACCCCCTCCAGGTCACTTGCCAGCTGGGCCCTGCAACTTATCTACTGAATGACGGCTCTCGGTGGCACTCTAGCAACACAAACCTAACGCTGTACAGTTATGTGCAATGTTCCATGTTATAGCGTTACAGGTGGCCACCGTGGTGCTGTTATCGTTATGTAATGCCTGGTTAAGAGTTCGGGAATTGTTTCATCAAGCCTGATGTGTGTGGCTCGAGAGCAGAGTAAAGAGTGTGAGAACGAGATAACATTGTGCGGCGTCTTCTCTGAACCCTGGTTGAACATAATAAGTGGTCCTGTCACTATGCCTCCAATTGATCATGCACCCTGGCTACTTGGACAAAGGGATAACCCTTTGGTCCATGGCTATTACCTGGGAGTCTGGGGTTTGAAGCCCACCCGGGCCCTCTGTGCCTTGCCACATTCTGGCGTTGTCGGGAGGATCCATGTAGCACGACGGGTGGGTCCGTGGTGTGATGACCCTCTCAGCCTGTTTTGCCTATTATCCCTCTGTGTGCTGGTGTGTCAGGAGGGATTGGTCACACCTGAATCTCTTTTTCAATCCAGGCTCCTCCTCCTTTATAAAATGGCTGCCACCACAGCCATGTCTCTCTCTCTACACAGCAAGCAGGATGCTGGTTCGGTTATGTTTGGTTTTTTGGGGTATGGTTAATTTGATACACTGCTGACACCACGGATGTACATCATTTATTAAATTCTTTTTGTTCATAATTTTACTTTACTCAATAAATCTTTTGTTTAATTAATTCAATTCTGTGTGGTCTCCCATCTTTTGTCTGACCTCAAACCTGGTTCATGACAATGGATTCCTCACTTGTGTAGCAGCCTGTGCGGAGCACGAGGACCATTGGCGTGGCCACCAAGTTGGCTGGGGTTGGCACTGGCTACCCCTTGTTGGAATCAGTCATTCAACATCATGCATCATATCATATTGTGCTATTATATTGGTAACATTACATTTATATGTTGGAATTATTACATCGAGTTGAATGTATACATGTATTGAATGTTACTATATGTAGTGCTTTGGTGTATATTTGATGATCATGATCAGTGCCTTGGGAGTGTTCAAAACCTTGTGAGCAAAGACTGTGTAACTCATTAAGTCTCATAAACAGTGACCAGAGAGTGGTCAGCTGAAGGAACTGCCTTTGCAACTGTCATAAAGTTTGCGACCCATCCAGTCACAGGGATGGGAACTTGTGACCTGAGCTTTTCTTGCAGCAAAATGGTTTCAACAGGTCACACCGGAAGGAAGGATGGACCATTTGGCTCACAGCCAAATAAGGACCTGCTTCCTCATTCATAAACAATGACAGTGACGCCCAGCAACGGAAGGGGGAAGAATGGACAGCCAATCAGAGGACGACACTTGAGAAGACATTCAGATCAGGAGTCAGATTGTTTGTCTTTGCATTTAAGGACTTTCTTCGGAGAAAGGAGTCAGTCTGACTCCGGCGACAGCCAGGACTCGACTCCAGAGATCTCTCCATCAGATCTCTATAACAAATATCTTGTTCTTCTTTTCACTAAAACTTATTAAGATTTTCCTTGTCTTCTTTTCTTCATTAAACGAACACGCGGTTGGTAGGAGGATATTAGATAAAGGAACCAAACCAACACCCTGAGATATGATTGGCCACCCTGCCTGGCCACCCCCACCAGAGCTGCCAATCAGTTTGTCAATCAGCTGCCAATCCGTTTGTCCGAGTCGACATTCATTCACGATTGATTGAGGATTCACGTCTGGATGCATTTCAACTCCGTCTTGCAGAAAAGGAGAAAACAAGGGTAAGTAAACAGTCGCTCTGTGTAGTGTTGAAGGATGTACAAATGTTTAAATTAAGTTGATAAGTAAGGTGTATCTACAGTTAGCACCCTACTCTAATTAGCGTAATGAATTGAGATGTATGAGAAACATTAGCCTGCGCCTGTAAATGTGGAAAAACAAACGTCACTGCAGCCCCAAGCAAGACTAACTTCACTGACACACTCACTGTATGTATCTGTGTGAGCGCCTCTGTCGTCTATAAAATAAAAGTTGCTTCACAAAATTTAAGTGTCGAGGTTTTTTTGAGTGGAGGTTAGACTTTTAGCGTTAGCTTTTAGCTTGACCAGTCGTGTTGTAGCGTCCACACAGGCTGTGTGTAGCTGACAGCCGCTGTGTCACACAGCCAGTGTGGACGCTACGAGCCTGAGTGACACAGCGGCTGTCAGCAACACAAAATACTGTAACGTCCTCTAACTTTATGTTTAAGAACCAGCGGCTGTCCGTCTGCCACTATTGGTCCTTCTGGCTAACGCTGGGCTGACAGGTCTTGTCAATCAAGGTGTCAGCTGGTGGTTGGAGGAAGGACTGGGGTGGAGGCGGAACCTCAGAACAGGAAGCTTGTGAAATATTCTGGCCATGTGGTGCGGTTGAGGGGTCTTTGAGCCGTTTCCTATCTCTCATGCTGTGAGTCCGAAAATAAAGACTATTGTGAACAGTACACTGTCGACTTCAACATTTCAGTGAAGTGTTACACTGGTGTCAGAAGTGACTTCGAACGACAGACTGCGGACGGGTTTGTGTGGTTTTCAAATCCGCCCGTTGCAGTTACTCACCGTTGGCCGCCGTTAGCCGTCGCGAACCATGGACGGCAGACGTGGGAAAAAGATAAAAGAAGAGATGGAGCGTGGCGAGAGAGACGACGGTGCAAGCGGGTCGGCAACGGATGTGGCCAAGAAGTTCGCCAGCGCTGCACACGAGGCGAGGACTCGCCTGAGAGACGCAGCGGTGAAAATGGCTAACGAGGCCGGCCTGTCTCCGTCATCGGGGGTTCGCGCCAATTCCCGCCTGACCGGAAGTGGCCACCCAGACGTGACCGGTGGGCGTGCGGATACTCCTCGCTTAGCAGTCGGCTCTGCTATAAAGACCCCAAAGTACTCCGGCAGGTCGGATTGGAAGGCGTTTCTGGCCCAATTCGAACTGTTAGCTCACGCCGAAGGTTGGTCAATGGACACTAAGGCGCTGCAGCTGGCTCTGTGTCTGACTGACGATGCCCTCTCCTGTCTCCTGTTGCTGAACCCAGATGAGAGGCGGGACTATGGGGCTTTAGTCGGGGCTCTGCAGAGACGTTTTGGGCAGTGTCTACAGCCCAAGCTCTTACGTAATGAACTGAGTAACCGTGGTAGGAAGTCGGGGGAGCCGTTGAGAGTTTTAGCCAACGACATAGAGAGTTTGACGCGGCGGGCTTATGCTCACATGCCCCCTGGAGTACAAGGTGAGCTGGCGCGGGATCAGTTTATCAGGGCCCTCGGCCCCACCGAGCTCCGTGTACATGTGTGGGGTGTGGCTGGTGGAGGCTACCGAGATAAGACTGCATCTGCTGCTCAGACCACAGTGGGGTGTCCACCGGCGGGAGAGAGGCCAGCGTGGGTGGAAGAGATGACAGGGCTGTTGAGAGCTGTGTCACTACAGACAGCACGTAGGTCACACCCTGGCCCCAGCAACCAGAAGCAACTGAAGAGCTTCTTGGGCTTGGCCTCGTACTATCGGAGGTTTGTACAAGGTTTTGCCCGCATCGCTGCTCCTTTGTTCCAGCTTCTGCAAAAAGACAGAGACTTTGTGTGGACTGAAGAGTGTCAGGTGGCGTTCAGTAGCCTCCAGCGTGCCCTGAGCGAGGCCCCAGTGCTGGCCCCTGCGGACCCCGCCTTGCCGTTCATCTTGGATACGGATGCGAGTGTGGCAGGCGTGGGGGGTGTTCTGTCACAGGTGGGGACAGAGGGGGAGCGGGTGGTCGCCTACTTCAGCCGGGCGTTCAACAAACATGAGAGGCGGTACTGTGTCACTCGCAGGGAGCTGCTGGCGGTGGTGTTGTCGATCAGACACTTTAAATACTACCTGTGTGGTATGCTGTTTACAGTGAGGACTGACCATTCCGCTCTGCAGTGGCTCATGTCGTTCAAGGAGCCGGAAGGACAAGTGGCAAGGTGGCTGGAAGAGCTCCAGACCTTCAACTTCAGCGTAGAGCATAGGGCGGGGACGCGTCACGCTAATGCCGATGCTCTATCACGCCGCCCGTGTGCAGCCACTGGGTGCCATTACTGCGAGAAGAGAGAGGTGAGGGAAGGAGAACTGTGTGTAGAGGAGGAAGACAGGTCCATCCTGCAGCAGGGGGGAGAACTCTTGTGCCGAGAGCTGCAGATGGTGGACGTGGCCGAGTGGAGACAACAACAGGAGCTCGACCTGGACCTGCAGCCTGTCCTCCAGTGGGTGGAAGCACTACAGTGGCCTCCGTGGGAAGCAGTGGCGGCATTATCCCCAACCACCAAAGGGCTGTGGTCCAAGTTTGAATCCCTGCGTTCACATCAGGGGGTGCTGCAGCTGGCATGGAAGGAGCCTGCAACAGGAGAAGAAAGATGGCAGGTGGTGGTCCCCAAGGGGCTGCGGGAGGGCGTGCTCAGAGCCATGCATGGAGCTGCAGGGTCAGGGCATTTTGGAGTCACGAAGACCCTCCGCCGCCTTCGCCAGAGTTTTTACTGGGGTCGGTGTCGGAGAGGCGTGGAAGATTTTTGTCGTCGCTGTGACTCTTGCACAGCCCGCAAGGGGCCTCCAGGCCGATCACATGCACCTCTGCAGCAGTTTCCTGTGGGAGCCCCAATGGAAAGGGTAGCAGTGGATATAGTGGGCCCTTTGCCTCGCTCGAACAAGGGTAACCGCTACGTGCTCTCTGCTATTGACTATTTCACCAAGTGGCCAGAGGCCTACGCTCTGCCGGATCAGGAAGCCGAGACGGTGGTGGATGCACTGATGGAAGGCATGTTCAGCCGGTTCGGTGTACCGGAGTGCATACACTCCGATCAGGGGAGGAATTTCGAGTCCCGGGTGTTTGCCTCCATGTGCGAGCGCCTAGGGGCTCACAAGACCCGTACCACGCCCCTACGGCCGCAGAGTGATGGCTTGGTGGAGAGATTTCACCGCACCTTGGGCCAACAACTGGCTATCATCACAGCTCAACACCAGCGAGACTGGGATGATCACCTGCCCATGGTGCTCATGGCCTGTCGCTCTGCAGTCCAGGAGTCCACTTCCTGCACTCCGGCTCTCCTCATGCTGGGGAGGGAGCTCCGCACACCTGCCGCACTGGCGTTTGGGCAGCCCCCTGACATGGTAGCTGCGCCAGCCGGTCCTGAGTACGCTAGGAAGCTGCAGGATCGCCTGGAGTCGGCACACAGTTTTGCGCGGGAGCAACAGCGGAGTGCCGGTGTGAAACAGAAACGGAATTATGATGTTCAGACACGGGGAAGGCACTTTGTGGTTGGGGAGTTGGGTTGGGTGTACAGCCCTCAGCGCAAAAAGGGTCGTTGCCCTAAGCTGGACAGCCAGTGGGTGGGGCCTTGCAGAGTGCTGGAGCGACTGGGAGAAGTTGTCTACAGGGTGCAGCTGCCACCCAGGGGGAGGAGGGTTGCCCTGCACAGAGACAGACTGGCACCCTACAGAGGGAGTGTCTTATTGCCAGCACAACGTACACCAGAGGCCCCCGACCTGTCTGCAACCGCACCCCTTCCGCAGTCACCCATCGCCCCCTCCCCTGGTCCTCAGTCGGCTGCTGTGTCTCCGCCCCCTGTTTCCCCCTCCACACAGGCTTCGCGCCCCCAGCGGCAGAGGAGGCCTCCAAGCCGGTTCACAGACTTT
This sequence comes from Thamnaconus septentrionalis, assembly GCA_009823395.1. Taxonomy (NCBI): domain Eukaryota; kingdom Metazoa; phylum Chordata; class Actinopteri; order Tetraodontiformes; family Monacanthidae; genus Thamnaconus; species Thamnaconus septentrionalis. The sequence goes on along the minus strand of CM020508.1, from coordinate 1,451,421 downwards.
GTTGTAGGTAGGAGTGAGACCGCAGGTTCTCAGGTGGGCTAGAATGCGCCCTGGTCTCACTGAGGGTCTGGTAGTCTACCCAGATTCCTCTAGTTAGGACAGAAGTGATTCAAGTTATGTGGTTCACCTGTGCGTGGTAAAAAAAAAAAAAAAAAAAATGTTACTGGTTTGACATGAAAAGTTATGGGGTTATTATGATTGTGTGGCCTGTGGGTTCTAGGTTTTGCCTGTCCGGCGTTCCTCGAGGGCGAGGACCTTGTGGTGGGGGTAGTGTAACGTCCTCTAACTTTATGTTTAAGAACCAGCGGCTGTCCGTCTGCCACTATTGGTCCTTCTGGCTAACGCTGGGCTGACAGGTCCTGTCAATCAAGGTGTCAGCCGGTGGTTGGAGGAAGGACTGAGGTGGAGGCGGAACCTCAGAAAAGGAAGCTTGTGAAATGTTCTGGCCATGTGGTGCGGTTGAGGGTGAAACAGGGGTGTCTATATTGTGGACCCAAATGCAACACACGGACAAGGTTTGGACGGTTCAAAAGAAGGCACAGCTTTATTTCTTACTGGGAAAGCGGCTGGTCAGTCGAACAGAGGGGAAAAAGGGGCCAAGGCAAAAGGATCCTCCTCTTGGGAGAAACAGGTCAAAACACCAAACTCACTCAGGCCGAATTTCAGGGGGAAGGCTGGAGGCGAAACCAGAACAGGCAAGGTCAGTAGCCGGGGTGAGTCAGTCCGGGGTTCCGTGATGCAGCGTCAGCATGGCAGAGAAAACAATCTGGCAGGGAGGAGCGGGAGCAGGCGGCTAAATAGTCTGGCAGGGAGAGCAGGTGAAGAGAGTTAATGCTGATTGACCTGGGTGCAGAGAGTTAATGCTGATTGACCTGGGTGCAGAGAGGTGGTGATGCCTTCAGGGAAGAAACGAAAATTAAACATGAACATGACAGAAAACCATGACAGAACCCCCCAAGGGGCGGCTCCTGACGCCCCAAAAAAGAGAACAGGCGGCAACAGACAGAGGGCTAATACTTGCAACTTATCTACTGAATGCGGCCTCGGTGGCACTCTAGCAACGCAAACCTAACGCTGTACAGTTATGTGCAATGTTCCATTTATAGCGTTACAGGTGGCCACCGTGGTGCTTTATCGTTATGTAATGCCTGGTTAAGAGTTCGGGAATTGTTTCATCAAGCCTGATGTGTGGCTCGAGGCAGAGTAAAGAGTGGAGAACGAGATAACATTGTGCCGCTTCTCTGAACCCTGGTTGAACATAATAAGTGGTCCTGTCACTATGCTCCAATTGATCATGCACCCTGGCTACTTGGACAAAGGGATAACCCTTTGGTCCATGGCTATTACCTGGGAGTCTGGGGTTTGAAGCCCACCCGGGCCCTCTGTGCCTTGCCACATTCTGGCGTTGTCGGGAGGATCCATGTAGCACACGGTGGGTCCGTGGTGTGATGACCCTCTCAGCCTGTTTTGCCTATTATCCCTCTGTGTGCTGGTGTGTCAGGAGGATTGGTCACACCTGAATCTCTTTTCAATCCAGGCTCCTCCTCCTTTATAAAATGGCTGCCACCACAGCCATGTCTCTCTTACACAGCAAGCAGGATGCTGGTTCGGTTATGTTTGGTTTTTGGGGTATGGTTAATTTGATACACTGCTGACACCACAGATGTACATCATTTATTCAATTTTTTTTCATAATTTTACTTTACTCAATAAATCTTTTGTTTAATTAATTCAATTCTGTGTGGTCTCCCATCTTTTGTCTGAACTCAAACCTGGTTCATGACAATGGATTCCTCACTTGTGTAGCAGCCTGTCTGAACCACAAGGGATAATTAACATGTGCAAGTTGGCTGGGGTTATGCTGAAAACACCTTATTGGAATCAGTCATTCAACATCGCCATCATATCTTGTATATTCTTAGGCATACATTTATATGTTGTGATTATACATGAGACGGATACATGCTGTTGATATTGCCATATTATAGTGCTGGTGTAGTGGTCATGATCAGTGCCTTGGGTATTAAAATAACTTGGCAGGCAGACTGTGTAACTCAGCTAAAAGTCATAAACAGTGACCAGAGGTGAATTCAGCTGAAGGAACTGCCTTTACAGCTGTCATAATTCGTACATCAGTCACTGGGATGAGACTTGTGACTAGAAACTTTCTTGTAGCAAATGGTTTCAACAGGTCACACGGAAGGAAGGATGGACCATTTGGCTCACATGTAAATAAGGACCTCTTCCTCATTCATAAACAATGACAGTGACGCCCAGCAACGGAAGGGGGAAGAATGGACAGCCAATCAGAGGATCGACACTTGAGAAGACGACTCAGATCAGGAGTCAGATTGTTTGTCTTTGCATTTAAGGGGACTTTCTTGGAGAGAGGAGTCAGTCTGACCGGCGACAGCCAGGACCTCGACTCCAGAGACTCTCCATCAGATCCTCTATAACAAATATCTTGTTCTTCTTTTCACTAAAACTTATTAAGATTTTCCTTGTCTTCTTTTCTTCATTAAAGCGAACACGCGGTTTTGGTAGGAGGATATTAGATAAGGGAACCAAACTAACACCTGGGATATGATTGGCCACCCCTGCCTGCCACCCCACCAGAGCTGCCAATCAGTTTGTCAATCAGCTGCCAATCCGTTTGTCCGGAAAGTGGCATTCATTCACGATTGATTGAGTGATTCACGTCTGGATGCATTTCAACTCAAGTCTTGCAGAAAAGGAGAAAACAAAATTAAGTAAACAGTCGCTCTGTGGCAGTGTTGAAGGATGTACAAATGTTTAAATTAAGTTGATAAGTAAGGTGTATCTACAGTTAGCACTTTACCTAATTAGCGTAATGAATTGAGATGTATGAAACATTAGCCTGCGCCTGTAAATGTGGAAAAACAAACGTCACTGCAGCCCCAAGCAAGACTAACTTCACTGACACACTCACTGTATGTATCTGTGTGAGCGCCTCTGTCGTCTATAAAATAAAAGTTGCTTCACAAAATTTAAGTGTCGAGGTTTTTGAGTGGAGGTTAGACTTTGGCGTTAGCACAAGCTTGACCAGTGTTATGGCGTCCACACAGGCTGTGTAGCTGTCAGCCGCTTGGGCTGCCGAAATGTGGGCGCTACGAGCCTGAGTGACACAGCGGCTGTCAGCAACATGCAATACTGTAACGTCCTCTAACTGTATGTTTAAGAACCAGCGCCTGTCCGCCTGCCACTATTGGTCCTTCAGCTACACAGCTGGGCTGACAAGTCTCCACAATCAAAGGTGTCAGCGGTGGTTGGAAGAAGGACGTAGGAGTGGAGGCGAAACCTCCATTTCAGGAAGCATGTGAAATATTCTGGCCATGTAGTGCGGTTGAGGGGTCCCGAGCCGCTTCATCTCTCTCATGCTGTGAGTCCGAAAAATAAAGACTATTGTAGAATAGTACACCATCGACTTCAATATTTCAGTGAAGTGTTACACTGGTGTTGTGAAGTGACTTCGAGCGCCGAGACCGCGATCGGAGTTAGTGGTTTTCGCAACAGCCCGCTGCAGTTACTTCACGATTGTCGGCCACAGTGATCATGAACTATGGAGGAATGACAGGCGTGGGAAAAAGATAAAAGAAAGAGATGGAGGCGTGGCGAGAGAGACAGCGGTGCAAGCGGAATTGCACATGGATGTGGCTAAGAGTTCGCCAGGCGCTGCACACGAGGCGAGGACTCGCTGGAGAAACTGGCGGTGAGAAATGGCTACTTGAGTCGTGGCCTGTCTCCGCTATCGGGGTTGGCGCAATTCCACGCCTGACCGGAAGTAGCCCACCCAGGCGTGACCGGTGGGCGGCACGGATTCTCGCTAAAGTAGCAGTGGCTCTTGCTATAAAGACCCCAAAGCACTCTGCAGGTCGGATTGAAGGCGTTTCTGGCCCACCTGAACTGTTAGCTCACGCCCAAGGTTGGTCAATGGACACCAAGGCGCCTGCAGCTGGCTCTTGTGTCTGACTGGCTCCATGCCCTCTCCTGTCTCCTGTTGCTGAAACCCAGATGTGAGGCGGGACTGCTGGGGCTTTAGTCGGGGCTCTGCCAGAGGCGTTTTGGGCAGTGCCTGTCCAGCTCAAGCCTACGTGAATGAACTGGAGTAACCGTCGTAGAGAGTCGGGAGCCGCTGAGAGTTAGAATAGCCACCCATACAGAGAGTTTGTGTAGACGGGCTTATGCTCACATGCCCCTGGGTACAAGAGTGAGCTGACGAGGATCAGTTTATCAAGGCCCCTCGGCCCACCGCTGAGCTCCGTGGCCATGTGTGGGGTGTGGCTGGTGGAAGCTACCGAGATAAGACTGCATCTGCTGCTCAGACCACAGTGGGGTGTCCACCAAGGAAGGAAGGCCAGCGTGGGTGGAAAGAGATGACAGGGCTGTTGAGCTCAACAGTGCAGCATCGTGAGGTCACAGCTGTGGCGAAGCAACCAGAAACTACAGAAGAGCCTCTGGCCATTCGTACCATCGGAGGAGTTTGTACGAGGTTTTGCCCACATGCTGCTCCTTTGTTCCAGCTTCTGCAAAAAGACAGGGAGACTTTGTGTGGACTGAAGAGGCGTCAGGTGGTGCTCAATGGCCTCAAGCGCGCACCCTAGGCGAGGCCCCAGTGCTGGTTCTGCGGACCCCACTTACCCCGTTCATCTTGAATGCACGGATGCGAGTGTGGCAGGCGTGGGGTGTTCTTAAGCCCAGAGTGGGGGACAGAGGGGGAGCGGGTGGTCTCCTTATTCAGCAGGGCGCTCAACAAAACGCGAGAGGCGATACTGTGTCCCTCGCGGGGAGCTGCTGGGCGGTGGTGTTGTCGATCAGACACTTTAAATACTACCTGTGTGGTGCTGCTGTTTACAGTGAGGGATCACCATCCCGCTCTGCAGTGGCTCATGTCGTTCAAGGAGCCGGAAGGACAAGTGGCAAAGGGTAGGCTGGAAGAGTCTCAGACCTTCAACTTCAGCGTGAGGGCATAGGGCGGGACGCCACGCTAATGCCGATGCTCTATCACGCCGCCTGTGTGTAGCTACTGGGTGCTATTACTGCGAGAAGAGAGAGGTGAGGAAGGGAGAATCAGTGTAGAGGGAGGAAGACAGGTCCATCCTGCAGCAGGGGGAGGAACTCTTGTGCCGAGAAAGTGCAGATGCAGGACGGGCTGAGAGGAGACAACAACAGGAGCTCGTGACCTGGACCTGCAGCCTGTCCTCCAGTGGGTGGAAGCACTACAGTGGCCTCCGTGGGAAGCAGTGGCATTTATCCCCAACCACCAAAGGGCTGTGGTCTAAGTTTGAATCCCCGGTGCTCACATCAGGGGTGCTGCAGCTGGCATGGAAGGAGCCTGCAACAGGAGAAGAAAGATGGCAGGTGGTGGTCCCCAAGGGGCTGCGGAGGGCGTACTAGAGCCATGCACGGAGCTGCAGGGTCAGGGGCATTTGAGTCACGAAGACCCTCCGCCTCGCCTTCGCCAGAGTTTTTACTGGGGTCGGTGTCGGAGAGGCGTGGAAGATTTTTGTCGTCGCTGTGACTCTTGCACAGCCCGCCAAGGGGCCTCCAGGCTGATCACATGCACCTCTGCAGCAGTTTCCTGTGGAGCCCCAATGGAAAGGGTAGCAGTGGATATAGTGGGCCCTTTTGCCTCGCTCGAACAAGGGTAACCGCCATGCTCTCTGCTATTGACTATTTCACCAAGTGGCCAGAGGCCTCGCTCTGCCGGATCAGGAAGCCGAGACGGTGGTGGATGCACTGATGGAAGGCATGTTCAGCCGGTTCGGTGTACCGGGAGTGCATACACTCCGATCAGGGGAGGAATTTCGAGTCCCGGTGTTTGCCTCCATATGCGAGCGCCTAGGGGCTCCTGAGACCTGCACCACGCCCCTACGGCCGAGAGTGATGGCTTGGTGGAGAGATTTCCACCGCACCTTGGGCCAACAACTGGCTATCATCACAGCTCAACACCAGCGAGACTGGGATGATCACCTGCCCATGGTGCTCATGGCCTGTCGCTCTGCAGTCCAGGAGTCCACTTCCTGCACTCCGCTCTCTCCTCATGCTGGGAGGGAGCTCCGCACACCTGCCGCACTGGCGTTTGGGCAGCCCCTGACATGGTAGCTTTCGCCAGCCGGGTCCTGAGTACGCTAGGAAGCTGCAGGATCGCCTGGAGTCGGCACACAGTTTCTTGCAGGGAGCAACAGCGGAGTGCCGGTGTGAAACAGAAGCGGAATTATGATGTTCAGACACGGGAAGGCACTTTTGTGGTTGGGGAGTTGGGTTGGGTGTACAGCCCTCAGCGCCAAAAAAGGGTCGTTGCCCTAAGCTGGACAGCCAGTGGGTGGGGCCTTGCAGAGTGCTGGAGCGACTGGGAGAAGTTGTCTACAGGGTGCAGCTGCACCCAGGGGAGGAGGGCTGCCCTGCACAGAGACAGACTGGCACCTACAGAGGGAGTGTCTTATTGCCAGCACAACGTGCACCAGGGCCCCGACCTGTCTGCAACCGCACCCTTCCGCAGTCACCCATCGCCCCCTCCCTGGTCCTCAGTCGGCTGCTGTGTCTCCGCCCCCTGTTTCCCCTCCACACAGGCTTGGCGCCCCCAGCGGCAGAGGAGGCCTCAAGCCGGTTCTGAGACTTTGTTGTAGGTAGGAGTGAGACCGCAGGTTCTCAGGTGGGCTAGAATGGCGCCCCTGGTCTCACTGAGGGTCTGGTAGTCTACCCAGATTCCTCTAGTTAGGACAGGAAGTGATTCAAGTTATGTGGTTCACCTGTGCGTGGTAAAAAAAAAAAAAAAAAAAAAAAAGTTAAGGGTTATTATGATTGTGTGGCCTGTGGGTTCTAGGTTTTGCCTGTCCGGAGCGTTCCTCGAGGGCGAGGACCTTGTGGTGGGGGGGTAGTGTAACGTCCTCTAACTTTATGTTTAAGAACCAGCGGCTGTCCGTCTGCCACTATTGGTCCTTCTGGCTAACGCTGGGCTGACAGGTCCTGTCAATCAAGGTGTCAGCCGGTGGTTGGAGGAAGGACTGAGGTGGAGGCGGAACCTCAGAAAAGGAAGCTTGTGAAATGTTCTGGCCATGTGGTGCGGTTGAGGGGTGAAACGGGGGGTGTCTATTGTGGACCCAAATGCAACACACGGACAAGGTTTGGACGGTTCAAAAAGAAGGCACAGCTTTATTTCTTGCGGGAAAGCGGCTGGTCAGTCGAACAGAGGGGGAAAAAGGGGCCAAGGGCAAAAAAGGATCCTCCTCTTGGGAGAAACAGGTCAAAACACCAAACTCACTCAGGCGTCGAATTTCAGGGGGAAGGCTGGAGGCGAAAACCAGAACAGGCAAGGTCAGTAGCCGGTGAGTCAGTCCGGGGTTCCGTGATGCAGCGTCGTGCATGGCAGAGAACAATCTGGCAGGGAGGAGGCGGGGGCAGGCGGCTAAATAGTCTGGCAGGGAGAGCAGGTGAAGAGAGTTAATGCTGATTGACCTGGGTGCAGAGAGTTAATGCTGATTGACCTGGGTGCAGAGAGGTGGTGATGCCTTCAGGGAAGAAACGAAAATTAAACATGAACATGACAGAAAACCATGACAGAACCCCCAAGGGCGGCTCCTGACGTCCCAAAAAGAGAACAGGCGGCAACAGACAGAGGGCTAATACTCGGGTGACGCAGACACTTCCATGTCGGGAAGTGGTCGGAGGAGAAGGTAACCTGGGAGGATCATTGGCTCCTCCAGAGTACCTTGGATGTCAGTCAGATCCATGTCCTCCTGGGCATCCTGGCCGTCCAGTGTGTCCAAGTCCATCCCCTCTTAGTCCATTGGAACTGGTGGGAGGGGCGTGACCGTTGGGAGGCGGGTTGCGCGGAGGGCGGAGGCAGGGCTGATCTGGGTTGTCGTGGTGGAAGTCGGTCACAAGCTGGGGTCGGCGATGAAGCTAGCGGGGACCCACTGGCGTTCTTCCGGACCGTAGCCTCCCAGTCTACCAGATATTGAACGCCCGCCCTCGGCGGCGAGAGCGGAGGAGACGCTGGACAGAAAAACAGGACCGCCTTCAACCATGCGGGGAGGGGGCGGAGTTGCATGGGGTACCAGAGGGCTTTCCGGAGCAGGTTTGATCTTGGAGACATGAAATGTGGGATGAACACGCATCGACCTAGGGAGCTTAAGTCTAACTGCAACCGGGTTGATCATCTTCTGAATGGGGAATGGCCCAATAAACCTGGGAGCCAACTTGTTGCTCTCAACGCGAGAGGGAGGTCCTTGGTGGACAGCCAAACCTTCTGTCCCACCTTGTATGCTGGAGCTTGAGGCGGCGACGATTGGCAGACCTGGAATAGCGGTCGGTGGACCGTTGGAGGAGCTTCTGGGCTTGTCTCCAGGTGCGCTGACAGCGTCGCATGAAGGCTTGCACCCGATGGGCAGGGGCGTCCTTCTCGGGGCTGGAAACAGTGGAGGCTGATATCCGTGAGGCACACTGGAAGGGGAGAGCCTGTGGCAGAGCTGATAAAGGGTGTTATGGGCATATTCTACCCAAATCAGTTGTTGGGACCAGGATGAAGGATTGGATGATACCAAACAACGTAGAGGTCTCCATGTCCTGGTTCTTCCTTTCACTCTGGCCGTTCGACTGAGGGTGGAAACCTGAGACAGGCTAACGGAGGCTCCCAATAGCGAGCAGAACTCCCGCCAGAAAACGGAGGTGAACTGGGGACCCCGGTCTGAGACGACATCAACTGGGATTCCGTGGAGCCGGACAACGTGTGGGAGGATCAGCTCAGCAGTCTCCTTTGCCGATGGGAGCTTGGAAGGGAACAAAGTGTGCCATCTTGCTAAACCTGTCCACTAAGGTGAGGATAGCAGTATTTCCCCTCGAGGGGAAGTCCAGTGACAAAATCCAGGAAATATGGGACCAGGGACGACCAGGAATAGGTAGGGGATGGAGATGACCAGCAGGAGCCTGATGAGACGGTTTGTGGCGATTGCAGGTTGGACAGGCTTTGATGAATTGCCGCACGTCTGCTTCCATGGAGGGCCACCAAAATCGTCGTTGCAGGAACTCCCTGGTTCTGAGTGTGCCTGGATGACAGGTGAGTTTGGAGGAATGAGCCCATTGCAGCACTTCAGACCTGGTGGAGCAGGCACAAACAATCGGTTAGAGGGGCATGCGCTGGGTCCTGGCTGGTCAGCGGAGGCTTTTTGAGTTTCTCCTCAATGTCCCAAAGAGAGGAGCCACCAGACACGAGGGAGGCAAAACAGGAACAGAATCTGAAGGCGAGCTCTCCTTGACAAACTGGCGTGACAGGGCATCAGGTTTCACATTACGGGACCCAGGGCGATAGGAAAGAGAAAAATTGAAGCGAGTGAAAAACAGAGACCAGCGAGCTTGACGTGAGTTCAGACGTTTAGCGGTGCGAATGTATTCGAGGTTCTTGTGATCAGTCCAGACGAGGAACGGAACCTTTGTACCTTCTAGCCAGTGTCGCCACTCCTCCAAGGCCAGCTTCACCGCCAGTAGTTCTCGGTTCCCGATGTCGTAGTTCTGTTCTGCGGGATTCAGGCGGCGAGAGAAGAACGCACATGGGTGTAGCTTCTGGTCGGACGCAGAACGCTGAGACAGCACAGCTCCTACTCCAATGTCAGAGGCGTCCCACCTCCACCACAAACTGTTGGTCGGGATCGGGCAACTGGAGGATTGGGGCTGTGGTAAAACGGGTCTTCAGAGTTTCAAAGGCCCGACTGGCAGACGGGTTCCAGGAGAACATTACCTTGGGGAGGTGGTGGGGCTGTGAGAGGAGCAGCCAGAGTGCTGTAGCCTCGAATAAATCGGCGGTAAAAGTTGGCAAAACCGAGGAAACGTTGCAGCTGTTTCCTGGTCTCAGGGACGGGCCAGGAGGAGACCGCAGAGACCTTTGCAGGGTCCATTTGAAGGCTCCCCTGAGCGACAATGTAGCCTAGGAAAGAAACTGATGATACATGGAATTCACATTTCTCAGCCTTGACAAAAAGAGAGTTCTCGAGAAGCCGCTGCAGGACAGCCTTAACGTGAAGGGTGTGTTCCTCCTTTGACCTGGAGAAGATCAGGATGTCATCCAAGTAGACGAAAACATAACGGTTGAGCATGTCTCGGAGGACGTCATTAACCAGAGTCTGAAATACTGCAGGGGCATTGGTTAAACCGAAAGGCATTACCAGGTACTCGTAATGTCCTGTTGGGGTGTTGAATGCCGTCTTCCACTCGTCTCCTTCCCTAATGCGAACCAAATGGTAAGCGTTTCGGAGGTCTAGCTTGGTGAAGACACTGGCCCCTTGGAGAAGTTCAAATGCAGTGGTCATGAGAGGCAACGGGTATCGGTTCTTTACCGTTATGTCGTTGAGGCCCCTGTAGTCGATGCACGGTCTGAGAGTCTTGTCCTTCTTGTCTACGAAAAAGAAGCCGGCACCCGCAGGAGAGGGACGAGGTCGTATAATGCCTGCCGCCAGGAGTCGTTGATGTCACGCCTCCATAGCCTCCCTCTCAGGACCTGAAATAGAGTAGAGACGCCTTGGGCGGAGAGGGTACCAGAAAGGAGGTCGATCGCACAGTCATATGGCCGGTGAGGAGGCAGAGACTTTGCCTTGGTTTTACAAAAACCTCTCCTAGATCATGGTACTCTGGAGGAACTCTGGAAAGGTCAGGCGGGTCTCGGAGAGGGCAGCATGCTGAGTGCGGCTGCCTGTTTGAGGCAAACTTGATGGCAAAAGGGCTCCAACCACGGATTGCTCCTGCCGACCAGTCGACGAGTGGGTTGTGGCGGCGGAGCCAGGGGTAGCCCAGGATCAGAGGGACACGGTGTGAAGGCAGGACAAAAAACTGGATGGCTTCATGATGATTTCCGGACATCAGTAGTTTAACCGGCTCTGTCTGGTGAGTGACCGTTCCCAGCAGATGGCCATCTAGGGCCCGGGCAGGCACAGGTTTAGGCAGGGGCAGGCAATCAATACCCAGTTGACGGGCTAGTCCTTCATCAATGAGGTTTGCATCCGCACCAGAGTCAATCAAACAAGACAGGAGTTCAGAAGTTTCAGGCAGAAGGAGCTTGACGAGAAACAGTGGGCGGTCAGATACGGAGGAGGCATTAAAGAGGATGGACTCACCAGTAGCTCCTCACCTGCTGATGAGCTCCCCTTTACTGGACAGTTCCGGATGAAGTGGCCAGGCCGACCACAGTAGAGACAGAGATCTGCCTTGCGACGCCGCTCCCGTTCCTCTGGGGACAGGCTGGTGCGACCCACTTGCATGGGTTCCACGTTGCTGTGTGAGGATTCGGTACTGGCTGCAAGGGGGCGGTCGACCCCGGGCATAGCTTCGAGGCGATGGAGCCGGAACCCGGGTGGTGAGCATCGGCCGTCTCTCCTCCGGGCGAGTCAGGATGCGGAGGTCGATGGTTGAAGCGAGGGCAATGACGCCATCGAGAGGTGGGGAAGGACATGGGACACTAGCTCATCCTTAATGTAATCAGCTAACCCGTGCAGGAAGGCGTCACGAAGAGCCCCCTCGTTCCAGTCGCTTTGGGCCCTTCGTGACGGAAGTCAATGGCGAAGTCAGAGACTGACCGGTTTCCTGATGTACCTTCAGAAGGCCGCTGGCAACAGTTGAGTGGGCGCCTGGCCAAGACCTTACGCAGTTCAGCTGAGAATTCCCCAAAAGAAGCGCAGGCCGTGGTCCTCTTATCCCACTCAGCAGTCCCCCACAGTCTCGCTCTACCGGTAAGTTGATTCACTGTGAATGCCACCTTCGCTTCCTCCGTGGCAAAGGTGAGGGGTTGTAAGGAAAAAAAAATAGAACAATTGGTCAAAAACGGGTTGCACCCCTCAGGCTCTCCCGCGTATCGTTCAGGGGCTCCTATGCGTGGCTCCGAAACTGACCTTGCGGGGAGAAGGGAAGTCGTGACCTGTGCGGGCTCTGGGGTAGCGCTAATAGGGGTTATCTGGGCCACGGTCGCAGCTAGCTGTTGCACCTGGTTGATTAGGGTGGAGAGGCTCTGTTCCTGGGTGGCTGCGGTTTGTCTTGCCTCAGCTGCAACGGAGGCCAGAACAGTCTCGTGCTGCTGGAGAATCCCTTCAATCTGCTCAAAGCGGTTCTTGGGTGTGTGTGCTGGGTCCATGCTTCTGGCCAGATTGTACTGAAACGGGGGGTGTCTATTGTGGACCCAAATGCAACACACGGACAAGGTTTGGACGGTTCAAAAAGAAGGCACAGCTTTATTTCTTGCGGGAAAGCGGCTGGTCAGTCGAACAGAGGGGGAAAAAGGGGCCAAGGGCAAAAAAGGATCCTCCTCTTGGGAGAAACAGGTCAAAACACCAAACTCACTCAGGCGTCGAATTTCAGGGGGAAGGCTGGAGGCGAAAACCAGAACAGGCAAGGTCAGTAGCCGGTGAGTCAGTCCGGGGTTCCGTGATGCAGCGTCGTGCATGGCAGAGAAAACAATCTGGCAGGGAGGAGCGGGAGCAGGGCGGCTAAATAGTCTGGCAGGGAGAGCAGGTGAAGAGAGTTAATGCTGATTGACCTGGGTGCAGAGAGTTAATGCTGATTGACCTGGGTGCAGAGAGGTGGTGATGCCTTCAGGGAAGAAACGAAAATTAAACATGAACATGACAGAAAACCATGACAAGGGGTCTTTGAGCCGTTTCCTATCTCTCATGCTGTGAGTCCGAAAATAAAGACTATTGTGAACAGTACACTGTCGACTTAAACATTTCAGTGAAGTGTTACAATACAATATGTGTCCAGCGTCACGTATTACACGGTTTCAGTCTACAAAAAGATTTATTTCATACACGTGTGCAAACAAAGCAGCTTGGGGTTGCTGTACCATACCATTAGAGGATGATATAATTGCATGTGATACCCATGTGTGTTTCATTTTAAGGAAAGTGATTTTCTGACTTTATTATTTCTAACCAAATAATATGCATGATTTCTTCAGGGGCAGACGGTAATAGAGACAAAACAGGATGAAAAGGACCCAAAAAAATTGAGACCTTTTCCTCAGTAAAGAAAAATAAAGCTGCAGATAACGGTGATCAAGGTATCAGTCAGTCACTGCATCCTTAATCAGTCACACTCAAACTCGCACACCTCTGCCACAATTGGGCTGGACTGTGGAATGGGCAATATTAATTTCATCTAATTCAATTCTGTTTTATTACTTTATGTATATTTTAATGCTCTTTATTGTTGCAGAATGGAAGTGTGATTGTTGTTTTTATGAGCTAATGGATAGACAAGTGGCCTATAACATAAGACGTTTAAATGAACTGAATAGGATATGTCCACAATGTCAAGAAAGGAAGCAGCATGTCTTTAAAATTGATAACATTTGAATAAGTATTAAAAGTTTAGTTGTTGATGTTATACTTGTATTGACATTGTGAGTAATTGATACAACTTTTCCCAGGAACTTTGCACAATGATGAGGTTGAGGGCCCATCATCTGAATTTCAGCATTCTTCAGGTAGGTTAAATATTTAAGTCATAATGGATCACCCTAAGCAATTAAATAAAAACAGTATGTGTTTAAATAACTTTTTGATGCAATAATTGAATATTTCTTTGTGTGAGCAGACACTTCCACTAGTGATCAGTTGGATCACGAAGATGCCAACCAACAGGACCCTCTATGCAGTACTGGAAGCTACAGTGGCAGTGACACTGAAGAGGCCCCCCATACTTCGCACCCCACACCATCCCAATAGCTGGGTATTTGATCTCTTTTGCTTTAAGAATCACTGAATTCTACATTGTGTTTTTATAAATGAAAAGCCATATATTATGCATAGTTTAAAATTGTATTTCTTGTTCCCCTTCTTTCCAAGACATATCCCGGTGTCCAGCAGATGGACCAACACAGCCTTTCCTGACTGTGTATCCACGGACTGTGCATGGTTGTAGTACTCACAAAGTTGTAACTCTGCATATTGCTTTGCATGTAGACACTTCAGCTTGCCCAACACCCCTGAAACACACTTTACAGCACAGGGAGGTTGCTCCAATTGGAAAAAGGCCATGTACGAAGATGGGGGGGTTAAATGGGATGAGAAATCAGAAGGGCATGCTAATGCAATGTTTGCCTGGAGTGAAAACAAAAAGAATATTCTCACAGATTCTTCTATACGAGACGCTTTGGACCAAGCCTACAAAAAAAAAAGTTGAGGAAAACCGGATGTACATAAAAATGTACATTGCTGAAGTGCTTCGTCTTACAGCCATGCAGAACATTGCTCAAAGGGGGCACATCGAAACTGAAGGCTCACAAAACAAAGGACATTTCCTAGAACTGATTGAACTGATTGCAAGACACAATCCACTGATTGCAAAAATATTTAATGTATCAGGCAAGTATCTCAGTAACACAATCCAGAATGAAATGTTGGAATGCCTGTCAGATATGGCCCGGGAATCCTTAATACAGGAAGTGAAGGACAGTGAGTTTTTTTCTGTTATTGCAGATGAAACAAAAGATCTTAAGAAAAGTGAACAACTGTCATTAGTACTGAGGTACTATTATGATGGTGCTGTTCACGAGAGCTTTTTAGATTTCCAGAGAGCCAGTGAATTAGATGCAGCAGGACTCAATCAGAAAATAATACAGTGTCTAGAAAGATATGGCCTTGATTATAAGTCTAATCTTGTAGGTCAAGGTTATGATGGGGCAGCAGCGATGTCAGGGAGATGCAATGGGGTTGCAGCAAGGATCAAAGCAGAGGCTAAACATGCCTTTTACGTTCACTGCAATGCACATTGTCTCAACCTCGTTAGTGTTGATTCAGTGAAAACAGTGCTTGAGGTTGATTGTTTTTTTGGTATTGTTGCAAAAATTGTATGTGTATATGTCTGGATCTTATGTTCATAAAAAGTGGTTGTCAGTTCAGAGGGACACGTACAAAGATGCACCCAGAGAGCTACTGAGACTGAGTGACACGAGTTGGGCATGTCGGTACCATGCCTGCAAAAACCTCATGGACAGTCTGCCAGCTGTCTTGCGTGTTCTGCATGAGATAGATGTAGAGAACAGTGTGAGAGATCTGTGGAAGCACGGGGTCTACTCATCCAGATAGACCTGATGTTTTTTGCAACACTGACAGTGTTCAACAAGATTCTTGGCGATGCTAAGTGTGTCTCTGACATGGTTCAAGCACCATCGCTTGACCGTGCAAGGGCTGTGGACTTAATCCATGCCCTCCTGGATCATTTGAATGCAGAACTTCAGAGACTGTTCAGCAAAAACAACTGTGATATAATGAGGGGTATATAGGCACTTAACCCCAAGGGTGAAAGCTTTTTAGAAGAGAAAACAGTTTTGCGCCTTGCATGTCTTTATGACTATGATGTTGACGACCTAAAACATGAGCTGTATCAGGCAAAGAAGGTCATTCAGAGAAAGGCCCAGTGTGGGACTGAACTATCCAGTATCCTGGATTTAACATATTTTCTTGAACCATACTAAGAGGTTTCCATCAGCTTTTTCACTTGTGTTGGATAGCTATAGCTTTACCTGTTAGCAGTGCCAGTAGCGAGTGCAGCTTCTCAGCGTTTAAGCTGATAAAAAAATCATTTGAGAACAACAATGAATGATGACAGACTTAACAATATTGGAGTGCTTAGTATTGAGAGGAGGAGGGCAAGGTCATTGAACTTCTGTTGAATGCTTCGCCAGTCAACACCAAAACAGGCGTATTCAGCTGCCATAATCCTGTTTGTAAATAATACACATAAACTGTATACTTGTAATATAACTCGAACTTTGGTAACTTGAATGTAATTCTCACAAAGGGATTTTTGATGTGTACACACTTTGTAACTGTTATGAATTAAAAAAAAAATCATTCATAAGTAAACTCAGTTGTTTGTTTCCATCTCTATAAGTTACCAAAGATACATAGATACTTATGACCTTGTTTATCTTGCTGAAACTAATAGCAACCAGGTTACTAGTAGGAGATACACCAGTATACTCTACCGGAGCACAGATCAACCCACTCAAACAAGCAAAAAACATTTTACTCAGTCAGATAAGATTTCTAAATGCTGGATGCTACACTGTTTCGTGCATTATTTGGGTAAATAAAATAGTTCTATTATTCATACCTCAGCCTACCATTTATTATGACCTAAGACATAGGGCATTTTAAAAAAATTGTCATTCCGGTGTGCCACCCTTCCCCTAGCTTGCCCCCCCAAGAAAAACGTATGTATATATGTAATATATGACTTACAATTCCATTACCATCAAGGCTAGGTCACCATCAGTCTTACAGCCCTTTTCCTCTTTCAGCGCCACTAAGTGTAAAAGCTAGTTCATTATTTATCCGAGTCTGGCATCGTGTTGATCACTGTCTCTGTTCCTTTGCTTTGCTTCCTCATTCAAAACCTTCTTGGATTTTGTGGTTGGCTCAGCCATGGCGTTGATTTAGGGTAGAAAAAAATGGAGTAGCCAATGGCTAGAGCTATCTATGAGTAGCTACCAACCCCCCAGCTACCAAGGTGGCACCGTTCACCCTATTAACTGTTTATCTATCTGTCTTGATAGCTTTTATATTAGATTTTTCAATAGTTTTAATATACTGTTTGACTTTGTTCTTACATGAATGAAAATGAAGTATTTTGATGATTGTAACGACATTTATGAATGTGCCATTTGGCTAAAAGAATAATAAGATTAATATATTAATATTAATATCGTCTAAATTTGGTAAATGGAAAGATAGTGAGGGTGAGGAGCTCAGTCACCTGGGAGGAGCTTGGAGTAGAGCTGCTGCTCCTCCGCATCGAGAGGAGCCAGTTAAAGTGGCTCGGGCATCTGTTTTGGATGCCTCCTCGATGTCTCCCTGGAGAGGTGCTCCGGGCATGTCCCACTGGGAAGGAGGCCTTGAGGAAGACCCAGGACACACTGGAGGGACTACATCTCTTGGCTGGCCTGGGAATGCCTTGGGGTCCGACCGGATGAGCTGGAGGAGGTGACTGGGCCCAGGGAAGTCTGGTCATCTCTGCTGAGACTGTTTCCCCCACAACCCGACTCCGGATGAAGCGGTCGAAGATGAATGGATGGATGGATGGATGGAAAGATAGTGAAGCCAAACAGTACATTTTCAAAACAAAGGGCAAAATCTGATTCAATAAAAGAGAAAATCAAATTACAGACATTTACGCTGGGAAGTTAGTTAATCGCCCCTAAAACAGAAATAAAAGCATACAATCCATGCTGGAAGTCTTTAGCCAAAGTTAGTTCATCGCTGCTAAAACGAAAAAATAAAATAAAATAAAAGCTTAAAAAGCATGTACGTTTACACATAACATAATTTATTGCATTTTGTGCAGTTGCATGTTTATCGTTGCATGTTTATCGTAACGTAGGATTGACTAGAACTTAGTTAAAAGTCTCTACACGCTACTGCGCTAAAACTTTTTCAGAACTTCAGTTAAAATCGCAGTTGAATAGCTTTTCCTGTGGTGTCGCTATTTTTACACTCCAGTATTGATGTAGCGCTCAGACGCTACACGCTAACTACTAATCCATGATGTGTTGGTTGGTCCATTGATTGGTTGGTTTAAATATGACAACCATGTCGACTCACGATTGGGTAAGGTTACACAATCAGTGGCAGGATAGGGCGGGTCATGCCACTCCAACCAGGAAGCAGAGTTAAAACGGCACACGCGTGAAGTGCAGTGTCACCAACTTGGCGACTTTCTCACTAAATCTGGCGACCTTCCAACTCCCCTTTCTGGTATTTTGGAGACTAACATGAAAGCATGTATCGTTCTTTGGCAGTTTCTGTTCTCAGCGAGCAGTGGGTGGTGCTGTGACCCCTTCCCGCACCCCTAAGTAGTCACAGGCAGTCACATCCTAGAGCTGCACACAGCAGTCGGGCACCTCCAGTGAGGAGAGGACCAGAGGAGACCCTCACCACTCCGTGTTCATGCAGCAAATAAGTTGCGCATAAAGAGCGGGATGTAATTACTCACCCTTAATTAAAAAAAAAAACAAAAAAAAAACTATAGTTCAACAACAATCCTCTTAAATACGGTTGTTAGAAGTAAAAGCTAAAGATATGTGACACTCATAAAAGCAGCAGTGAGGCTCTGACTAGCCAATCCTCTTCACTAATTAATGAGCCAACGATACTGCACATTGAAACACAACACAAACAAATCCAGAAAATGTCAATCATATAAAACAATACTATGTTAATAAAATAATATTGGGTAGATTGTAGTTCTAAAACATATCTAAGGCTTTTTGTCTCTCCCACAACGTTATTCCTCTCCTACAGCATCCATTGTGATCAAGTGCAAATACAAATTTATTTTATTATTTATCTTTCTGAGGTTGTCATTTTGAAACAGTAGTCTATACTGTACTAAAAGTCTCCATTACATCAGAGATAGTATGGTATATTTCACTTTTTCTTTGGCCAGGACATTTTACTACTGTGTTTATTTGATTATTGTGTCACTGGCGTTTCCACAGTTTTTCCTCAAACATTTAGTACATGGTACGGCAAGTAAATGTTAAAAGAAGGAAGACAAAAATAGCCTGACAGGGCTTTTTTGAATTGTTCCAGTTTGTTTTATAATAAACAATCAAACAGAGTATTATTTTAGTCTGCCTATTTGTTTGGTGAATACATTATTTAATAAATGACCTCAATTGAATATCGGTATTTGATACAACCTGATTACTGTTGTTGATAAAACTTGATAGTAATTGTTGATCTGATTTACACTTTTGTTACCTTTAGTTGATACAATCTGACATCTATTCTTGCCACAACTTCATCAATATCCATCCATCCATCTTCGACCGCTTCATCCGGAGTCGGGTTGTGGGGGCAACAGTCTCAGCAGAGATGACCAGACTTCCCTGGGCCCAGTCACCTCCTCCAACTCATCCGGCGGGACCCCAAAGCGTTTCCAGGCCAGCCGAGAGATGTAGTCTCTCCAGCGTGTCCTGGGTCTTCCTCGAGGCCTCCTCTGGTGGGACATGCCCGGAATACCTCTCCAGGGAGGCATCCAGGAGGCTTCCGAAACAGGTGCCCTAGCCACCTCAACTGGCTCCTCTCGATGCGGAGGAGCAGCAGCTGTTATGGAGGTATTATTGTAGCAAAACTATTTGCAAACGCTTATCTGAAATCTGTGTGTGCGTATTCACATTTGTACATGCAATCAAGATCTGTATGTGCGCATCCACATTTGTGTGTGCGTATTTAAAATCTGTGTGTGTAATAAAGATCTGTGTGTGCGTATTTAAAATCTGTGCGTGTAATGAAGATCTTTGTGTGTGTACTCACATCTGTGTGTGTGAAATACAGATAGGTAAATGTCTGTCACCCTTACAACTCTGGCGGGAGCCCTCAATTCGCTGTCTTTACACATGTGACTTTTGCTACACTTCTGCCGTGGCAGATCATCAAGCGTGTAGAGCGATTTAGTTGTCTGTAACTTCCTCCGCCCTGAGCACAGGCACACAGGCACACAGGCTCAATGCTGCATTTGCCAAAATGGTACAGTGAAACAATTTCAGAATCACCCCAGGCAGTTGGGGTCACGTACAGCAAGAATCTGTGGAGTTTTCAGAAAACATTTTGATTTTGTTTTTTAAACAATAATAATTTAAAAAAAAAAGCCTTGAAAGGCCTCATACGTTTTACCGCACGAGGCGTTGTAAATGCGCACTCAATTTTAAAGTGTAGATAGCGCGACTGAACCTTTCCAAAGCATAGCTGGCATGGCCGTAGTCCCATGGGTTGTTCAAAGATGGGTCTGTCTCATTAACAGTAGCCATCTGACCCGTTTAGCTCGGTTGTTGTCACAATTGTCGTCAATGAGCACAGCGACGACCTTCTTCTCCTCCTTCTCCTTCTTTGTGTTTTGTGGCCTCACAGGGCTTGAGGCATGACAAATGGGGGCTCGTCAAAAATATCCGTGAATGGTTGGTAGATTGTTGTTGGTGTTTCGGGTGGAGACAGAGATTGGCTGGTCACTGCACAGGTTGGAGGTAATTGGGTAAGTGTGGCAAGCATTGGCTGGTGTCTCCCTCTGATAGGTTTGGCGGCAGTCCTTAATAGAGGGTCTGTTGCAGTTTTTTTGCCTTTATTGTTTTGGGTGGTACCCTGGGAGGGCCCTTGGCGAACCCAGCAATGCCACTGAAGACTAGGGTTGAGCGTAGTTGGTGGTGGTTAGGTAGGGGGGGACCCAGGGTAAGAAAAGCCACTGTTTACCTCCATTTGTTTTTATCTAGATAGAGTGACTGTGAGCTGAAGTATGGCTACAGTTGTGGAGGAGTTTGTGAGTGCTCCTGACCAGAAGTTGTTAGACCAGTGCACAAAGGATCAGCTTCTCCAACTGGTTCAGCACTATAACTTGACGGTAGTGATGTGTCGGTCGCGAACAAAACAGATCTAAACGGGAGCCGGCTCCTGATTGGGACTTTTTTTTTTCCTCCGCTCTCTCTCTCTCTCTCTCTCTCTCTCTCTCTCTCTCTCTCTCTCTCTCTCTCTGTCTCCAAGCCGCATTTGATTGGTCAATATGTGTGGCGTCGTCTCTGTGTCTGTGCTGAGCAGAGGGTGGAGGGGTGGGAGTTACACACACAGACGATACACAAAGACGATAGGAGGGACGGAGACTCATGACGAGAGAGAAAAAGAGTAGGGGCCACAATGCAAATGGACTGAAAAGGTAAAAAAACAAACAAAAAAGACTTGAGAAAATGAGTGGCAACAGGAAACACAGCAAAATCTGGAGACATTTTAATTACATTGACGAAACTAAGGCTTCAATTTACCCACACCTTACACATGTGATGGCACGGAGACTGTGCATTGCAACATCAGTCCCCTCAGAGAGAATCTTCTCCAAAACAGGGCAGATAATTACAGAGAGAAGAAACAGGATCAGCCCCTCAAAGCTGAGGAACTTGGTTTTTCTCATTGTCAATCTTCACTAAAGGACAAAACTGTTATCTGAATGCTGATGATTTTTTCTTTTTGTTTTACACATTTTAATATATATTTTGTTGTGTGAGTTTCTGTTAGCTTATGTTGTTTGACTTTAAATTTTGTTAATAGTAAAAAACTAAAAGTTTAAAATTGTTAATAGTTATTTAAGTTCATTTGTAAATAGTTAAACATTTGTTTTTTGCACTTTCTATCTTAGTTTTTATCACTCTGTAGAGTGTATAAATAAAGGTGTGTTTATATTATAAACATTTGATATAGTCCATGTTTCTTTTTTTACATTAGTAATTCATATTACGCATAATCTTTTATTACTGTTGGTAATAAATTATTTTAGGCACCAAAAAATTTGAAGAGCCGTTTGGGAGCCGAAAGAGCCGGCTCTTTTTAGTGAGCCGAGCAAAAAAAAAGCCAGTTCTCTAAAAAGAGCCGGAATGCCCATCACAAATTGACGGTGGATGCCAGGCGCACAAGAGACACCATCCAGAGCGTGCTTCTGGCAAATCTACAAGACGAAGGAATCCTGGTGGCCAATGATGGTAAGAGTGGGGTTGCTACTTCTGGGACTGGGCTAACCTTTGAGCAACAAAAAGAATTGTTAATGTTGGAACGAGAGGCAGAATTGGAAAAGATGAAATGTAAAATGGAATATGACAAAGAAATTGAGTTGGAAAAAATGAAATGTAAAATGGAATTTGAAAAGAAAATTGAATTGGAAAAAATGAAACTGGACTTTGAATGAGAGAAACTGAGACTGATTACAGCGGGGTACTTCCGGGGAATGTCACCAGGGGGGAGGTTGAGGCAGCAGCTCAGTTTGATGTCACCAAGAATTTGAGGTTGGTGCCCAGTTTCAATGGGGGGGATGTTGACATTTGTTTTCCATGTTTTAATGGGTGGCCGATGCTAGGGGTTGGCCTGATGAGGAATGAACATTAATGTTGCAGTGTGTCTTCACAGGTATAGCACAAGAAGTATATTCTTCCATGTCAGCGGAGGACTGCAAGAGCTATGAGAAGGTAAAAACGACTGTGCTTAAGGCGTATGAGCTTGTGGCAGAAGCATATCGCCAAAAGTTTAGAGGTTCGAGGAAAACTGCTAACCAAACGCACGTCGAATTTGCGAGAGATTTAGCCCTGCACTTCAATCGTTGGTGTAGAGCAGTGAATGTTGACACCTTTCAATCTCTATTTGATCTCATAGTTTTGGAGCAGTTTAAACAGGCTGTGCCTGATAACATTGCAACTTACATCAATGAACGTAATGTTATCACTCCAGGTGAGGCCGCAGTGATTGCGGATGAGTATGCTTTGACTCATAGACGTATTTTTGGAGATCGACCTCACTTTGACAGATCTCGTTTCAGTGGGGGACAACCTCAGATGTTCAGGAAACCTCAAAGGATGGAGCCGCAAGGTAATGGGAAGGTGGGGCATGAGCTGTGCCACTATTGTCGGCAGGAAGGTCCATTGGAAGAAAGCATGTCCTGCGTTGAACAATAGAGGTAAGACGGAGCAGGTGAAATCAGCGGGGTTAGTGGCTCCAGCGTGTAGGCCTGTTGGATCAGCTATGGACTTGCTGGCCCCGTTTGATATGCAGATTCAGACAATGGAGCCTTCTGAGGTTGATTCCTCTTATCGTATATTTATCTCGAAAGGTTTTGTTGGTTTGGGAGGGTGACAAGGAAATTCCAGTTACCATATTAAGAGACTTTGGTTCCATGCACACATTTGTGAAGGACATTTTGCCCTTTTCCTCAAAATCAGACACAGCTACCTGTGTACCTTGTAGGGGTTTGGCACTTCAAACCCTGTTTGTTCCTGTTCACAAACTGTTCTTGTCATGTGGCTACTTTCAGAAGGACGTGGAGGTGGCTGTTAGAGCAGAACTGCCAGTAAAGGGAGTGGATGTGCTCTTGGGAAATGATCTGGTACCTGATGGCCGGATGTGGCCAGATGATGTGAGACCTGTTCTGAAACCTCAAGATGTAGTTCATCAGACAGAGTTGGCATGTCCTCCCTGTCCAATCCCTTTTGGGGGAGTTGACGTTCCAGTGTCAGTGCATTCAGAAGTGACAGATTTTACGTGTGGTTCTTCTCTAAAGCCAGCAGGGACTGCTGTACAGGGTCCAGCCATGGCACAACGTGGATTAACACCACAAGAAAGTGAGATGGGACCGTCTGTGGTATGTGCTGTGACACGGGCGATGGCTGCAGCGTTGCCTGACAGTGAGGTAGTTGTGGACAAAATTAAAATGGTTACCTTCTCTGTGCCCAATGACCTGCGTGTGTCCCGTGTAGAACTGGTGCACGAGCAAAGAAAGGATCCGTCCTTGACCAACCTGTATGATCTGGTGGCGCCATCTGGTCAGGTGGGGACGATGAAACAAGGTTACGTGCTCCAGGATGAGGTACTGTTCAGAGTTTGGGCTCCTCATGGGGAGGGCTTTGGTGGGGATCCTGTGAGACAAGTGGTGGTGCCAGAAAAGTTTAGGACGTCAGTGATTCAGGTGGCACATGATAATGTTGAGGGTCATATGGGGGTCAAAAAGATCTACCATAAGTTGTTACTGCATTTTTTCTGGCCTCGCATTAAAAGTGACGTTTCTAACTATATAAAAACATGTCACACTTGTCAAATTACCAGTAAACCCAACCAAGTTTTGAAACCCACACCTTTGTATCCGATACCTGTAATATATCAGCCTTTTAGTCATCTGATAGTTGACTGTGTGGGCCCTCTTCCTTGATACAGGGCTGGTTGTTCATATTTGTTAACAATAATGTGTCAGTCCACAAGATATCCAGCCGCTTATCCCTTGCGTTCAATCACCACTAAATCTGTGGTAAAGGCTATTACAGAGTTCATATCAGTGTTTGGAATTCCTAAGGTGATACAAACAGACCAAGGATCAAACTTCACCTCTCGGTTGTTTTCTCAGGTTCTAAAACACCTCAATGTCTCTCATAACATGTCCTCTGCTTATCACCCGCAGAGCCAAGGGGCACTGGAACGTTTTCATCAGCTCTTAAAGTCGTTGCTGCGTTCCTATTGTACAGAGTTGAAGGCGGATTGGCAGGACGGCCTGCCGTGGCTCTTGTTGACGGCCAGAGAAGTAGTGCAAGAAAGTATGGCTTTCAGTCCCAATGAGCTTGTTTTTTCTCATACAGTTCGTGGTCCCCTGTCGGTCATCCGTGATCAGTGGGTTGCATCGGATCCCCCGAAAAATCGAATTTCTTATGTGAATGGGCTTAGAGCCTTTATGAGGCTGGGGAGTTGGCAAAACAGAATTTGCAGGTAGCTCAAAAGAAGAAGAAACGGCTGTTTGACCGCAACGTGGAGCGACATGAGTTTTGTTCAGGAGACCAGCCATTGACTGAATCACCATTTCAGGCTAAGTTTTTTTTGGTCCCTGTAGTGTTATACGTCGGGTTTCAGAGCAAAATGACCTGATTGCGATGCCAAATAAAAGGAAAACTGTGAAAGTCTGTCATGTTAACTTGTTAAGGCCATATTTTGCACGTGATGTTTCTGCTGATGTGGTTACAGGTGTTCCTGTTTTGGTAACCAGTTCTGCGGTGGAGGACGACATGTCGGGTGAGGTGGTGTCTCAGCCTCGGCTGAAGAATTCAGATTCGTTGGCAAAATTGGGTTCTTTGCTGGGGCATGTATAGGGGAACAGACAGAAGCAACTAGTTGATCTTATAAGAGCTTATTCTTGTCTGTTTTCCGATACTCCCACGTGTACCAATTTAATAGAACACAATGTTGATGTGGGGGATGCAAAGCCCATCTCCCAGCGGTTCTACCGGGTTAGCCCGGAGAAGCAATTGTTTTTAGAGTCAGAAGTGGATTACATGCTTGAGAATGGTTTGGCTTTTGCTTCCACTTCCAGCTGGTTGTCACCCTGTCTTCTTGTGGGGAAGCCTGATGGTACATTTCGGCTGTGTACTGACTTCAGAAAGATCAATGCAGTAACAAAGCCTGACTCCTTTCCCCTCCCAAGGATGGAGGACTGTGTCGACCAGGTGGGGTCTGCCACGTTTGTTAGCAAGTTTGACCTTCTTAAAGGTTATTGGCAGGTTCCACTCTCTGACAGAGCAAAGGAAATCTGTTCATTTGTGACCCCTTCTGGTCTGTACTCATATACAGTGATGCCATTTGGCCTGCGCAACGCTCCTGCCACCTTTCAAAGATTAATGAATAAAGTGGTACGGGGGCTGGAGGGTTGTGCAGTCTATTTGGACGATGTTGTGGTATTAAGTGATACATGGGAGGAACCTTTGCAACGGGTGAAAGCTTTGTTTGACAGGTTTCGTTGGGCACGACTTAGTGTAAATCTGGCTAAATGTGAATTTGCTAAGGCTACTGTGACCTACTTGGGAAAGGTAGTGGGACGTGGGGAGGTGCGTACCATTGAGAAAAAGGTTAAGGCAATTCGAGATTTCCCTGTTCCAACCACAAAAAAAGAACTGTTGCGTTTCCTGGGAATGGCAGGTTATTACAGGGAATTCTGTCCAAATTTTGCCTCCGTAAGTGCTCCTCTGATTGACTTGTTAAAAGCTGTTGTTAAATATGTCTGGTCTTCTCCTTGTCAGCAGGCATTCGAAAAGTTAAAGGTTCTGTTGTCATCTGTCCCAGTACTTGCTGCTCCCCGGTTGGACAGGTGATGCTGGAGCTGGGGCGGTGCTGGTACAGGTAGATCAGCAGGGGGTTGAGAGACCGGTCAGCTATTTTTCAAAAAAGTTCAAAGGTTACCAACATAATTATTCAGTTATTGAGAAGGAAGCCCTTGTGTTGGTGCTAGCTCTCCAACATTTTGATTTTTATGTCGGGTCAGGGTGTTCATTGGTTGTGCACACTGATCATAACCCTCTTACTTTTTTGCGGTCATTGCAGAACCCGAACCAGCGGTTGATGCGGTGGGAATTGTTCCTACAGCCTTACCATCTAGACCAGGGGTGGGCAAACGTTTTGGCTCAGGGGCCACACTGACTTTTAAAAATTGACTGACGGGCCGGGCCAGCACCCAATGCATACATATCAAACATAATTAACCCAAATGAACATAAACATAAATTCCTCAGCTCTTATTCTTTTGATTTCTGCAAAAACGTGTCTACCATCTTATTACAGCACCAGCATTGTTTCTCTCAAAAAAATTAATATGTTGGAAAAATTGCAGAACACTTTGAACAATAAAAAACAAAAATTCAAAAGATTATTTTTGTAACATTCAAATATATATATATATTTTTTTTTTTTAAAAAGGACAGTGTTAATGCTTACATTCACTTTTAGTGGGAACAGTGTTGTTGATCAGCTTTTTTTGCGAGTACATCAAAGTCTGGTTTTAGTTTTGTTGTGTCAAGTCTCAGAACAGATCTGAGGTGTTCATCACTCAACTGAGATCTGTGGGTTGCTTTGTTGGTGTTCCAGCTGTATTCACGCCAAATCACGAGATCACGCGCTAAAACAACAACAACAAGCAGCTTACTTTGATTCTCCTACATGGAAAAACTGCAGCATCTATCCAGCAGTCACCCTTCAATCAATCGCTGTTGACCTGGTGTCGCCCGTTATGACTTAATGTTTGTTTAAGTTGTGATCGGCTATATATGACCTGCGTAGTGTTTTATTTTTGAAAGGGACGGGAATATCTTACATTGATTTTGTGTCGGATTTCCTGTCTGGTGCGATCTGCTCTGCTGAGCTTGACGGGATTTAGCAAAGGCTCCGTCAAAAATAAAGCTGCTACGGGTTGACAGCGCTGCGGTGCAGAGAGACGCTGCTGAGACAGGAGAGTTGCAACGATCAGCTCCGATGACCGTGGTGCTTGTAAATAAGGCAAATGTGCCATTTAGTGGGATGCAAGGCATTACAGGACAAGTTCAAATGGATGCAGTCATAATTATATGGTTTGCGCAATTCTGTCAGTCTTTGGCGGGGCAGATTAAGAAGACCAACGGGCCGGTTGTGGCCTGCGGGCCGTAGTTTGCCCACCTCTGCTTTAGCCAGTTTAGCCAAACATACTTTACACAGTGTAGGTGTGTACACGACCTGGATGCTGCTTTGAATAGGGGTGATAAGTTGTACACACACGTGTGTCGCAGTAGTCCAACTGTTCAGAGAGAACAGTTGCTTTCTGTCCAAGATTTGCCAAAAGAGTTGGAAGTAGATGGCCAATCTTTGAGGTGCATTTCTGGAGATACAGTGTCAGGCGAAATAGGCCTAACAGAAGGTTATGCCATCGAAGTTGGCGCGTGGGTTATTTTTCGAGATGGACTGGAGGGGGCTTTGAGTGAGTACAGCACCTGTATTTTGACAGTGTGGCAATTCTTCAGCCATCATCCACGAAAATGGCTGCTTTGTTGTGGTTGACACCCACCAACGTAGTCGTGTTGGCTTGTCTGATGGTAATGGTAAAAGTGTGATTTTGCACTTTGCAGATCTTGATGACCTGCACTATTTTTGTTCACAGGTCAAGGAATTTGAATTGTGTGGTTTTCACATTTCTGTGGTTAGTGGCGAGAGTGAGGTTGGTGTGGGGGATCGTGTGTCAGACTCTGAGGTCGTTGAAGGTCCATCGTCACCCGACAGCCATGTGTCTGAGTGTAGTGTTTCGGAGAAGCCAGTGATGTGGTTGATGAGCCAGCGGCAACTGGCAGCATTGTGTTTCCCAGTGCTTTTGGAAGTTCGGCAGCAACTTGCAAACGTGTGTCTGATTGTGGCGTCTCGGCAAACTCAACGCTGCGTAAGCGGAGCAATACTCTTAAAAGTGATGCAGATAATTCCGACGTACAGTTTGTCGGGGTTGTGACCAATGAAGACTTTACTTTCTGTCCTCTTGGTGTTGATGTTTGTGTTGATCTTTGTCGCAATTTGAATATTTATTTGGAACACGCTAGTTTTCCCCTTTCTGATCGCAATGGTCCCCTTGGTGCTCCGTGTAGAAATGAGAGTGTTGTGGCTGATGGGAACTGCTTCTTCAGAGCCATCAGTCAGGCTGTGACTGGTTCGCAGAAGCACCATAGAAAGATACGATTGGTTATC
The DNA here is from genome assembly GCA_009823395.1 of Thamnaconus septentrionalis. NCBI lineage: Eukaryota > Metazoa > Chordata > Actinopteri > Tetraodontiformes > Monacanthidae > Thamnaconus > Thamnaconus septentrionalis. The sequence continues at coordinate 1,423,384 of CM020508.1, read as the reverse complement.
TGTTAAACTGTTAACTCTTAAAGAGTTGGAGATGAATGCTGACAAATACAAGAATATTTTGCGCAGTCAGTATTCCTCTGTGTCCGACTACATTGTGCAGTCCAGGATGACGTATGTTCATAGTTGGGCCACAGAAGTGGAAATTCAGGTTGGCACAGATTTTTTTAGGATTAGATGTGTACACTTTTGTCAATGGTTGTTGGCTGAAGTACAGCGCTGAAAGGAATTGGGAACTATTTTGACAACGTTGTTTGTGTTCGTGAACCTGGACAGCACCATTGTTATGGCTATTGTAGAGTGAGCGAGATGACAGAATGAGGTTGAGAAGTGCAAAGGCTTTGGATGTGGACGAAAGTGTAGCTGTTTCTAATGCTGTTGCTAGTAATGCTAAGTCCAGGCATAGGTTGTCAGACTCAAAGTTCATGTTTCAAAAGAAACGGGCACAAGAGAAAAGGGACAGTTTGCAGAGAAACGGAAATTTAGACTTAGAAAAGTGTATTTTGAAAATGTGTTTGCCAAGGACAATACTAGATCCAGGAGAGTTTTTAAATATCAAACCAGCATGCAGCACAGGGAAAGAGAGAAAATGACAAGTCTTTTGAAATATAGGGACAACATTCTACACAGGCCGAGGGTTAAAGCATGGAGTGTGTTGAAATATAGGGACAGCAGTGCACACAGAGACAAGGTTATGGCACATCGTGTCTTGAAATATAAGCTCAACACTCTGCACAGAGAAAGGATGAAGGCCATGAGTAGGAGGAAGTATCGCACCTGTTCAGAACACAGGCAGGGACTTATTGCTAGGGCTCAGTTGAGTAGGGAGCAGAAGAAGGATAGGTCGAATGACTTTGGTTTTGTTATGGAGCAGTTAAATGAGAAGGTCAGAGATGAACCTGAGTTTGTGTGTTGTGTTTGTCTCAGGTTGTTCTTCAGAAATCAGGTTCATGCTTGTGATAGGCAGATTTATGCAGAGAGTGTAGCAAACAATTGCATTAGTGAGCAGTGCTTGCACAGATGCAATTGTGGTGAATTCTTCAGGTGGCTTCGAGGGATGTAGATGTTGAAGGAGTCTTCGCTGACACTGACTTGGTTGTATAAAAACTGGTTTATTGCAAAGAAGTCAGAAATCAAACAGGCACCTAGGAAGCCTGGGGGATCTCTTTGGCCTGATGTGAGCAACTCCCAAGGATCCTTTGTTCACATCTCCTCTTATACACCCCTGTAACCTGAGATGAAGATACATGGAGTGGGGGAGAATCTATACATTTCTTAGCCGTACCCCAAGTGTCTACCAGTGCAGGAATGTGGTGGCGGTGATGAATAACAAGAAGCCCACTTGACCAGACCCCTTTGCCGAGGCACCATATGGAATCAATAACTGCCTTATATGGAGAGATTCAGCCCGGTCCCTCTTGGTTCAAATGAGTTCATGGACATAAGTTCAAGCAAGTTCCTATACATAGGTTCATGCACATAGGTTCAGATACTACACAATTTTGACTGTGTCGCACCGTGTCAGTTGCTTTCCTGCAGAAGTCAGCTGTGGATCTGTTAGACATGCCACGAGAAGCTACTTAAAGGTCAGGAGCCGACTTCCGGTTTGGCGAGCAATGGAGTAGGCAGCAAGTCGGAAGGGCTCTGTCACCACTCGACTTTAATTTGATATTCATAGTGTTATTTGTTCATTTGGAACTCGGTGAACCTGTTTCCGAAAGCTCCCTCCCCCGTTGGCATACTTTGCTCCCAACTTTGGCAAAAAAGGTAAAAAAGCCGAAAACGAGAGCGGACAAGGCGACGAGTAAGCCCCCGAGCACCTAGCTAGCAAAAGCCCCGCTGATGACGAACGTGAAGACGACTCGCAGAATCCGTCGCTGAAGGAAATACAGACACAACTCACAGGCATGGAAGAGCGGATAATTAAAAATCTGACAACACAAATTTCTGCCAACCACGCCGTCATAGCCAAACATGACTAGACAATCCAAGTCATAGAAACTTCAATGAATGATTTCCAGGGGAGATTGACCAAGCTGGAGTCCACAGTCAAAAGTCTCTGTAAACGATCAACTGCAATTAAAGGTGGATGATCTCGAAAATAGGTTCAGGAGGTGCAACATTCGTATAATAGGCAGACCAGAGGGAATCGAAGGCAACAAACCAACCTCTTGAGCTCTGGACATCCCGCCACTCATAGCTTCTGTCTGAAGTTACCCACTTTGAACCGTAAACTATACTTTCAACAGTACCACCCACATACAGACCCAGGTTGCCTCAGGCATGGGTGTTTGTTGATGAGAGCTTGTGCCACTAAATCATATTCTTCACGTGTTGAGTATGGGCTATGAACATACTGTAAATAACCTCTGCAAGTTTTTCCAAAATCTCTGATTTCATGTCTTTGGAGATGTCAAGAAGGGTTCCAATCTTCAGGAAGGCTTCATTTCCTTGCTTTAACCTTAGCTCCACATCAAACGTAAATGTAGGGATGTCAAATGGCTGAGGCAGGTGACGAGGACGTTTGGCAGCTGGTCCAGGGCATCCAGGGATGGTAAACTTGCAGTGTCCCAACGTTGAGTCAGAATTAAATTCTGGAATAGGTTGACTGTGCACTTTCAAGGTGACTCTGTCTTTAGGGAGCTCGGACATGGAACTTAAATTGCAATGCTCGTTATTGAACATTGGATCTTGAAATTGTATGATTAAATCTCCTTCCAAGCCAGGCTTTTCTTTGAGAATCAGGTGCAGGCCATCAACTGTGTCAGGGATGTTCTCAACAGTGACCCTCCTAATGTTGTGTTCAGTTAAGAACACACGCAGCAACACGGTGAATCCCACCTGAAAAGAATAAAAAAATAGATATTTTGTTACTAAAATGGCAATATCATGATCACTGATTATACTATCATTACTGAGATTACACTTTAAATACACAAAAAGATTGCCTCAATCTAGCAAAAACACCTTTGGAGAAATCAGGAGTCTCTCTTGCACCTTGTAGGCTGAGAAAGGAACGTAATGGTTTAGCTCTGCAGGTTCAACCACGACCGGTAGAGAATCCTCAGCACTACAAACTTCAAAACCTCTGTAGTGGTAGTAGAGAAAGGTTGAACAACAATGAATGTCCTCTTGTGCACTTTCAAAATTTGGCAAAAAAATTGGGAGTCCATCCATGTGTGCTTCCAAATTATGCAAACATCCCCTTTACATATTTTGTGCCATGTATTAACCCTCCTGTTATGTTTGTCAGGAACAGCAATGAAGTTCCTGGGTAAATTTGATCCGCTGTATTTTTAAGTCTCCAACAAGCATTGTTAGTATTTCATTACTAATGCCATTACTAACTACTGTGTCAATATTTAGTGAAATAGTGTTCCTTATCTCCAACAGGTAATGGTACAATTAGGAAAATTCACTAATTTTTCAGAAAAAAAAACATGTTCAAACTTTTTCTCATGTTTCACCACTTTATTACTTTTGAAAGACCAACATATAAAACACAAAAGTACATACATAATAAAACATCTCATTTTCATTTTGCTTTACATACATGCAGTTTGTGAACCAAAAATGAACAAAATAATAAGCAAAATAAGGAATCGCAATATGAATAAACTGTGTGTGTGTGTGTGTGTGTGTGTGTGTGTCTGTCTGTCTTTCTGTCTGTCTGTCTGTCTGTCTGTCCGTCTGTACGTACATATACACACCACATGAGTGACGTCACCACACTGTGCTTTGTGCGTGCAAATTATTTTTTGTATTTCGCGCAGGTCATGCTTGTCTTGACATTGTCAGGTGGCCTGCAGACCTGGCACCTGTTTCTCTTTCACTTTCTTTTCACCTCAGCAGCAACCTAGAAACAAGAGGACCATGATTACTTTACTATGATGTCTTTTTGCTGATCACAAGACACACATAACACACTCCCCAACACTTATTCACACACATGCACACACGCACACACTAACTTACTTACCTCACGCACTGGTGTACTTGGTGTTGTCCTCTGTGGATCTCCCTCACTGTGGCGACAAATTGGCCATTGGTCCGAACTCCCCGAACCCTAACCCTAACCAAAAGTATAACCCTAACCCTGATGAGAGGTCGGACCAAAGGGCAATTCGTCGGACTAATGGGAGGTTGGACAAATAAGCAGTTCCCATTGAGTCTCCACTGAATATGAATTTTACCGCAAGAACATAAATGATTTTCGTCAAAAGTTATAACACCTGCACCTGTGTGTCTGTTTGTGTGTTGTGTGTGTTTTGCAGCACGGCTAATTGAGATGGAGCATGTAATCCAGCCAGTCGTTGCATCTGTTTACACGCTTACCAGCTAAAGTGACAAACTGCTGAACTGCTAAACCGAACTCCTTGTATCATACAAAATGCAGGTATTTAAAGTATACATGCATTTGGTTCATCAACATTTCAGTTTTAAAGTGAAATTTGCTTTTTACAGCTGAACTCAGCAGTTTTGAAGCTGATATGTCACGTTGACGTTTAACAGTAAAATATAGCACATATAAAACAAAATCCAGCACATTGCATATTATGATGAAAATCAAGTGGATCCACTGTGTTTTCCAGTCATTGAATTCCTGCCTGGAGAATGATTCTACCTGCTGCGCTTGATCATTCGCTACGCGTGAAGTGTGAAATGAGAACGGCCGACAATTTTATCAGAGCGGCCATGAATGCTGCCAGACACTTTTGGTGCAAATTGGGAGTCACGATTCACGCGTAGCGACTGCGTCACGTACAGCAGTACAGTATTGCTCTACAGCGTTGTTTCTGTGTGATTGTGTTACTACTTGTTGTTGTTGGTGGTTGGCTGTTGTTGGTTGTCGTTGTCGTGCTGCTTATTTGCTGTCATGTTGTGGTTATTTTTTCTGTCACTTTGTGGTCATTTTGCATGCTGGGACTCGCACCTTTTTTTTGCATCTCTTTTCCATCCCTTGTGGTGACCCAGAAGACCAAGCTCATGGGTCATGTGACCAGAGGACTGAAGATTCTTCTATTTAATTTGATTTGATCTACTTCATATTCTAACACAAGTGCTGGTTGCAGGATAAGTCAGGATTCTTCAGATTGTTCTAATGTTTTTGTTGTTGTTGTTGTTTTTTTACTTGTTTATTGATTGAACGTCCTGCTTTGACCTTTAATGACCCTGTGGTTTTGAAACTCGATTTAAATAAACACAAAGAAGAACAACTTCAAGGACCAGTCTTTGTCTTTTAAAGGGCCAGTGTTTCTTTATGGTTTTAGTCTGATCTCACTAAAAAAAAAAACTAAATAAAAGTAGAATAGATACAGTTGTTTGTAATATGATTTCATACCAGTAAATCATGCCAAATCCGACACACTGGGTTCTTTAAAAGCTTTAGAGTTTTTCAAATCTCCTGCTTATAAAAATCCAATCAACCATTTCAAAGAATTTCCCCCCCAAAAAGCTGTTAAAATATTTAATTAGCATTTATTTTTTTGGAAACATCTACACTCTGCAGATCCCTGTAACATTTTCTTTTCTACTACCATATATAAAACATTTCTTATCACAAAATTACTTTCTACTAATAACTTCAAAAAGCATCCTTTTTTTCATTTTTTTTTTTTTTTTTTAAAACAAAGGTTTTTGGGGTGGGGTGGAGGGTGGGGGGTCTCAACTGAGCCTGTTGTCCAGGTGGCAGTAGAGGTACATAGACACAATCATGGCAGTGATCTGTGGAGACGCAACAACAGAATGAGGCTCAACTCTAGTGTTATCATTATTATTATTGTTATTATTATTATTATTACTATACCTCCAAGACGGCGATCCCTGCTGCAATCCCTCCCACAATGTTAGCGTGCTCCTTCAGGCCCTCCAGGATTTGTTGGAAGCAGCCCTGCCATCAGCCAATCAGATTTAAATGACCCCTGCCGACCTCCCACCCCCCTCACTCGCTCACTGATTCTCACCTGCACGTTGCTTCGCTGGGCCTCAGCCGGCCTACAGGGGGTGCTGTTGGTCCAGCAGCAGCTGGCCGGCAGACTGCCTCCGCTGGCTGACTCAAACTGGGAGCCCAGGAAGTCGGTGTAGTTGGTGAAACCACAACAGTTGAACTGCAGGGGAGGTTAGAATGAAGATAGAAAACGTGAAAAAAAAAAAAAAAAAGAGGCAATGGGCAAGTTAAATGTAAGTTCTATAAAAATACTCCCTGAACATATCTTGCCGCAGTGGGAGTCATGGCTCAGAGACTTGCCACGCTTAGCAGCTTTGAAGATTCCAAGAAGCTATCTCCCATCCAACTTTGCTGAAGTTGTGCGATATGAGCTTCACAGCTTTTCTGATGCAAGTTTCAGTGGATATGGTGCATGTTCCTATCTCCGATCAATAAGCGAAACTGGACAAATCAGTTGCTCACTTGTTATAGGGAAAGCAAGAGTAGCTCCTACCAAACTAACGACTATCCCAAGACTCGAGTTGTCATCAGCTGTCACTTCAGTCCGCATCAGTGATGTTGTTAAAAGAGAGCTTGAAATCAAAGACCGCCAAGATTATTATTGGTCTGATTCAAAGGTAGTTCTCAGGTATGTTAACAACGATGCTAAGCGCTTTCACACGTTTGTAGCTAATCAGATCCAGCGCATACGATCTAGCACAAACCCTGCACAATGGCGACACGTCAGCTCTGAAAACAACCCAGCTGACCACGCATCAAGAGGGTTGACCGCAGTTCAACTGAAAGAATCCGACTGGCTGAAAGGACCCGAATTTCTCTGGCAGCAAAATCTTTCAGGCAAAGAGGACATGGTGGGAGAAGTAGAAGCAACAGACCCTGAGCTTCGTAAAGCCCACGTTTGTGCTGTCAAGATGAAAGAAGTAAATTCACTGGCAAGCCGCCGGCAGCTTGATTTTCAGACTGGTCCAGAGCGGTGAGAGCCGTTGCTAGACTCAAGAGGTTCATAAGAGAGTTCAAAGGACTTCAGCCGAAGATTACTGAAGCCACTTCCTTGAGGAAAGAAGAGAAGCTGAAATCTTCATCATCAAGCTTGTGCAAGGAGATGCCTTTTGACATACAGAAACTCAAACTTCAAAAACAACTCACCAAGAAATGAATGGAAGCTTGCTAGGGTGGTGGAAGTTATCCCCAGTGCAGATGGCATTGTGCGAAAGGTGAAGTTACTAGCTAGTGACACTACACTTGAGAAAGGGAAGCTACACATCAGATTAATACACCTTGAAAGGCCCATTCACAAGATAGTTACCTTACTAGAAGCTTGTTAAGTTGCATACATGACACGCATGTAACAGATTGTTTTCATGATCTTTGTCGACAAGAAAATCCCACATTTCAAGTCAATGAGTGATTTTGGTGGGAGTGTAAATGTTGTTTTATAAATGTTTTGTATTAGGCATGGTTTGGTTAAATAAATGGGTTTGATCATTTCATTTAGCAATAAATAAATAATTGTAAAGTAAAAATAGAATTTCAGGATATGGTTGATTAATTTCTTGTTGAAATACAAAGGGGAACCAAAGTTCGTTCTTTGTTGTTGCATGGGGAAAAACCTTTTGACGTGCATTTTTTCTTGAGACCGCATGGTGGCCTTATCGACAGCAATGAGTGTCATTTCTTTTTATTTTTGATATAACTGTTCCTCCAAAGCATACTTACAGCCTCTATTCATAACTAGCAGCCCAACGAGGTAATATGTTTGTATATGCAGTTTTGATGTTGACGCCTTGCGCTATTTTGTGTTTTATTTTCTTGATGTGCATTATGTTTTAATTTGTTATATTTCAGTTCTCATGGCGTGAACGTGCTGATCCGTCAAGAGTATAAATAAACGCCCGTTTTAAAGAATCGTCCTGCGTCAACGTTATGAAGAGAGCTACAAATATGACTTGGCTTAAGTCAAAATATTTACAAAATATTTATTTTTTGGCCTTAATTCCTGTGTTGTCTGTAAATGCATCATCCTGTCTTGATCAATATTATTTAATTCTAGCCACATTTTGAAGTACATGTTGGCAGTATTTGGCTGTAGACAAGACTCAAGACTCAAGAAAGCAAAAAAGCTTTTTTTCCCAGGTAGGATCCCTTAGACTTCCCTTAAGGATCTGGGCTCAGCCCTCAATGTTCTTCGACATATCCCATGATATAGATTTTTTCCACCTTTGAGGTAGGTCACCAAAATACTCCATCCATCTGCTCCTGCTCCAACCCACTGTCAAATTTTAGAACCCATTGTGGCTCCACCAGTTAAAATGTTTGTGTGTGCGTGCGTGCCTACCTGGGTCATGGTGTTGTTCCAGAACTTGGTGACCATGGGGTCGCTGCCGTACTTCTCCTGCAGGGCCGGAGTGGCCCAGGCTTGCAAGATCCCCTCAGCCTACACACACACACACACACACACACACACACACACACACATTTCACCAGCAGGGAACTATTGCTTTTTCACTTTCCAGGGGGACGTAAAGATCTGGTTATTTAGGAAATGCAAATAAAAACGAATCAAAACATTCATTTAAAGGTGTTTCGCCACAAAATTATTTTGAATTAGATTTTTTTCGTTTTTTTCCCAAACAATTTACCAAAATGGGACTTGAGCAACGTCTGCCTGTAGAAGTAACCAACGTGACCCGTCCAAACTCTATCTCAGAGACTTCAAAACGGTTCACCAACATTCACTTCTCTTAAATAGGAAAAACATAAAAAAAGAAACCAGGCCGCAATGCATTGTGAGATTTTCTATCCAGGCTCTTAGGGAATCAGGAATCAGGCTTCGTGGCACCAAATGTAGATTCAAACTGTTGTGAAATACTGCTGTAAACTGGGCCGCTGCCAATCAGAGGGAGCGTTGGGTCTGGAGCCTTGTGAAAGTGTTTCACCCACCTGGAGGTGAATGTGAGATCCAGTCGCTTGCAGTATGATTTCATAACAGTAGAGGGTGCTTAGTATGACACACTGGGCCCTTTAAAAACTTGGGGATTTCTTTGGGAATTTCCCCTGTTAATCGTTTCTTTTAATTATTTATTTATTTTGGAGGGGTAGACAGGAGAAAAAAAATAAGGAAAAGAAGGTGGAATAAATGAAGGGAAGAGGGAAGAAATGAGGAAAGGAAAGGGGGAGGGGAGGAAGGTGGGAGGACGGGAACGTAGGAGGGAAGGAAGGAGGAATGGAGGGAAAGGAGGAGGGAAGGAAGAAGGAATGGAGGGAAAGGAGGAGGGATGGGAGGAAGGAATGAGGAGGAAGGGAGGGTGCAGGCAGGAAGGCAGGAGGGAGGGAAAGAAGAAAGGAAGGCGGGAAGGAAAGATGGAAGGACGAAGTAAGGAAGGAAAGAAAGAGGTATTGAAGGAGGAGGAAAGAAAGGAAGGAATGAATGAAAGAGGTAATGAAGGACGGAAGAAAGGATGGAGGGAAGAAGCAAGGAAGGAAGGAAGAGGGAGGATGTAGGGAAAAAGGAAGGAGAGAAGGAAGAAAGGGAAGGAGGAAGGAAGGAGGAGTGAAGGAGAGACTTGGAGGGACTTACAAAGGAGGAGTAGGCCAGAGCCACGACTCCTGCTGCCACCTCGGCTGTGAAGATGATGAGGATGATGCAGAAGAACTACATGGAGACAAGGAGCCGTCAGGATAGAACAGAGGTGTCAAACTCAGTGGCCCAAAATTTAAAACTTGGACAAAGTCGCGGGCTAACGTTGATATATATTGAAAAAAATCTCAGATATAAGTGAACCTTTTTATATGGGCCCAAACGTTTTGCTTCAACCTGAATGTACAAAACTTAATATCATACAATAAATAATATAATATTGCACACATGTAAAAATCAAATCAAAATAAATAAAACGTAAATACAAATCGTATGCCTCTCTTTAAATTACAACAGTAACCTTTTTCCACAAGCTGATAATACATTTAAAAAATAAAAATAACAACAATAAACCAATCAAGTAATAATAACACCCTTTCATGAATGTGCTGTCCTGATTGATGCGGCCAAATACCAGCAGAGCATTCTGGGATTTGTAGTATTATGACCGGTATATGTGCTTGTTTCATACTTGTTTCAATGTTTCATAACGGCGGGCCAGCTCTAGTAGTGAATTTGTAATGCTTTGTGGGCCAAATTTAACGACACTGTGGGGCCAAATTTGGCCTGGGGCCAGAGTATGACACCTATTTGATAGAAGAAAGTACGCCACCCCACCCTCCCACCGTCAGGAGCAGACAGCGGCTCTCCTTGTGGGCGGAGCAGCAGCCCAGCAGGCCCAGAAGCAGTAGCACAGCGCCAATGGCTGCACAGAAGAAGCCCACGTTGACGAACTGCAGGCCCTGCTGGGAGAACGGTCCCAGCAGTCGCAGGAAGGAGGCGCCGTCCACGCTCACCCATATGCCCAGGGACACCAGTGTCAGGCCGCCCAGCTGTGGGGGAGGGGGACGTGAAGCAGGGTCATCAATCAAGTCAGTCATCAATCACTTCCAATCAGACGGAATCAATCAGACGGAAGAGTTGGATGAATCGGTAGCGAGCAGATGTGGAGATGGATGTACTGATGTAGAATATGTTAGCTCGCTAGTGAAAAAAACTCTACTCGCTACTGATTGGTCTGACCCTTCTTTGGTTAGCTTGCTCAATAGCTGGCTAACCAAACACTAAGCTGTAAACCAAACACTTTGCTAGCAGTTGCTAGCTAGCTAGCAAACCAAACAAAGCGGTCACAGCTCGCGTGCTAGCGATGTTGTGCTACGTCAGTAATTCCACTCGCTCTCCCCCTCCTGAGCTTGCCAGGAGCTTGTTTCCACCTCAGATCTGACGAGTGGGGCATGTGACCTACGGGGGTGGGGGGTTAGTCACGCAGGTTTTTTTTTTACCAGGCCTCATCCGAGATTTTTTCATCAGCAGTTTTTTACAAATCTGCCGGGCGCACAACTAAAGTTTCAGTTCACCCATATAAGTGTGTGTGTGTGTATATATATATATATGTATATATATATATATACGTATATATTCATTCATTCATCTTCTATACCCGCTTATTCCAATTCAGGGTCACGGGGGTCTGCTGGAGCCTATCCCAGCTGTCTTAGGGCGAAGGCAGGGTACACCCTGGACAAGTCGCCAGTTCATCGCAGGGCTATACGTATATATATACATATATATATATATATATATATATATATATATATATATATATATATATATATATATACACTCAATACTGAAAATTAAAAACGACATAATAATGTGACTTCTCCGTAGTATCGATATATTGGTACTACATCGAGGCGACGTGCGGAGCACAACACATACACAAACACTCCGAGCGCTCCCTCTGCTCCCTCCCTGCCTCGGAGGGAGATCGCGTCGTGAAGAGACTTCCACGGGACTTCAGCACGATCTCCCACCCCCTCAATGAAACTTCCGCGGTTATTGAAAATCAATACTTTTCCAAATATCATAACAAAGTCTGAAATCCAGTATCGTGACAACACTATATATATATTGTTAAGTAATACATACGTACATACATACTGCTTGGGCGTTTTGGACATCATCATCACTCACACACACACACACACACACACACATACTCACCAAGATGAGCAGGTTGAACAGCATCATCATTAGTTTGAAAAATGTGAAGCAGCCCATTTTGAGTCTGGAACAACAGCAGGACATGATCAGTGATGACGCACACTCTCTCTCTCTCACTCACTCACTCTCTCCCTCTCTTTCTCTCTCTCTCACTCACACACTCACACACACACACACACACACAGTGTTATTATCACTATATCCACCTAGCTCTGTCCCCCCATATTCCACTCACAGCTGAGAGCCAATCTTATCTTACTGCCGTGTGGATCCTCGGCTGCTGCAGGTGAGACGTCGGAGGGGCAGCAGGTGTTTGACTGCAGTGCCAAGGTCAGAGGAAGTCTGATGAGCAGGTACAGGGATGAGGTGGGTGAGCGGGGCCATGTGGTGGGGCCAGGAGGTGGGACTCCACTCAGGCGAGCCAGAGCAGCAGCAGCAGCTCTGACCCCTGCAGGCAGGCGGTGACACGTATCCAGAGATCCTCCCACAGGATCCAGTGACTCTGCTGCAGGGCTGGACGACAACCTGAGACAGGTGAGAGGGACACAAGTGAGACATGTGAAACAGACAGGTGAGGTAGACAAGTGAAATTTACAGACAGATGAGACAGGTGAGATGGACAGGTGAGACACAACCTGACCTCATTCAGGACGACAACATCTCCAGGGCTCCAGCAGAGTCACAATAATCTTCAATGAACCCTCACACACCTGCTGGACTCTCACACACCTGCTGTACATTCACACACCTGCTGGACTCTTCCACACCTGCTGGACTCTCCCACACCTGCTGGACTCTTCCACACCTGCTGGACTCTCTCGCACCAACTGGACATTCACACACCTGCTGGACTCTCTCACACCAACTGGACATTCACACACCTGCTGGACATTCACACACCTGCTGGACTCTCTCGCACCAACTGGACATTCACACACCTGCTGGACTCTCTCACACCTGCTGGACTCTCACACATCTGCTAGACCCTGAACCTGCTGGACTCTCTCACACATGCTAGACCATTACTTTTCAACCACTGTGCTGTGGCACACTAATGTGCTGTGAGAGATTACCAGGTGTGCTGTGGAAAAATGCTGAATTTCACCCGATTGGTCCAATTATTATTCATTCAACGCAAATAATTTGTCTTCGTATGTCTATCTATGCGACACGGTGGCGCAGTGGTTAGCGCTGCCGCCTCACAGCAAGAAGGTCGTGGGTTCGATTCCGGGGCCCGGACCTGTGACCTTTCTGTGTGGGTTTGCATGTTCTCCCGTGTCTCGCGTGGGTTCTCTCCGGGTTCTCCGGCTTCCTCCCACTCCAAAAACATGCATCTGAGGTCAATTGAATATTCTAAATTGTCCGTAGGTGTGCATGTGAGTGTGAATGGTTGTTTGTTTCTATGTGGCCCTGTGATGAACTGGCGACTTGTCCAGGGTGTACCCTGCCTTCGCCCTAAGACAGCTGGGATAGGCTCCAGCAGACCCCCGTGACCCTGAATTGGAATAAGCGGGTATAGAAGATGAATGAATGAATGAATGTCTATCTATGTGGGCAGCATGCAGTGTGACAGGCAGAACATTGAAATGCTCTTCCACTAGATGGCAGCATGTAGCGAATTAACCTGTGTACCTGCTGCTGCTCTCAGTAATGCTTTGAGTGAGACAGATGCAGCAATACGCGATGGATAATTATTGTGGCGAATTCACGAAGGAATCACTTGCAGCGATATATTAAGTAGCTTGAACAACATCACGCCCCAACGTGTCGCTAGCCGGGTCTTAACTGAAACAGAGTCAACACTGACTTACGGTTCTAACAGCAATGAACAAAACATGGTATATAAGGCAAAAGGAACACTCAAACAATGCCCTAAGACACTCACACACACTCACACTGAACAACAACATGCAACGTCTCAACAACTCAAGTTGGTTGAGAGAACCATCTCTCTCTCTCTCTCTCTCTCTATATATATATATATATATATATATATATATATATATATATATATATATATATATATATATATATATATATACTCGTTTGCCAGCTTGTATAGGTTTGGGTATACAGCTTTGTGTGTCGTCCAGTACACCAGAGGGTCCTGTGATTGTTCAAGTGGAGGCTGACAGATAACGCTGCACCTCCACTATGGCATCAGCAGTAACATTGCTGGATGCCCTTGCTTCTTCAGCGTCCCTGTCCAACAGCTTCCACAGGTCAATGGCTGAAAATAAAACATTAGATAAAGTTTAGTCCATACATGAAAAAATGCAAATAAAGTGTATTGATCCAAATTCTATAATTTTTGTACCTTGGGAAGATGCAGCTGGTTCTGGCTGTGGTTTCGAAGTAGATGGCGGCTCCTCTTCATCCGGTACATTCCGCAACAATGCCGCACACTCAGATTTTAAAGCAGCTCTAGGTAACTTTCGGTGGAAATGGTAAAGTGACGAAGTAAACACGCTGCAGCGCTAGTTCATTGATGTGGGAAAATGCAAATAGTCGCCTAGCTGGAGCGCTCGTACACAGGAAAATCCTCTGAGTAAATTTCCCAGAGTAACTCTTATTTTCCTCTTAAAGAGTGATATCAAATCATTTTGGTGCGCAATTTTTACCTGTAGTCAGTAGAGTGGGAGCAAATTTATAGAGTAAACGCTATTGGGGTAAAACGCGCCACGCCCATCAATTTGCTCAGTTGAGTTTCGTTTCGGCCGCCATGACACTCTTGCGCTAGCTGAAGTCACAGGCGGGAGTCTGAGGAACGGAAAGTAATACTTTCTTGGAGGGCGGATTGATGGAATACCAGTTAAGTTATTTGTTTTGTTGTTTTACTTAAGTGCGAATGATATGAAGTCAAACTGTCCAGCCATCTTAGCTTTGACAACTCAAATTCAAGCTAGTACATTGTCGGTTTTAGGAGGTTGCGGATGTTGAGTTTAATGTAGTTCCCCGCCACCCTGAATGCACCATCTTCTGCAGTTATCAGTTGCATGTTATTGTAATGATAAAAAATGATTTCATAAAATGACATCAGTGTTTCTGTGTGTGCATGTCTAGGACAAGTCCTTCAAGGTGTGTTAAAGAGGAGTATGCAAGGGGCATCACTGCCTTGTTTCCATACTTGGCTGATCCTAGGAGCAGATTTGGCTATGTACACTATAAAACTTTGATGTAAATTTACAATAAAATTTGAAGAGTATTTACTATTTACTGTATTAGTGTCACACAGTCTCATACTGTAAACCGCAATGCAATCTGGGAGGAAAAAGAAACTGATTACAGTAATTTAAGAGATTGCCATTATTTACAGTATTATAATGTACATTTGAAAGAGCAATGCATCTTGGGATGGTGAAAAAAAGTACCGCGAAAAAGTTAAAAGAAAAGACACACTTCCTTAAAGTTTGACTGCAACTTTGCGTTTTATTTCGACTTCATTTGTGAGTCTCTACCACAGAGACACTGCCGCACTATTGGAAAAGCCTCTTGTCAGACAGTAAGTAACCTTTTCATTTTGTCTTTAAACACTAAAAAGCTTCATATTTGCAATCATCTAACGTTAGTTGCAGCAAATATTTGCACATTGTTAGCCATAAAACAGCAAGTTGTTCGCAAGTTGAATCTAATTTTCAATTCTTTGTCAACATGAATGAGTGTGATCGCTCTTTGCTCCGTCGTCGTCTCTTGGGAACAGAGTGAGCGCTTGTTTCGCTGATCAATCTGATCTCTTCTCCTCCTCCTCAGCTCGTTTAAATGCCGACGTAGGATGTGAGGCAGACGGCACCGCCCCGCAGCGTATAGCAGGAACACCGGCATACGGTTTAGCCGCAGCGTACTGCAGCATCACCGCCTACGATGTAAAAGAGGTACATATATATTTAAAAAAGAATTATCAGCATAGTTGTTAATGTCGCTATTTTGGTTTAAAAAAAAAAAAACAACAACATTCCCTCGTCTGTGTGACTGATATTTACTTGCAAAACGGATGTGACTATTCGAATGGAGTGAGGTTTAGGCCATTTCCAAGACTCTAGTCGCTTCACAGTTTGTGTTGTGTGTGCCAGACTGATGCAGTTAGTAACCTAATGTGAATCTTACAATATATTTACAGTTTTTATCAAATCAGATTTCTTGGGCACTGTTTCTTTACTGAAAAAAGGCAAATAAATTACATTTCATTTAATTTTGTAACTTTTTTTTTTTTGACAAATTGTCCCACTTAACCTTAAATGTTTGGTTTTCATTTCATTTTCCAAAATGTTTCATTGTGAACTCTGTGGTCAAAGCTGTGACCCAAAATTGGCATTTGTGAGGCATATGAAACTTCACAAGAATCTCCAAAACTTGACCTTGATTTTTGCACCGTAAGATGTGACAGTGTTAAAAATTCACTGTCTCACTTGAAGGGACACATCAGAGAGGGCAGGACAGTTTCTTGTCCATTTAGAAACTGTGATAAAAGATTTATAGTGGTATCTACATTTTCATCACATTTATCAAGAACTCACCAAAAATATTTGGTAAGAGATATTTCAAGCTTTTCAACTTCTGATAGTGGAGCAGTTGCACAGGCCAAGTGTTTGGGTGAACAGGCAGAGAGCATGAATATGCATGATAATGTTCTGGATGATGCTGATAGAGAGAACAAGCAATCAGATGTTTTTCCTGAGCGTGCTGATAAATCCCTCTTTTTAAACAGTTTGGCATTGTTTTACCTTAAACTGCAGGCAAAACTGTTACTCCCATCTTCAGTGATCCAGACCATTATTGAAGATTTACAGGACATGCATGATATCAGTCAGTCTCATCTATTTTACAAGCTCAAAGAGAATTTGGTGACTCTAGATTTTTCTGATGTTGATTTGAAAAGTATTGTGGATGCCCTAAAGTCAGAGGACCTTTTCCATGCGTGCAACACTGGTCCACTGAAAACTGATAAAAGAAGAAAATCAGTTTTCAAAAGTCAGTTCAGATACGTTGAACCAGTTCCAATATGTCTTGGACAGAATGAGTCAGGAAAGGAATGCTTTGCACAAATGTCCCTATTCCAGAGACACTCAGGTCACTCTTTCAGTGTCAGGCAACAAGGAGGAGGTATTTTCCTCAACTCGAGCTAAGGTCACACTGGAGGATATATGGGATGGTAGCAATGTTGCAAAACATGTGTTGTTTCAGTCTGATCCAAAGTCGTTGAGCCTAATCTTGTATCAAGATGCTTTTGAAGTTTGTAATCCACTGGGATCAGGCAAGAAAAAGCATAATGTTCTTGCTGTGTACTTTTCATTGGCAGATATGGCACCACACAGTAGGTCAAGAGTGGATCAAACTTTGGCCAGGACAAAGTTTTTAGCTCTCTTATAAGAGATCTGAAAGATCTGGAAGAAAATGGTTTGCTCATTCTCTGATGGACTGGTGTTCAGAGGCACGCTGTGTGCAATCGCTGGTGACTATTTGGGATCACACAATATTGGTGGTTTCCTTGAGAACTTCAGCAAGAGTACTCACTTCTGCAGGTTCTGTGATATTGATCGTGAAACATTCATTTCCTCTACCTCAGCAAAAGCCTCAGTCCGGACAGCTGAATCATACAATGGCCATGTGCAGCAGGTGGTTACAGCAGGCACAGAGTCATCTGCTGGAATCAAATTTGATTCAAAATTCAACAATCTTAACTTCTTTCACGTATGCTAACCTGGACTACCTCCTTGTTTAGGCCATGATCTATTTGAAGGTGTTGTGTCATGTGATCTGGCCCTGTACATCAGACAGCTTATCACAAAGCAAAAGGATTTCAGTTATGTAGAGCTTTAACAGCCGTATAAATCGCTTTCGTTACCTTGGCAGCGATGCTAATAACAAACCAAGTAATGTAAATCCTGGAAGGGAGAAACTCAGTGGGCATGCTGTGCAGAACTTTTGTTTTCTTAGAGTTCTACCAGTCTTGATTGGGGACAAGATTCACAACCCAATGGACAATGATGTCTGGCAACTGGTGCTGCAACTCAGACAGATCGTTGAGCTAAATTGTGCTCCAAAAATAACGACTGGTTAAGTAGCATACTTGAAAGTTTTGATAGAGGAGTACTTGCAATGTAGAAAGGAAATGTTTCCAGATAAGCCACTGAAACCAAAACACCACTATTTGTCTCATTACCCAGACCTAACCATTCGCTTCGGGCCACTTATACGTTTATGGACTCTACGATTTGAGAGTAAACATACATATTTCGAACAGTGTGCTCGCAAACTGCACAATTTCAAGAACCTCTGCTCCACTCTTGCCGAAAGGCATCAGCTTTTGCAAGCTTACCTCACTGCTGGTTCTACTCTCCCACCATGTGTTGCTATTGAAAGAGGCACAGACTTTTTTTCACAGGACTACAGTGATGAGATACAAGAATCAGTTGCCCATTTTAGCTTTCAGCCAAGTGACACTGTTGTAGCACATGAAGTCAGTGTTAAAGGCACACTCTATAAAAAGAACATGTGCGTTATCCTGGAGTCACATGATGAAGGACTTGGCAGCTTTTGGCAGAATTAAGTTAATTTTGATTCACAATTCCACTACTGTCTACTTTGTCACTGAAAAATGCCAATCTATCCACCTTGTTGATCAAAGGGTTTATTGCCTCACAGAAAGCACATGCTGTGTCTGCACTGAGCATAAAAGGCTACTAGACTATTATCCTCTGCCAGAGTATAATTTGCTTGGCCTGTCAGTGATCTTACTTCACCAAAGTTCAGCGCAGAAGACTTCTGGATGCATGGAAATGTCAAGGTAATTAAGGCTTCAAATGCAAGTCATGTTTTCTTTTTTCAAAATTAATTTCTACATTATGACATTAAAGGAATTACACTGTGTACTTTAATTGATGGGGGAAATCAAATGGTGGATTTAAATTACATTTGATAATATTCAAGAAGTTTTGTTGCAAGAAGAAACAAAAGATTTTCAGATATGATAACATGAGATAACAGATGTGCATACTGCATACATTGATGAAGGTGGCATAGCTTTTGCATAAAAATGCTGTCTAAGCATAAGATTAAGATTTAGATTAGAATTAGCATGGCAAGATGCAAAATTACTTTTGAATTGATTCATTTAGGATCACATATGCAGGCCTGCACTTGTGAGAATATTATGTGGCAAATATGGAGATAGTGATCTGTTTGTTTAACAGAGCAAGGTATTAACATTGATTTTAATACATATAAATGTAATACTTTACCCATTCCAGAGCCCGAGTCAATTTCTGCCACATCAAGGCTGATGTCCCCATGCATCCAACAAGACCAATGCTCATCATTTTCAAGCAGTTCCCAGTCCTCTCCTCCAACATCACCCTTGCCAGCAAGCGCCAACTGGCCTGACAATTTTGGGGGTAAAATGGGACCAAATGCCACTTACTCTAAACAAAGCAATCCAGACTGGAAAAAGGCCTTTACCAGCAGATAGGTGACAGATGATCCAGGTACTTGTTGACGTCATACGGAAAATTGAAGTGAATCCAAACAGAGCCCAGTGTCTGATCATTGCAAGGAACATAGTGAGACAGTATCCCCTGTCATTTACAGATTCAATGGATGACGGCAGAACAAAAGAGTGGAGACAGGGATCAACCAACACGAGGACCTACAGACACCTATGGCTGCACACAATGGCAACTTGAGCTTCTGCCTGAGGAAACAGAAGAATCTCAGGAAAATAAAAGGCAAAAGCTGATCGAGATCTTTTCCCGTGAAGGTTCCTCAGGAATGGAAAGGGCTGAAGTGTTACAGCTCATGGAGGCAACATATTACTTGCAACGTAAAGTGATAAATGCTAGTCCAGCACCAGCTTTGGGGGATGTGAAGAAGCAATGGCCATATTTGTTTTTTCCAAGGACCATCTGCGCTCATTTTGAACTGCTGACCAATGTCCAAGTGGTCAGAAAGACTGAGGTTTTTCTGGAAGAGCATGGCAGAAACCTCATGGAGTTCTTCAAACACAACCCAACAAATGATGGCGTGAAGGCCGTTCTCCACAGGACAGACTGCAGTGCCAGTGCTTCAAACATCCTGCAGACTTTGATGGCATACTTCAAGGAGCCACTGGATGCCCTCATCATAGAAACTGATGTGAGATTATCTTTGTTACAGTGTCTGTTTTAAACTACAGTATTTCATTTGTTCAACATGTTCCTCTTTCTTTACATTAGGTCTTTTCCAGTATGTTAAAATTCAATAACAGGATATTAAGTAATTTAACATGCATCTACAAGGTTCCATACTATTGCTCATTTTGTTTCCGTGCTTATTTTATCAGGTGTCTGCCACGCCAGCCATTATGCAGATGACTATCTAGGCAACGACTTCTTTTGTCGCTTCCATTGAGCAAGGCCCCGCTCCATCAGATGTGCCCTCGATACAGTGAGAACAAATTCTTTCTCAATGTTAACAGCAGCAGAGATGGCTTGCAGAATGTCATCAAGGCTGAGGGAGAAATAAGTACCTGTCAGGAAGTGTAATTCTGGAAAGCGTATATTGTCTGTGTTTATACGTTACAGGTTGTCAAACTGTGATGTATTTACATTTGACTTTGTCTTTCTCTATTGTGTGAGAGTATTTGCACATTTGTGTCATTCAATATTTCTGTTGCTTCTGTAGGGCCATAGCTTGCAGGTGATCCCTGGATTATTTGACATGATTAAAGATACTTGGCTCCAAAAGTTAGGTTACTGAATGTTGAAAGAGACAATAGAGGCGTACAAACCTAGAAATGTTCATCTTGTGGTTTGAAATTGAAGGAGCGAGATGGCCGACCCAGTCAGCTTCTCTGAAATGACAACACACTGGATTTGAGAGTAAACCCCATGTCATCTGACCTTAAATGTAAAAAGGTACACAATAAACTAGAAGCCACAAACAAAAGCTCATGTTGAAAGGTGGACTTTGTGAGATAAAGTAATTTTGCTATGGTCAGGACTAAATGATCATTTTAAACCATATGTCAACTGTGACAACCCAGGAAAAAAAAGTGTGTTGTGTTGAATGTAAATATATATATCACACAGCAAAGTCAGCCTTTATGGTAACAGCTCAGTCAATTTACAATTTATCCAACAGGTCACTACATTAATCCATTGGTGGGAAGACAGATGCTTGATGGGATATCCCTAACTAAAATGCTACAATATGTTGACATATTTTCTAAATTGTGCTAAAGATTCTGTTACCTCTCTCCACATTCACTTGCATGTGCCTCCAGCTAACTGGGAGTAAAATTCCGGCCACAGATTGGACACAAAGTCTGCCAATGGAATCACTTGAATGTTTGACATACATGGCGGAAATAATAATTAATAAAATAACACTTAATACATCACAACATACCTCTGTCTTTGAGGATACAAAAATCAAATCTTCCTCCGTAGGCTGTGAGGAGGAATGAGGAAATTGAAAAGAAAATAGTGAAATGATGCTAATCAGTTATTCATATTTCAACAGATGTTTTTGCATAATCTATTCATTAATTAACACAACATCATTGAAAATATAGCTGAACTGCCTTAAAAATCCACATCACATCAGGTGGAACTGGTAATTGTACAGGTTATGACCACATACACCTA
This sequence comes from Thamnaconus septentrionalis, assembly GCA_009823395.1. Taxonomy (NCBI): domain Eukaryota; kingdom Metazoa; phylum Chordata; class Actinopteri; order Tetraodontiformes; family Monacanthidae; genus Thamnaconus; species Thamnaconus septentrionalis. The sequence goes on along the minus strand of CM020508.1, from coordinate 1,402,176 downwards.
TAATGGTGAGCCTCCTCTTTGTTCTCTTAACGTTACATTTTTAACCCAACCAAAGTACCACTGACGCTTGAAAAGGAACCAATTATGTCACCTTTTGATGTAAATTCACCAGAGGGTCTTCCATATCCGGCTTGTAGTTGCTGTAATCCAGGTCTTCATCACAAGGAGAGTAACAAGTTCTCATTTATTATATGAAGACGTTGAGTATTATGCAAGCTACATTCACAATGTTGGACCTTAAGATCTTGATGAAGCAAAACACTGTCTTTTTAAAATGCTGTATCTAGTAAGAACCTTAATAGTGTGCTACAGTTGTTTCTGTTTTGCAGAGTAAAGCTATTTGCAAAATTATGTGATCTCCCAACATTATCCATACAGTGATTCTGTACATACCTCCTGTGGGTTAGTATCCGAAGGAGTACATGTTTCAACATGCAGTGCTAGGATTTGTAATGGATAGCTGGTTTGACAGGAGTGGCATATTGCCTTTGGCATATTAGAGATGGACCTTGAGTCAGGAGGCAGTGGTTGAGTGTCAAGCTCCTCCTGTATTGGAGCAATGTAAAGGACACCCTTTCCGCCTGTACTTGCATTCTTCAGTATTAGCCCAGTATATCCACTGTCGCCAGGAGAGACCATATTGAGTTTTCTTGAACCCCATCCTCCTAACAAGAAAAGTTATTTTATAGTTAAATTAATAAAATGTGACAGTACTCATCATTCATGATATTGATGCAAATGATTTGGGCCATGGCCAGTCTTACATGTCCGAAATCATTCATTCATTCATTCAAAAAGTTCCAGCAGCGAAAGGAGTGCTGAGAGCTGAGAGATGTGTGTGTATGAGAGAGAGAGCTACAGATCTAGAAAAACGGGCAAAAAGCTCTTGAGCTGTGATTGCAGCTCTACTGTTGTACAATGCATGAAGTTGTATGCAAGAAATTCATATTTTTCAGAAGGTAATGGGAGGGATTTGATAAGCTTTTGCTTCTCCCGTTTCGGTTATGTTGACTGTAACTCTGAAATTGGCATTTATATGTGATGAAGTCTGATACTGTGCAACTTAAATTTAAGTGTGATTGAAATAACAAATCCAAAATAAATCATTCATTCATTCAATTTCTATGTACCTGCTCCTTTGTAAATCAGCCAGCCTCCTGTCACACTTTCCAGTTTTGGATAAAGATCTTTGAGGGCTGAACATACCTTCAAGAGTTATATAAATCATACAGTACCATCATGTTGTTAAAAAAAAGCATTGGTTTTGATAGTGGATTTTTATTAAAATACTATATGACAAAAAAAAGATTTTCTTGTCAATGTTGTCTCACCTCATCATGGGTGTAGGTCTCTGTAATTAGCGTGGACCTGCGTCCCAAACCAGCTTGCAGATGGGGAAATTCTTCACTGCCTTTGGGAGTGCGCTCAAGAAGCTTGGGTAAAAGATAAAATGTAAGTTGTATCTCTGTGACTGGTGTGAAGTGGTTGGAAGGCCCTCGAATGCACCGGCGCTTTCCTTTAGCTCCGAAAAGGCCAGGAAAAGATCTGTGATGATGGGAAGGTTTTAATTTGGCATTTTGGCATCTCACTAGCTATAGTTTGAAAAATTAAATGGATGAATCTAAGGGACAAAGCAGTCTGAGTAAGAAACTAAATACAATGAAGGACCTTGACATTTCTGTGTGGACACTGGGTTGCCCATCTCTCCCTCTTTCCTGCCTCCTTCCCTGTCTGCAAGAATGGCACACTGTTACAGTATGCATCACATTAATTTAACCTTTTTTAAAATGAACAAGCAAATGATTTAATTTTTATGCATGTTGACAGGGGCAGGGGAAGGAGGTGTCTTGCTGAATTTACTACTTCACAGTTGTCTCCCTGTTGAAAGTATAGAAATGGAGCAGTAGGTTAGAAAAGCCATACAATATATCAACTTAATACCTTTTATAATCTCCAATGTGTAAACTGCGAACCATACATAACTTAGATATTAACAAAAAAAATTACAAAGTGAAATGTTTTCCATATTACAAATAGAACATATTGCACAAGGTTATTAAAGTTAATGGCAAGCTATATCAACATAAACAAAATACTAATACAAAAGGCCCTCATACTTTCCTTACAAACATTAGAAAAATGCATAGGCTATGTTGGTTTGATGCTTTCTTATGTCCCAAACAAGGGATAATATATAGTTTGGAGGTTGTTATGGAGAAATAAACCCAGACAGGATGGTTTCATACATCCCGTCTGGGTTTTTTCCCCCCCCATTAACAACCGACCAACAATACATTATTCCATGTTTACGGATTACTCAAACAATTAATTTGAAGCATAATGTTGGTCAAAATACGACTTAAAATTATGACATAAACAAGAGATTATGATGCGCTTTTGTGTCGCTGACTGTCGGTGCGGGCGCCACCGAGAGGAAGAGCTGTGACACCAAGTCGTACGGACCAGCGGACAAGATCTACTTTTCATGTAGGCAACCCTCCAAGAAGTACCGGGGTACCTGCTGGTGGGAGTTCACTGAAAAAAACACTAATATTGCTGAACGTGCCACCTAACCTCTGCAGTAGCATGACTAGCGTAGGCTCACAGTATTCCGCTTTTGCTTAACAGTTAAACAAAAGTGTTGTTTAAAATATATGGTAAATTGTTTGTTTGTTTTTTTAAATAATATAATAAATAATACTAATAATGATAATAAAAATATAACGTTACTGTAGTTGTTCCAGGCGCCTCCATGGTCAAGCCGGTCCATCAACGTAAGTGTACAAAAGTAAGTGCTGATTGGCCGAAGAGGAGTCCTGTGTATCTGAGCTCGATTGCTCTTCCCCTTCACCCTCCAAGCACCCGGATGTCTGTCACAGTAAAGTGAAACTGAATTTTGAGAAGCGAATTTGAATTTTGAGAACTGAACTTGAATTGTGAGAACTGAATGTGAATATGTCTAGACAGTTGGATTTTCAGTGACAATCAATTTTTTTTATTGAATTTCAACTTCAAATTTTACTATTCAAATACAGTTTTTCAATGCAATGATTCAAAATTAACAATACAATTTCAAATGATGTGATTCAAATTCAAAATTTTAATTCAATTATTCGCATTTAGCTATTCAAATTCAAATCTAAATGATTCAAATTCAGTTTCTGGTGGCACATATTTCAGCCCATAGACGTTGCCGTATAGTGGTTCGTCCGGCGTGTCGGGTCGCGCTTGAAAGTTACGCAGTGCAGTTACAGCTGGCACAACCCCCCTCTCGCTGCCGAGGCGGCACCATTGATCCTATTAATCAGTTATGTACCGCTTTATTGAGTTTGGAGTCATAATCTCATGGTCGAAAATTTACCTAGAGCTGCTTTAACCGGCGCACAGCTGACTCGGCATTTGCAGGGCTTTGGAATCTGAGTGTTTTAAATCTTGGCTCAAGTAATGAAGACAATGAGAAGATACTTGTGGTCTCAATTCCAATGAGTTTATCATGAAGAGATCACAAGAGATGTGTGTGTTAGTGTGTGTGCGGTTTATTTGTTACTGTATGAATAAGTTGAGTAATACGCTTGAAACAAATTATCTTGTTCGGCGGCACGATTTCAAAAGGCTCCCAGACTTGAGATCTCTTCCTGGTTTGTTCCATTGCAGAGCAATAACAAAGCAAACTGAAAGCAAATTGAACGCTAATCAAATCAATCCAAAAGGTATTGACCAGATAGGCATCGCGTCGCGCTGTTTCATCCATTTTAAACCCGCCATCTCTTTCAAAGCCCCGCCCATTGAACCAAACCAGTCAGCTGATTCAGTCTGAATGAAGCGGTGAAGTGGTTCAAACGTCATCAGTCACGTGATTTGAAGCAAGCTCCGGAGCAGTGCTTCAGAAAAAAACCCTGACGAAGTTTTGGGGGATGGTTCGAAGCCCCGTGTTAGAGGGAACATCACTACCTACAGGCTGTAGTGATGGCCGATCGAGGCTTTGTTGAAGCTTCGACACTTGATTCAAAAAATGGTTCATTACTCGAGGCTTCAATGACAGTGCTCGAGTAGGTCATCTAGTGGTCAATAAAATGGAGTGCAATCAAAACGTGTTCATTGTTTCATAGGTTGTTTGGGATTTGATTCACTTTGCATTCTTGTTCGACAACACTACATGGTTGTATGGTTCAATGCTGACACAATAAAATAAAAATGAAAAATAAAGACAATGTTTCTTATTTGGCACGACTGATTGTAGTAGACTATAGCTCTATACTTAGCCTGACATTTTGTGCAATGAATTAAATTATATCCTAAAACAAGTCCATGTCTCGTCTGCATGAGTTGATTAAACTGTATTTTAAACTTGGTTTGAGGCATGGAGAGATCTTCAATTTATTAAGCACCATCGATGAAGCTCGTCCATAGTTGGAGGGAAATACTTGATACCGTTTCTTTCTTTAATAACCTTTCTTTATTATATATATCCTATGAAAAAATATATATATATATATATGTATATATATATATATATACATATATGAAAACTTTTGTGGACAGAGCTCTTCTTTCACGGTATCGAAACATCCCATAATACAACACCTTATTGGCGTGAGTGGATCATTTGACCCCCACTGGCTGATTAACTTCAAAATAAAATGATAAAACAAAATATGAGAACATACAAAATCCAACAGTATGGGATTGTATCGTAGGAAGAATGAATCCGACCCGATTAAAGTTGCGTCGTTTTCTCATTGATCAGCTGGAGGGGCACGGAAGACGTTATAACGTGATAACTATCATGTAAAAATGTGACTATTATCACGTAAAAATGTGAACATTATCACGTAAAAACGTGAACATTATCATGTAAAAACGTGAAAGTATCACGTAAAAACGTGATACTGAGCCCCGTTTTTTTTTTTTCTAGGGTGGAAGCAATACGCTTCCGTAAAATAACACTACGCGTTGATGTGAATCGAACTGTTGCCTCAGTCTTGCAAGTCCAAGTTTGTCATAATGTACCACAAACCCAAATCACACTCCGTTTTTTTCATCTAAGCTGTTTGAGTAGCGTTAACGTCTACACACCGTGATTCCTCATTAACTCCCACCAATTTGCATGTTACGGCGCTTACGTCAACTGTTTTAATTGAATTTAAATGTTATAGAATATTTTGTACTGAATGCAACACTGTCAAACCAAGCCCCTATCGATCACTTCTCGGTTGACTTCGAAAGCTCAACTCAGCTCTGAGACAACCGAGACAACCAAACCAGTGATAGGGTTTCGATACTTCATGAAGCAGTACACTGGTTTATACGTCATCAACCATGTGATTCTTTTTAACCAAAACAGCACTTCTGACTGTATCATGGAGGTATAGAAAAAAAGGACTGTGTAGCAATTTTCTGTTTGACTGCACTAGATGATTGTATGGTTTCCAGTGGATATATTAAGAAGAAGAAGAAGAAGAAGAAGAAGAAGATGATGATGTGCTGTACAAATAGACCGTATTTTTTACATGAAACAGGTGGAAATACAAGTTATATTATGGATTTTGAGTATGTTTGAGTAGTATGTTTTGGAGTTCATTGAAAGAGGTTAATAGCTGCATGGGTGAAGATGGTGTGCTTGAAAACAGGGCAGAGGGTGCTTGAAAATGGGGTAGAGGGTGTGTGTGTGTGTGTTTGTGTGTCTTGTCTATATATATATATATGTATATATATATCATTCATTCATTCATTCATCTTCTATACCCGCTATTCCAATTCAGGGTCACGGGTATATATATATATATATATATATATATATATATATATATATATATATATATAAAATTTTAATCAACGATTAATCGCATGACGTCTTTTGTGGAATGGTGCAATGATAACTACCTGGACTTAAATGTGAAGAAAACCAAGGAGTTAATCAATGATTTTAGGAGGAATCGTCCTGATCCTGTTGCCAGTGGGGATGGCCCATTTGACACAGACGCTTCAGCACTTGTTTTACCTTTGTGAAGGAGAGGGTTAGGCACAATATCCCCAGGCAAATGACGCTGATCACGTGATTGATGACGTCCGAAGCGCCGAATGCATCGTTTGGTCGAACCACGGTTCAGACATCGCCCGACGTCACTGATCTGTTTGAACTTTTGCACGCTATTCTCTTTAAAAGAAAAATGGATCCAAAACCACGTTTCCAGTTCTGCTGCCCTGTCCATTGCCCTGTCTGAATCGAGTTCATTGCTCTTTACCATGGCTTCTGGTAAGAAACGTTCAGTGGCTTGGGATCACTTCACCTTGGTTCCCCCTAAAAAGGTAATAGGATTGTACAAGATTTACTATTGTTATGCATGCTAATATAATTCTATTTCTTTCTTTCTTTTAAAGGGGGGCAGCACATTTAAGAATCTAAGTTATGGAGGACAATACATTAACTTTTTGACTTGTTTATTTAGTGTATATCACAAACAATGCGCTTATGGCCATTACACAGCTCTATCCCGTGTACCAAACACCTCTCTATCTGTTGTTCTGACAGAGAGGTGTCTTTATTACGCAAAGTGTCTCTGAATTCTTTAAAACAAATAAAGTGTACTATTATTGTTCGTTATTGATGCTGTCTTTAACTAGAAGTAGGTTTATGTTTCATTTCAAAAAGTAATCGTTACATTTCTTTCTGTTGAAGGTGCAGTGTTTGATTTGCCCACAAGAGTTGGCATTTCATGACAACACCTCCTCCATGATGTGACACCTCCAGTCCATCCATCATGCTGAAACACCTCAGACAACGAACTGAACTTTCAATCCTCCTCCTGCAGGTAATTATTTATTGTATCGTGTGGATGGTGGGTGCAAATGGCCACATAGCTGATAGCTCAATGGTTAACATAGATCCTTTGGATCCAAAGGTTATGAGTTTGAATTCCACATTTTACAAGTTTGCTATGCGTTGATTTTCTTGGTATACTGAACTTTTTGCAGTGTCAAGGAAGCAAAAGCTTGATGCTGCATTGGTGGATAAGATCGTAATGGATGCACAACCATTTTCCATTGTGGAAGATAAAGGTTTCAAGGTAAGGAGGCTAGTAGTTCTATAACATTTTGAGTATCAATGCATGTTTATCTAATATAATATCACCCTTAGGCCATTGCCAACCTTTTGGACCCCACCTACATCATCTCTAATTAGAAGGCCTTTGGGATAATGGTGGAGGACTGTCACACACGCCTGTCAGTCATGCCTGCTGGGTTCAGTGTGCCCTCGGCTGGCACGCAGCTGAGGCACGTTCCCACCTGATTAGACATTTAACCCTGCATTCTCTCTGCCATTACTGTGGCGTATAAACCCTGGTCCCACACTCACTCGTTGCCAGATTGTCCGCTAACTTTGTTATGACCTTCCAGCGGGTCCTGGCTCCGCCTGCCCGATCTCGACCTGTTTTCTGCTCCTGACCTGCGTCCTGCGTTCCTGTCCTGGTAACCCGACCTCGCTTCTGTGTCCGACCACGAGCCTGCTTCTCCTGCCCTGTTACTGCCGACCTGGAAAGCCTTGGGCACGAACCCTCGATCTCTGCCCCGGACATCCGACCCGCCTTTCGTCCCCGACCAGCCTGCTCTGCCGAGGTCCCGGAGAACTGACCTGCCTTCCGTCCCTGACCACGAGCTTTTGCCAACACCTCCTGAGCTACAGGCGCAGAGATCCAGCAGCGAGCCACCAGGCTGCTTGGCTGCCACTCTCCAGCTCTAGTTGCCAGCGCGACTCTCCTCTGATTGTTTGTCTGTCCAGGTCTGTTCCACGGCGTGAGATTCCGACACCAGTTCCAGATCCAGGTCGCCACCCGGCAGCCTGCCTTGGCCATCCGTGGTCTGCTTCTGGAACAACTGCTGTTAGCCTGCTGTTGCTAACCGTCGCAAATAAACCCTCTTTCCTTACCCATCTTGTGTTGCACTTAGATCCTTACCTCCATCAATAAACTAGCGCTGCAGCGTGTTTATTTCGTCACTTTGCCATTTCCACCAACTCAGTGTGACGTTGCATCGTCTGAACAGCTGTCGGTATTACAGCTGCATGAGTTTATAACCTGTTGTAATATTATAACCATTATACACCACATCATTTCCAAGCAATTTTCATTGACGAGAATGATGCGAACCAAGCACAAAACACTGCCGTCTGTCTAAGCAATACACTGTCCTTGTTTGTGTAATTGTAGTTGTCTGTCATGTTCAAAAGAACATAACAATATTTAAAACAAACAAACATTTAACGCATGTTACTTTAACTTGTCCGTGGACATATTTTCAGCTGGCATACTGAACAAACCCACGCGAAGGACTAGTATTTTTCCTCTTTACGACACCGGCAAAGAGTATTTGCGGTTCTCAACCAACAGGGAGTAGTAATGAGTCCAAGTTACCTAGAGCTGCTTTAAGAACAGAGGCATCAAGACCAACTCTGCAGTGAGGACCAGAGTGGTTAGAACTCTGACTTTCTAACGTGTTCTCTGTAGAATTATTTCAGTGAAACACTAGAACTATGCAAAACAATAAGTATCACAAACTGAATGAGCAACTGCAAGAATATTTTCTCCATTACGTGCAGTGTATTTGTGCAGCAATACACATGGAGAACTGCAGGTGGAGTGCGTAGGTAAAGCCAAAAAGGAGGCACATTGCCTGAGGTAGGTTGGTGAGGGTGTCCATAACAACACTGCCCTCAAGGATGATCCCCACTCTTGTGCTGTTTAGTTTTGCCAATGCTGATCTTGCTGGGTTTTCAGCTTTGGTGTCCTCATAGCAAACAATTCCTACTGGAATGTCCACGGACTCATTCTATTGTGCGAGAAACAATGCAAAAAGAGGATATTCTGGTTAACAGCAATTTATCTGCAATCAGTTGTGTGGTCTTCATTAATATTGTGATTTTCATAATTCACAGTAGTTTTATTTCAGACAATGTTAAACAAGCTATTTTTGTGTTCATGTATAGCTGTCTGTTGGGGTGTAGATCCCATGTTTTGACAGTAGGTGGTGTATTGGACAATTGATATGTGAACGTGTTAAATGTACAGAGGTCTCTTTTGATGGTTTCTCTCTCCTCCCTGTGTCCTCCAGGTGAAGCAGAAGATTGGCGCCACCTATGGGCTCCAGGGGAGCGCTGGGAGAGTGCATAGGGGCAGGTTCCAGTCGTGATGGAGAAGATTGGCTTCCACCTGTGAGCTCCAAGGGGAGCTCTGGATTGGCTCACACCCCAACCAACTAGCCAATCAGGGGCAGAGAGAGACAGTTTAAAGGCCGTCCTCATCCTTTGCCCTCTCTCTGATTTCTGCTCTGGACAGCAAGGTTTGTGGAGGGAAGGCTGGACTGAGGTAAGGCTGGGGTTACCCTATACATTTGTGCACGCAGAAGGAAGAAGAAGTGTTGTCACATCAGGTTATGGGTTGTACTACACTCTTCAATTTTTCTTTTTTCTTTTTTTAATGATTTGAGACACTTTTGTAGACAGGGCAGTCAGGTCTTTTGTTTTATTTTATTTCTCCTCAGATAGTTGAGTTGAGAGGCCCAGTTTTTTTGTACTTTGATTTTTGTTTGGCTCAACCCTGACATTTCCTCCTTCCCCCACATTTAGCTATACATATTTGCGCATGTTGAAAATAAACATTTTCTTTTGAATGCCAAAACTTCGAGTTTTTCCTTGTTGGTTGTCAGCTTTATTGTTGCTTCCTTAACGGTAACGTAACAGAAAGGTACAATTAGAGAAACGGTTAATTATGTTAATTAAGGATGCTCTCTGTGTTACTTTTGTGTGCATTGAAAGTGGAATATACACTGCTGCTGAAATGTATAATCTTTAAAACGTCGTGATTCACTTTTGAGTGAATAATCCGCAGATGAGCAAGGTATTCATTTTCAGTGCAACGTTCAAGAAATTAACATGACAAACAGCAAAACTTATTTTGGGAGTCTACAGTTTGCAGTTCATCCACACTTCGGTTGTGAAAGCGGGAGAAATGGCTACATAGTGCAGTGAGAGACTTGAATGTACGCATACATTCCTGATGCAAGCAAGGAAAGCGCTCAGTTCTTGCAAAAGTCCCATGTTTGAGCCTGTAGTGTTTAAAAAGCTGGGCTCTCTTCTCACAGATGGCAGGGCAGTACTTGCATTTCCACTGCATTTTCATACGACTTTAAACAAAAACAATAGGGCAAATGAAACTAATGTTAAAAGTGGGTATTGACATTTTTTCAAAAGTACATAACATTTTGAATTCTGCAGAGAGCACACTGCAAAACTGGTGAAAAAACGAGTAGCTAGCTTTTCTAAAAACACAATGCTGCAGTTGGTCAATGCTCAAAATTTGCCCAAGTCAACCTACCCACATTCAAATATACACATTTCAAACTAGAAATGTTCCAGAAAAAGAAAACTCACCTGACTTGGGGAGAAAATGTCAAAACTTGGCTCAGAAACAGAATAATGCAGGCAGAAAAGGCGCAGTTTTTCCGAGGACTCCAACATACCAGCCCAGACTTGTGTTGAGATTTGAGCCAACAGGACAGCGTGTGGCCTGAGGTGAAACTTGATAACTCAAGTTTGTTAAACTTCCGAAAATGAGTACACTCAATGACTGTCTAATACGCTCTTCATATACTCATGCTGTTTGAGTAATGCGACAAAACAAATATTTTAAACCGGCATTTACTCAATCTTGTTGCATAGACTGAACTTTCGAGTTGACAGTGTAGCAGCAGGAGGATGAAGAAGGCAGGTGGGAGGAAACAAAGGCAGAAATACAGAACGGGAAGAGCATGAGAATAAATGTTTGCAGATCGAAACACTGTTTTTCCTATACAGATTTTCTAGATGGAATCTGCAACAAATAACGGCTCAAATACTGCTTATTAATTTTTTCTGAAGGCAGTGGAAAACTACGGCTGGCCTTCCAGGTAAACAATAACATGAACTTGGGCTATTGTTTAATTGTCATAATTACTCATTTCAGGAAGAGTTGATGTAATATTTTGTTGTGATGGACATGTATTTTCAAGGGTCACTGTTGCATCAAAAGAAAGACTGCAGATCTTTCCGGGTCCTCCTGGTCAACTGATGTTCAATAGCTTTTGGTAGTTGCTGATCGTTCATTTTCAATACCTGCTTCTTCCTGAGCTCAGGGTCACGGGGGTCTGCTGGAGCCTATCCCAGCTGTCTTAGGGCGAAGGCAGGGTGACACCCTGGACAAGTCGCCAGTTCATCGCAGGGCCACATAGAAACAAACAACCATTCACACTCACATGCACACCTACGGACAATTTAGAGTGTTCAATTGACCTCACATGCATGTTTTTGGAGTGTGGGAGGAAGCCAGAGAACCCGGAGAGAACCCACGCAGACACATGGAGAACATACAAACTCCACACAGAAAGGTCCCAGGCCCGGAATTGAACCCACAACCTTGCTGTGCGGCGGCAGCGGTAACCACTGCGCCACCGTGTCGCCCTAGTTGCTGATCAATCAGGTCAAAAGTTGAAAAAAGCCAAAGTAGGCAAGGATCAGAGGCATTTCTTGCAGGTTTACTGACAGATGAAAAATTGTACAGCAACCTGGGGTCATCCAGAACAAAAAAAACCAAGACAAATACACCCAATGACAACAATGAACCGAAGATGTGCTGGAGTACACGCAGTTTTAAAGAGTCCAGGCATGGCAAAACTAGTGTCTCCTGTCCTGTGGATATCCCCATAAGGTGTTGTATTTTAAACAGTCTTATAGCTGATATTCCTATTAGGAGTGGTTCTTTAAACAGATCAATAGCTGGCCTTGCAACCTGCGGCCTTGCAACCTCTGGCTTGCTCTGGCGTATTCTTATCCAGTTGTCACTTGCCAGCCGCAGATGTCCATCAATGGACAGACTTTCTGGCGTTGGTCAGTGTCCTCTCTGCTCACACCATGTATAGTCTATTTAAAACTACCACATCACGGACAATGAAGGCGTTGAAAATGTCTGAATTGCTGAAACCATGTTCACTGTGACAGGCACTGGAACAGGGAGCTTCATAGCTGGGCGCAGTGGGCATAATCAAAGGTTATAATAAATAATTTACATTATTTACAGTATATCAATATTAAGATGTAAAATGGAAACATTATTGTTATAAAGCATTTCAAGTCAGATCATTTAAATTTTCAGCTGAATAATTCCTGTTTCTGATCTAGAACGCCTCTGGTGAGATGTCTGGACCAGCGTGACACACCTTTACTATGAAGTTCTTCACAGTCTCGAGGAAGATGGCCTGTTGCATTTGGTAGATGTTGTTCATCTGTTTTGTGCCCACTATGCCTTCCATGTCTGCCAGAGGCCTTTCACACCTTCACAGAAGGCTGGGACAACCATCCTTTACGGTCTGAAGCTGGACTCTCCCCAACCCAGCTCTGGGTTTTGGGCCACACGAATAAACCTTGTGACCCGAGTGAAGATTGGCAGGTTTGTTGAGGTGCCCTTTACAAAGGCAAGGTGCACTTGACAAGTTTTGAACCTGAATATGTGGAGGCTTAGGTTAATATGAATACAATTGAATTCTTATCATTTGAATGGGGTCAGTATCTTAGACACAACAATGCGGAAGGAGTAGAAGGTTAAAATTTAGGAGCAAGTTGTTGAAAAAAATGATATACAAGTAAGTGTGTAATACTTCATTGATGTGATCACACAAATAGACCAAGTCAGCAAAGCAATATTTATAATAGATGTACTCAATGTTCTGATTGCTTGAACAGTTACACATTTTATATTCTGGTTAAATGTTTTCTGTTGTCAGTGCACTATACATGTGTATGTCAGTGTGTGCTAAAATTGTGGTAAATTGTTAAAATATTTCACATATTTTGGCTAAATTGTGATATCTATACTGCAGATTCGCTGTGCATTATGACTCAGGCAGTTATTCTATCAGGCTAACACATGCTATTTCATACAAAATGATATTAAAAAGCTGTATGGAACTGACTGGGAAGTGTTTGATGCTGTGCATTAGGAACCATATGGCGTTCACGTCCAGGAAATTGAGCGACATCATTTGGTCGAGAGATTTACATAACAATGGTTCAGTGTATTGAAAGTCTAATGGCGACACAAGAAATGCCTGCCATGTAACATGACCTTGAAAAAAGATGTAATGGTCGAAAGGTGAACATTTGCAGACAGTGTACTTGTAGGGCTGCAACTAACAATTATTTTTGTTGTCAACTTGATCATTTTTCCATTAGTCACGATTATCTTCTTTGTTTCACCACCTATTTTGGACCTCTGTTTAACTAATTTGCTTAAATCTTCACACGTGTTGTAATGTTGTACACAAACAGCATACTTTTTTAAACAAATATATCAAAATAATGATACATTAATCTGTCTATCTGTGACGTAGTTGTCATTTTTCTATGTAAAATATATAGGTATGTTAATCCACGATTTAAAGCAACACTAGGTAACTTTTCCACCATAGAATAATGATCCTAAACTCTGTGAAGCGATAGATAAACGGTTCATAGGGTGAATGGTGCCGCTTCGGCAGCTAGAGGGGGGTTGTGCGGCTGTAACTACACTGTGTAACTTTTGAATCCGACCCAACGCTTTCGTGTGATTTCATCACATAGAGGACGACCTGCTTTACGGCAACGTCACACGTAGGTAGCAACTCATAAGCCCCTTTCCCACTGAAATTAGGGGGTTGACACAGTGTTTTTTAAACGCGGGTTGACTCTCAATCAATTGGAATTTGGTCCCTTTCCCACTGACCAAAACCAGCGGGGTCTCACCCCCGCCGGCAAGCTGCACAGCCTGCACTTTCACCGCTGCGTGTCTGTCATCGCGCTGAGATGACAGACACGCACACACACACACACACACACACACACACACACACACACAATAAGAGCGAGAGAGAGAGAGAGAGAGAGACTATGTGGGACCTGAAACTGTTTTCATCAGGATCCTGGACACTGGCCTCTTTTCTTCTGCTAAAGCATACGTGTCAAACTCTGGCCCGCAGTGCAATTATATTTGGCCCGCGATGCAATACCAAATGACTAGTAGAGCTGGCCCCCAGTATTAGCGCATTCACCACTGTTACGGGCCCCACAACAACGTGGCTCGGGAGACCCGTAGCATACAAGGAGGCAGACCAGACCGCAGCTAGGTTGCTCAAAGTATCTTTTATTCAAAACAAACCCCAACCCCCGGACAAGTGAAAAGTGTCAACTCAGAGAACTAAAAAGGGCTGCGGGCGCCGGCCAAACGAAACAAAAGAGAGGAAAAGCGGACAGGGCCAGCCCACACAGGGCCGTAGGACTCCGTCCGAATTCCGGCTGTATTCTCTGCTAAAGAATACTAAAACCTACCACAAAGTTAAACGAAATCCGAAAATAGGACTACCGGTCAGCCACAGCCCAAACTAACACAAAAAAAGAACATGGGGGTCCTACTGACCCGCATGTGTGATCACCTGTCGGTGGGGGGGAAGAGGGGGGGAAAGATTAAATTAATCAAACTGATCGGTGCGACCTGGACGCCTCCGGTGGTCGCGGCGTGCGCCCGACCAAGTGGCGAGCCTCGTTCTGGAACGGGAGAGCGAGCGAGAGCGAGCGAGAGAGAGCCAGAGAGAGCGAGCCCGCCCTGCTCTCGTTCCTTTTATAGTCTCCCCCCCCTAATTGCACACTGGTGCTCGCTGGGACTGGGGAGGAGCGAACAGGGGAGGAGTGGTCGGGTTGCACGTAACACCCCCACCCTTAAGATGTTGATTCTGTGGGGGAAAGGCACAGGAGAGGTGAAAAGTACAGATCGACATCAACGTTAACAGCGTGACAGCGCGTCCGCGATCACGTTGTCCATTCCGCGAATGTGTTTCACCTCAATGTTGAATGATTGCATTACAAGGGACCACCGCATTATCCTCTGGTTTGTTTTTTCATGCGATCGATAAAACCTAAAGGATTGTGGTCTGTATAAACAATTACTGGTTGCGTAGAAGAGCCAACATAAACTTCAAAGTGGCTCAAGGCCAGTATAAGTGCAAGTGCTTCTTTTTCGATGGTCGAATAAACTCGCTGATGCCGGTTGAACTTTTTTGAAAAATACGAGACCGGGTGCTCGACGCCATCGGCACCATCCTGAAGGAGGACAGCGCCCGCACCCGATTCACTGGCATCCACCGCTATCCTGAAGGGACGCCGAACACTGGCGCAGCTAATACCGGGCATTTGTCAGTATTGCCTTGATCGCTTCAAACGCCTGTTGACAGCGCTCTGACCAGTGGAAACGAACTTTGGGGCTGAGCAGGTCAGTGAGCGGAGCCGCCACCGCAGAGAAGTTCCGACAGAAGCTTCTATAGTACCCGCCATCCCAAAAAGCGGCGCAGTTGTCGCCGAGAAGATGGAGCAGGAAACGACAGAATGGCCTCGATTTTGCAAAGTAGCGGCTTGACCTGACCCCGACCCACAACCTTGCCCAAGTATGTCACCGTGGCCGCCCAAACTCGCGCTTCGCCAAATTCAACGTCAGGTTCGCGCCTCTCAGGCGTGCGAAGACTTCATGGAGTTTGGCGACGTGGTCTTCCCACGAGTCGGAGTAAACCACAATGTCGCCGAGTGCGGCGTCACAACACGACACACCCGCAAGAACCCTCGAAACCAGGCGCTGGAAAGTTGCGGGCGCATTGCGTAGTCCGAACGGCAAGACGTTATATTGTAAGAAGGCGTCAGGTGTCACAAACGCCGAGACTTCCTTCGCACGTTCGGTCAGCGGTACCTGCCAGTATCCCTTCAAAAGATCGAGTTTCGACACGTGGGTAGCACTGCCAACCCGATCAACACAATCGTCAACTCGCGGTAGTGGGAAACAGTCGGGTTTAGTGACGTTGTTGACTTTGCGGTAGTCAGTACAAAAACGATCTGTACCATCTGATTTAGTTGAAAGGACGCACGGTGAGCTCCACGCACTGCAGCTGGGCTCCGCAATTCCATTTTCTAACATGTAATCAACTTGCTGTTGTAAACGAGCACGTTTGTCGGGGCTCACCCTATACGCATGTTGTTTAATGGGGGTTGAATTGCCCACGTCAATGTCATGCTCGAGCACATGCGTTCGGGTCGGCACGTCAGAAAACAGCTGCAAGTTCGATAATATTAAATTGGTCACATCTTTACGCTGGGCCCCTTTTAAATCGCTAAAATGAAAATCAAGCTTAGACAAGACCTCCGAATTGTTAAGCCGGCCCTGCACCACCGCAGGAGACGGAAAGATAAAATCATCTGCGTCGCTGGCTCCCGCTTCTGGCGAATCAGCACCGGACAGCGCCAAGACGGTTCTACTCACCGCGCCAGTCTGAGTCGGGGGATCGCCGACCTTATCGAAGTACGGTTTTAACATATTTATGTGGCACAGCCGGCTCCTCCGTCTTCGGTCCGGCGTGTCCACAATATAGTCTCGGTCGCTTACTTTTTCTTTAATCTCGTATGGACCGGAGAACCGTGCCTGCAGTGCTGATCCCAGGACCGGCAATAGTATTAAAACTTTGTCGCCAGAACTGAAACTTCGCGTCTTGGCGTCCTTGTCGAACCACGTTTTCATTTTCGATTGCACCACAGACAGGTGTTCTTTCGCCAACTGGCAAGCACGGTGGAGCTTGAATCGGAAATTACTGACGTAGTCGCATAAGTTTTGTTGTTTTCATCGCCCAGCCACTTGTCATACAACAGGGACATGGGACCCGCACCGTGTCTTGCGAACACCAACTCTGCCGGACTGAAACCGAGGGATTCCTGCACCACCTCACGGGCTGCAAAAAGAAGAAGGTGGACACCCTCGTCCCAGTCATTGCCAGTTTCAAAGCAGTATGTACGGAGCATGGATTTCAAGGTGGCGTGAAAGCGCTCTAACGCCCCTGGCTTTCAGGGTGATAGGCACTTGAATAACAATGAGAAACATCAAGCTGCTTTACCACCTGGGAAAAAACGCGTGACATGAAATTAGTCCCCTGGTCGGTTTGGATCACCTTTGGTAACCCAAAGACAGAGAAAAATTTCAATAAGGCTTTTAAAACCGTAGGAGCCGTGATTTTGCGTAGTGGGACCGCTTCAGGGAAACGAGTCGTCGCGCACATGATGGTCAGGATAAATTTATTACCTGCTTTGGTGCGAGGCAAGGGGCCAACACAGTCCACGATGACTCGTTCGAAAGGCTCACCCATAACTGGGATCGGGTACAGCGGGTAGCGGGACACGGTTTCATTTAACTTGCCACAGACTTGACAGACATGACAAGTTTTGCAGTGTTGTTTAACGTCACGCTTCAGTCCCGGCCAAAAGAAACAACGCAAAACACGGTCGTATGCGTCTTGGTGACGCCAAGATGACCCGCAAGCGGATCATCGTGCGCAAGGCGAAGAACCTCACCGCGGAAGGGTTTGGGAGCGACGACTTGTGTCACACTGTCCCACTCGCCAGCTGCGGACGCGATACGCGGTGTCCATTTGCGCACGAGCACACCGTTACTCAAAGCGTAACCCGTTTTATTTTTGTCAGCTTCTTCCCCTGACACTACTGCGGCCAAAAGTGAAGTTGAAGGTTGACTCTCAATCAATTGGAATTTGGTCCCTTTCCCACGGATTCCAGCGGGTCTCACCCCTACAGTTGGCAAGCTGCACAGCCTGCGAGAGCACGGTCGTGTCTGTTGGCGGATGACAGACACGCTACACGGCTAAAACACACACAGACAATAAGAGCGAGAGAGAGAGAGAGAGAAAGAGAGACTATGTGGGACCTGAAACTGTTTTGATCAGGATCCTGACACTGGCCTCTTTCTTCTGCTAAAGAATACGTGTCAAACTCTGGCCAGCAGTGTAATTATATTTGGCCCGCCTGCAATACCAAATGACTAGTAGAGTTGGCCTCCCGCCAAGCGCATTCACCACTGAAAAACCCCAACAACCTGTAACGCTCCTGCTGTTGTTTTGCCGCTCAATCAGGACAGGACCCAGAAACACCCTGTCCTCTGTGACAGTAGTCATAGCGATCTCATCGCTACAACTGTCACCGTGGCTACCCCTTCCCCAAAAATAGTGAAAAGAAAGGCAGAAAACAGGAGCTTTCTCTGGACAGGTGGAGGCAGAATATCTGTTTACATATGTAAAAAGACAGACCCGTTTGCTTTGTTTGTGGAGTCAACTTGGCTATAACTAAGGAGTACAACATTAGACGACACTATGAAACGAAACACCATGACAAGTACAAGTACCTGGACATGACTCAAAGGAGCCAGAAAGTAGAGGAGATGAAAAGAAGTTTGGTTTCACAACAGAATATGTTCAAAAAAGCCACATCACAAAGTGAAGCTGCTGTAAAGGCGAGTTATATTGTTGCAGCAGAGATCGCAAAATCCGCCCCGGCCCTTCAATGAGGGAGAGTTTGTGAAAAAGTGCATGATGAAAGTTTGTGACCTAGAGAAAAAGCAGGCATTTTCAAACGTAAGCCTGAGCAGAAACACAGTAGCCGATCGCACATGTGATCTTGCCACCAATCTGTATGACCAGCTGATGGAAAAGGGAAAAGATTTCGTTGCATTCTCCCTTGCTGTGGATGAGAGCTACGACGCATCTGATACTGCTACTGTCAATCTTCATCCGTGGAGTGGATTTAAATCTGTATGTTACAGAGGAGCTATTGGGATTAAAATCAATGCATGACACAACCACAGGAAAGGAAATCTTTGAGGAAGTTTCCAAATATGTAACTGAAATAAAGCTGCCGTGGGATAAACTCATGGGATTAATGACAGATGGTGCGCCAGCGATGTGCGGTAAAAAGAGTGGACTGGTGGGCAGGGTTCTGGAGAAGATGCGGGAAGAGAACGGTGAAGGTGAGCTAACTGTTTATCACTGCATCATATATGAAGAATCACTGTGTGGCAAAGCCTTAAAGATGGAGCATGTTATGACCACAGTAACACAAGTAGTGAACTTTATAAGAGCCAAAGGTCTGAATCACCGCCAGTTTAAGTCTTTTCTGGAGAAGTGTGGTTCGGAATACGCAGAAGTGCCGTATCACAAAGAGGTGAGATGGTTAAGCCGAGGAAAAGTACTGCACAGATGTTTCAAGCTGCGTGAGGAAATATTTCAGTTTCTGGAAAGCAAGGGGAAGAACACGGCAGAGCTCCGGGAGCAAAAGTTTCTGTGTGAGTTGACCTTTTTGAGTGACATCTCGAGCCACCTCGATGCGCTGAACCTGCAGCTTCAGGGACGGGGGCGCATCATCACAGACATGTACGTTGCAGTGAGGGCTTTCAAAACTAAACTGTGCCTGTGGGAGAATCAGATGATGCAAGGAAACCTTGGCCATTTTCCCTGCTGCCAAACCATAAAAACGCATATCTCTCCCGCTGTGTTCCCATGCGCACGGTTTTCTGAAAAACTGGGTTTACTGGGCGCTGAGTTTTGCCGGCGATTTGCCGACTTTGATGTCCAGAAATGAAGGTTGGAACTGCTCAGTGATCCCTTCGCAGTTGATGTGGAAAACGCACCGACCAACCTCCAAATGGAGCTGATTGAACTCCAGTGTAATGACACGCTGAAGTCAAAATATGATGCTGTGGGTGCCACACGGTTTCCACAGTTCAATCCCTGACACAATGCTTCAGCTCCGCATCCAAGCTGCTCAGCTGCTCTCCATGTTCAGCAGCACTTATCTATGTGAGCAACTTTTCTCCTCGATGAAGATGACCAAAACATCTCACAGGAGACGCCTGACGGATGAACACCTTTGCTCGATACTGAGGATTTCCTCAGCTCAGAGCCTGAGCCCCGACATTGATAAACTAGCATCCAAGAACAGATGCCAGGTGTCTGGCTTGGGCACATCAGATTAGATCAGTGTGTAGCAAACTGAGCAAAAATTAGCATTTTCATTTTGCACTTTTATTGCTATTCCAAGGCATGGGCTTGAATGGTTGATTGATTTATTATTGTTAATTTATTTTTAAAATCATTAGCTATTGTTTAAAAAGTTTATTTTGATATTTAAATTAGAAGGCTGCAAATAAAAAAGAGGCATAAGATTTTTATTTAAATTTTATTTAATAAATAAATGCCATGTTTTTTTTTTAATTCAATTTTGCATGTCTGTACTATTAAGTTATATATTGTATGGTAATATGCGTTGCTTGTTCCATATTCAGTGTTAAAGCAAAACGTGTTTGAGTTCATATTAAAATGTTCATGTGTTTATGTTCGCCCGCGACTGTTCAGATTTTAAATTTTGGCTCACTGTGTATTTGAGTTTGACACCCCTGTGCTAAAGGAACTTCAGCAAACTAAACTCACCTTGCAGGGTTTCATCACTGCACCTGTCAGAGCTGCAGCGCCGGGTGATGATCAGATCAGTGCCATTATAAAAACAGACTGTCTGAATGGATGCACAGATGGACGAGGGAACACAAATCTGCTTGACCGCTGCCATTTTGTTCACCTCATCTACGCAGATGAAGTGCGACAAAATTCAGGGAAGAAAACAATTGAGAGCAACATGGAAGCAAGTCCGGCGGATCTTTGTTGTTCCGCAAATAGCCGCGGAACGATGGTGTCGTTCACGCCAGACTTGAAACGGCGTACGCTTCCGTGGCCGGCCGGCTCGCGCCGTGCAGCAATCATTTCGGTGTCAGGTCTATTTTGTGGGCGAGCCGCGAGCGAAAAAGCCAGAGGACAATGAACAATTTTCGAGAGATGATGGAACGTAATCGAACACCTTTGCTTCGGTACCTGATATACGCCGCGACCTGCGCAAGATTATGATTTAGCGCACGTAACACTCAACGTCATCCCGTGCAGCAGGTAAAAGATGTGATGCCGATGTCTCCCTTTCCCACCTCAAGCCGATTGGAGCCAAGCCGATTTCAACCCAAGATCTCTTGCCGGGTTGTTTGACGCGTTGCGGCGCAGCTCAGAAGGTTTTGTCTGAGGAGGCAAAGCAAAGGAAGTGAGACGGTGATCGAACACAATGCTAGACTTGGATAAATGTTGGACCAGCTTTTACACGTAGTGGCGCTGAAAGCTGAAAGAGGAACAGGGCTTCAAGACCGCTGGCGACTTAGCCTTGATGGTACTGGAATTGTAAGCAGAGCTCTCAAGTGTCACGCATTGAGCGTGACAGTCACTCTTTTGGGACTTTTGTCACGCACTCCCGCCACACGTATTTCTCACACTGAAAAAAAAATACATAAATATATATGTATAGCGAGCGTGCCGTGCTCGCTACGGAACCGGCAGGAATCGAGCACGTCTCCCATTAGAGCGCCTGTGTCAGTACCGTCAGTCAAAAAAAGAAATTTTGGCCAATCAGAAACAGAGGCACTACTGTATCTGGGTAAATCTTAACGCAACAACCACTGAAAAAAGCACTTCTGAGAGCAAGTCAGAAATAGTCACACACATCAGCGAACCATCTTAGGTTGTTTGAATAACGGTAGTCAATAAATAAAAATGGTTTCTACCCTCGTTTCTACATATCCAAGTGCACAAAATACAAAACCATGCAGTAACATCGCTCAGGAAGAGCGAAAAAAGGTTACTGCACTTCTGCAAGCCTACATAAAAAGACTTGCCCTCTCCAATAGCTTAATAAGCCTAAAAAGCAAAGCTTTGGACGAGCCCCCAAATATGTTACGGGCCCCACAACAACGTGGCTCGGGAGACCCGTAGCATAGGAGGAGGCAGACCAGACCTGCAGCTAGGTTGCTCAAAGTATCTTTTATTCAAAACAAACCCCAACCCCGGACAAGTGAAAAGTGTCAACTCAGAGAACTAAAAGGGCTGCGGGCGCCCGTGCAAGCGAAACAAAAGAGAGGAAAAGCGGACAGGGCCAGCCCACACAGGGCCAGAGGACTCCGTCCAATTCGGCTGTATTCTCTGCTAAAGAATACTAAAACCTACCACAAAGTTAAACGAAATCCGAAAATAGGACTACCGGTCAGCCACAGCCCAAACTAACACAAAAAAGGAACATGGGGTCCTACTGACCACATGTGTGATCACCTGTCGGTGGGGGGAAGAGGGGGGGAAGATTAAATTAATCAAACTGATCGGTGCGACCTGGGCGCCTCCGGTGAGTCGCGCGCGCGCCCGACCAAGTGGCGAGCCTCGTTCTGGAGCGGGAGCGAGCGGAGAGCGGCGAGAGAGAGCCAGAGAGAGCGAGCCCGCCCTGCTCTCGTTCCTTTTATAGTCTCCCCTAATTGCACACTGGTGCTCGCTGGGACTGGGGAGGAGCGAACAGGGGAGGAGTGGTCGGGTTGCACGTAACAACCACTAATACTACAAATCCCATCACGCTCTGCTGTTGTTTTGGCGCTTCAATCAGGACAGGACCCAGAAACACCCTGTCCTCTGTGACAGTAGTCATAGCGATCTCACGCTACAACTGTCACCGTGCTACCCTTTCCCAAAAATAGTGAAAAGAAAGGCAGAAAACAGGAGCTTTCTGGACAGGTGGGAGGCAGAATATCTGTTTACATATGTAAAAGACAGACCCGTTTGCTTTGTTTGTGGAGTCAACTTGGCTATAACTAAGGAGTACAACATTAGACGACACTATGAAACGAAACACCATGACAAGTACAAGTACCTGGACATGACTCAAAGGAGCCAGAAAGTAGAGGAGATGAAAAGAAGTTTGGTTTCACAGCGCATCATCACAGACATGTACGTTGCAGTGAGGGCTTTCAAAACTAAACTGTGCCTGTGGGAGAATCAGATAATGCAAGGAAACCTTGGCCATTTTCCCTGCTGCCAAACCATAAAAACGCAAATCTCTCCCGCCGTGTTCCCATGCGCACGGTTTTCTGAAAAACTGGGTTTACTGGGCACTGAGTTTAGCCGGCGATTTGCCGACTTTGATGTCCAGAAATGTAGGTTGGAACTGCTCAGTGATCCCTTCGCAGTTGATGTGGAAAACGCACCGACCAACCTCCAAATGGAGCTGATTGAACTCCAGTGTAATGACACGCTGAAGTCAAAATATGATGCTGTGGGTGCCACACGGTTTCCACAGTTCAATCCCTGACACAATGCCTCAGCTCCGCATCCAAGCTGCTCAGCTGCTCTCCATGTTCGGCAGCACTTATCTATGTGAGCAACTTTTCTCCTCGATGAAGATGACCAAAACATCTCACAGGAGACGCCTGACGGATGAACACCTTTGCTCGATACTGAGGATTTCCTCAGCTCAGAGCCTGAGCCCCGACATTGATAAACTAGCATCCAAGAACAGATGCCAGGTGTCTGGCTTGGGCACATCAGATTAGATCAGTGTGTAGCAAACTGAGCAAAAATTAGCATTTTCATTTTGCACTTTTATTGCTATTCCAAGGCATGGGCTTCAATGGTTGATTGATTTATTATTGTTAATTTATTTTTAAAATCATTAGCCTGTTTAAAAAGTTTATTTTGATATTTAAATTAGAAGGCTGCAAATAGAAAAGAGGCATAAGATTTTTATTTAAATTTTATTTAATAAATAAATGCCATGTTTTTTTTTTTAATTCAATTTTGCATGTCTGTACTATTAAGTTATATATTGTATGGTAATATGCGTTGCTTGTTCCATATTCAGTGTTAAAGCAAAACGTGTTTGAGTTCATATTAAAATGTTCATGTGTTTATGTTCGCCCGCGACTGTTCAGATTTTAAATTTTGGCTCACTGTGTATTTGAGTTTGACACCCATGTGCTAAAGGAACTTCAGCAAACTAAACTCACCTTGCAGGGTTTCATCACTGCACCTGTCAGAGCTGCAGCGCCTGGTGATGATCAGGTCAGTGCCATTATAAAAAGAGACTGTCTGAATGGATGCACAGATGGACGAAGGAACACAAATCTGCTTGACCGCTGCCATTTTGTTCACCTCATCTACGCAGATGAAGTGCGACAAAATTCAGGGAAGAAAACAATTGAGAGCAACATGGAAGCAAGTCCGGCGGATCTTTGTTGTTCCGCAAATAGCCGCGGAACGATGGTGTCGTTCACGCCAGACTTGAAACGGCGTACACTTACTCCCGTATCCACCTCTTCCAGAAAAGGTCTGAGAGATACTGCACTTGTTTCCAAGGTCTTCTCATGTACTGGTCATGTGGTTCAAACACTCCAGGTGGCAAAGCTGGTTTACCCCTTAGAAGAAGGAGATGGTTAGGCGTAAGAGGTTCTTGGTCGTTGGCGTCATCTGAGAGCTTGGTAATTAGCCGATCATTCAAAATAGCCTCCGCTTCACAGAACACTGTATGCAGTCCATCATCATCTAGCTTCTGTTGACGTAGGACAGAACTGAGAACTCTTCTCACGAGCCGGATCATCCGTTCCCACACACCACCATGGTGTGAGCCAGCAGGTGGAATAAAGCTCCACCGAATTCCAACCTGTGACAGAGCACCTTGAATCCTGTCTTGATTCAAAGAGGTAAGAGCCTCCTTGAGTTCTCTGTCTGCCCCTATGAAGTTGGTACTATTGTCAGATGGTCAGAGAGGTCACCTGACCTCTCCTGCTGATGAAACGCCACAGAGCATTGATGCATGCATCTGTGTCCAGTGAAGCAGCTACCTCCATATGAACAGCCCTGCTTGCCATACACGTAAATAGAACTCCATATCGCTTACAGGTAGATCTGCCTCTCCTTACTTCAATTGGTCCAAAGTAATCCACTCCTGTGTTGGTAAATTGTGGCAAGTCAGGAAGGATTCTCACCAGTGGCAGATCTGCCATTTTTTGTTCCACTGCCTTTCCATTGTTACGTCGACAAAAACTGCATTCACCCATGATCTTCCTGACAGCTGCATTGGCACTTGTGATCCAAAACATCTTCCTTACTTTAGACAGGGTGTGAGTTCATCCACCAGGCCCAGATGCTGTTGTACATACCTGAGAATGAGCGTAGCAATGTGCTGATCCTTGGAGAGAATGAGTTGGAAGGATGCTTTGCTTCCTCCGGCATTGCTCCCCTGCTCAATCTTCCTCCAACTCTCAAGTGCTCATCCTCCAAAACTGGATCCAGCCTGTATATGGAACTTCGTCGGCTCACTGTCCCCCTCCCGGAAGACAAAGCTGCAATTTCCTCACTGAATTTCTGTTGCTGGCAGTAGTGAATTATAGCAACCTCTGCTTCCAGTAGATCATCCAGCGTCAGCTTGCCCTTTGTGGATGTTACTGTGGCCCTTTGTCTTTCCTCTTTGCCACAGAAGCCTCCACCTACTTCCTTGAGAGACTCTGTGCCCACAACATGGCCTTCAACCTGAGGATCCAGGCTACGGCTGTCCTCAGGCTCTTTCAGTCGGAAAAGTAGGCGATCAGCTGGTTCGTAGGACAAGATGTGTCACACACACTGATGGTATTCACCATTGCCTCCTTTCTGACCTCCTGGTCATTTGAGTCCACTGACACGTCCAATACACTGTCAGGCCAATCCTCTTACCGCTTCCAAAGAAATGCGGGACCTTCCAGCCACTTGATGTTGTTCAGAAAGTCAGAGACCTTCATTCCCCTGGATGCATAGTCAGCCGGATTGTCTTTTGAGCCGACATGTCTCCACTGTGATGGTTCAGATGTTTCGCTGATGATTGAAACTCTATTGGCTACGAATGTGTGAAAGTGCCTATCTTCATTGTTAAGGTACTTCAACAGCGAAGTGCTGTCAGTCCAAAAAACAGAACCTTCCAACTGGAAGTCCAACTCCGACTTCAGCAGCAAGTCCACTTTGGTGGAAAGGACAGCTGCCGTCAATTCAAGTCGGGGAATAGTTACAGCTTTCAGCGGTGTCACCCTGGCTTTTTTCCACTGAGGTAAGATGTCCTGTGGTAATTCATCATCCCATCCACAACCTCTTCTGCAAAGTTCTTGCTGCGTCATCTTGGCAAGCAAAGTGACTGGTGCCAGAAAACCCAATGGATCGTACACTGAGCTGGAAACTGGCAACACACCACATCTGGTAAATGCCTGTTGTTTCATCTCCATCTTGAACCCAAAACAGTCGGTCTCCACACACCACTGTAGACCAAGAGCCCTCTCGACTGGAATTTTATCACGATCCAGATCCAGCTCTTTCAGGTCTTTGGCCTTTTGATCCTCTGGGATGGCTTGCAAAACAATGCGACTGTTGCTAGTCCATTTTTCCAACACGAAGCGCCCTTCTGACACAGAGCGCCAATATCTTGTATCATCTGGACAGCTTCTCCTTCAGTGGCTGAGCTCTTCAAATAATCATCCACATAGAAATTCTGCTTGACAGATTGGGTTGCCTCATGCACAAACTTAGACTGGTTCTTGTCAGCCATTATCCTCAGTGCGTAGCTTGCATAACTGGGAGATGACACAGCGCCAAACAGATGCACAGTCATCCTGTACTCCAACAGTTCCTTGGTGACATCCCCGTCTGGCCACCAGAGAAAGTCTCTGTCCTCTTCAGGGACTTTCACCTGGTGGAACATAGCTTTAATGTCACCCATGAATGCCACCGGTTCCTTTCTGAACCGTACAAGGACTCCAAGCAGCGAGCTGGTGAGGATAGGCCCCTGCAAAACTTCACTGTTCAGTGATACTCCTTGAAATGTGACTCCACAATTGAACACTACTCGGAGGGATCTCTTCCTCTGATGGCGGACACCGTGGTGAGGGATGTACCACACCTTTCCCCTTTTCACAGTGCACTTGTTGTTGAGGCACTGGCTGTGTATAGCTCTTGCTAATGAGCGTCATGTACTCAGCATACTCATGGTGGAAGACTCTGTTGTTCAGGAACCTTTTCCTCAACCCCTGGATCCTTTGATTCACCACTGCAAAGTTGTTGGGCATGCAGACCTCATTGTTCTTAAAGGGCAATTTCAAGGAATATCTTCCTTCTTGAAGTATTGCTGAGTTCTCCATGATCTCCAGAAACTTAAGGTCTTCTCTGGACATTTCCTTCTCCTTTGCTGTTTTCTCATTAAAATCGTGGTTGTACTGTGTGGCCAACATTTCTTCAAGCTTACACACAGAGATTCTCTTCACTGTGACCAAAGGCCACTCCACCTCCAAAGCAGCACTGTTTCCATTTAGTGGACCATTCACAACCCACCCCAACACCGTCTTCACAGCATACGGGCAATTCCCACAACTGTTGAGGACTTATATCCAATATCTTGGGTGCATTGGTTCCAATTAGCAGGTCGACGTTCGCATTTATGCTTTGAATCTTCACCTTTTGACAAATGCGGCCATTTTGCCAGTTCCTCAGGTGTCATCATGTTGTCAACAGTGACTGGCATTTTTGATTGTGTGAGAACCTCTGGGAGAAGATGAAAATCACTGCCATCCAGATCAGATACCTCCAAACCAGTTAATGAATATGCTGGAACAACTTTCCTTTGCCCCATTGTGCTCAACAGGAAGTTTTTTTCTACCTGTGACATTCAACTTCTGCATTAGATGTTCTGTGCAGAATTGGCTTGAACTACCTGGATCTAAAAAGGCATAGGTTGTTATGATGCGATTTCCCTTCAAACCTTTAACTTTCACAGGGAGAATGGATAGAACACATCAGTCTTCCCAGCCCCTGCATGTGCACATGTTTTAAGTGAAGCTGGCTGGTCAGATGGGTTTAACAGTTCTGGAGCTGATGGTCTTTTAATATGAAGCATGGTGGGATGAGTTTTACTGCATACGTCGCATGTCAAGCACCTCTCACATGTACTGCTCATGTGACCAACACGTAAGCATGCAAAGCACACTCCCTTTCCCTTCAGAAACTGCATCTTCTCCTTGTGCGTCTTTCCTTTAAACTGCTTGCACTCCTCCAACAAGTGACTGCGAGCACTGCTGACCCACTGCTGTACTGCAGGTCACCTTCGAATGTGGGAATATCTCGTGGCGGGAGTGACACCAAGCGCTGCTGCTGCTGCACGAGGACTGTTATTTCATTCTGCCTATGCATGATTGAAAGCATGTCTCCAGGTTGACTTTGAATTTGATGATGGAAGGGTGAGCAACTGTTGAATGGTGTTGAATAAGCTGCGACGATTGCAGTATTTTGCTTTCCTGTTGCTGTTCGTTGAAGCTGCATTGATGCAATGAAGCAGCTTTGACCCACTGCTTTGTTTCTTTGGGTTGCACATTCATCAATAGAGCTTGGCTGGGTGGCAATGACAACCTTGTCAAATCCTGTCTTGCTGTAATTTTTTTCTGGCTCATACTCCTTTGCCAGAGGATTTAATGCGTTGACAGTTTCCTTTTTGGTTTGCTCCCTTTTGAGATAAGAATTCATGCCGTTGGTGTCTGATGCTTGAAGTACTGCTAGTTTTGAATTGGAAGCTGCTATTTCAGCTTCCACTGAAACGGGGAGTGGTGTGAACCCAAATGCAGCACAAACAGCGTAGTAGAGATTGTAATGACCTTTATTAGAACAGTCCGCAGGTGAAATGGCAGGTAAGGGAGAAGGTGCTGGATCAGGGGTTAGGGGCAATGTCCGATGGAGAAGGATCTGGATGAGGAGCAGGCCCGAACCAACAAGGGCCAGGGAACAGACAGACAGACACCAGAGACGCAGAGGCTGAAGACGTGGTCGGGGGCAGAAGGCTGGTCGGGTTGCCGGGGAGCTGACGGTCGAGGCTGGTCGGGGGCTGAAGGCTGGTCGGGTTGCTGGGGAGCAGGACGTCAGGGAAAAATGGGGTTGGAACCGAGAAGGCAGGAGGCGGATTACCAAGAGCAGAAGTGGGCAGGTCAGAACACCAGGAAAATCCAAGCAGGATCGGGTCAGGGACAGGCTCAGTCGGCACCGGGTGATCAGACAGAGAAATGCGGGAAGATCTTGCATGAGAACAAAGAACAATCTGGCAAAGAATGGGTGTGGAGCAGGAGCATATATACTGAGCTGATTGCAGATGAAGAGCAGCTGGGAGCACAGGTGAGTGGAGTTGGCTGATGAGGTGGGAGTGGCTGGCATGCTGAGTGGAAAAGTACTGTGACCCAATAACAGAACTGTGACATCCACTTCAAGCTGTTCTCTTTTTCTCCTTAGCTGTTGCTCCTGCTCCTCAAGTGCATGCCGTTCTTTTAAAGCTGCAGCACGTGCAATAAGCACAGCCTTTTCTGCTTCAGCCTTTATGGCTGCCAAGGATGTAGTGCTAGACATGCAACTGCTACGGCTCCTGTGACTTGAGTGTACACTAATATTCGAAATACTGTCATTGGGTTTAACATCATCCACAACATGAGCATTTTCATTTGTTTTACCTTTGTTGCATGAAAGCCACTCTTTTGTATCAGCAATACACTCATTGATAGGCAACAACTTTGCTTTAAACCACGTTTCATGTTTTTCATTTTCTTCAACCAGTAGCAGACCCAACAAATGATCATGAATACCTTTTACATCATCACACACTTCAGTCAGTTCTTCAAGACCTTTTTGTACCTGTGTTTCATCATATTTTTCCATTAAACCTCTTATTGATTTTCTTATGTTAGCTGCTTTATTAAATGTAGCTTTTCTGTCAGACTGTAATCTATCTAAAATATTGGCAATTGCCTTTGCAGAGAGTTTGATAACTTGCTTCCCAGTCTGTGGGTCAACACCGCTTGTTACACTACCAGGTTTACTAGCAGTGCGCACATTAGTCCCGGTAACGTCCGACTTTGCGTCCCGCATCTCCATCTTAAATAGTCAATGAATTAACCGATCGCGCGACACAGGATACACACAGTTTATTGTCCCCCATTTCGACTACCAATGCACTGGATTTATGTAAATTTTGTGTGCACACCAGTGGCGGATCTAGGGGGTGGCTACTTGGGCTCAAGCCCCGGATGTTTTCTCAAGAGCCCGGATCTCGCTTCTGAGCTGGTCTGAGTATAATGTGCAGTACTGGAATTCACCAGAGTGGCAGCATGCGCAGGAAAGCAGCCTGTAGCCTGCCTGTCCAGAAGAAGAGGCGTTTCCCTCTCGTCGCTGCCAGCGTCTACGAGTCGAGCGCCTCCGCGGCAGATTTTAAACGGATAGGCTATACACGGATATCAATGGATATCAGAAGCTTTTTCAAAAAGTGGGCAGCTTCACCACCACCAGCAACAGCTGCTGCTAAACAGACTGATGTTCCAGGTTTGTGAAGCTTTGACTTATTTTGCTAGCTGGCTATCAGGTTGCCAACCGTCCCTTATGAGCCGGGACATATTTTTTGTCTTTGTGCGCCACGCATTGGGTGTCTGGCTGCCCGCCTGCCCGTGCAGACGATCGGCCGTCACGCCCTCGCACCCGGGCGGCCGATTACGGGGAAATGTCCCTTATTTGAATGTCTGGGAGTTGACAACCCTACTATCAGTAATGTCCTTTAATAACAGCAACCCAACCGCACTGAAAATGAAAGAATGGTAAATGGACACTGTTTGCATCGCGCTTTTCACAGCACTAGTGCACAAAGCGCGTGTAACATGTAACGTGTGTGTGTGTGTGTGTGTGTGTGTGTGTGTGCAATGTATATTTTGAAATATAGGTCAGCTGTCATCCTGCAGTACAGACATTGGGTCATCTGCAGTAGCATCAGCCAGTGAACCACCACAAACAAGTGCTGTTTCAGGTTTGTGAATGTGCAGGTCTAATTTTATTTTATTTTTTTAAGAGTATAGGTCTTAGACTTGCTCCATATGAAACTTGTCATTAGATAACTGATGTTTTTAATTTGAGATATATATTATTAGATTATATCTACTTGACTTTAATTGGTAATAGTGAGTTGATGAGGTGAGATTTAGCTATTTTCAGTTGATTTGATGGAATGTTGGGATTTGGTTTTGTTTTTGTCATGCAGATAACAGCTACATGTAGGGATGACCAGCCAGGGACAGCAGCAGGTGGACTACCTGATACTGATTTATGGACCCCAGGAAGTGGCCCAAACCAGGTGTCCCTCCCCCAGTACCCCCTCAGCCAGTTTGGTACCCAGCAGAGAGCATTTAACAAAACCTGGTTTGAGCAATTTAAATGGCTGGAGTACTCTGTAGCCAAAGATACTCTCCTCAGTAGCTCCGGCTTTTCAAATTGGAAAAGGGCTTTGGATACCTTCCGTGAGCATGAGAAAAGTGCCCTCCACATGTCAAGCATGACCTGTTGGCAGAGCTTTAAAAGCACACAAAGTCATGGGGATGTGACTGAGCAGCTGAAATAACAGAGGCGGCAATACCTTAAGCGCATTGTGGCTGTAACTACATTTTTAGGGAAGCAAGGCATCCCATTCTGAGGGCATGATGAGCAAGACACCAGTCATTATCCAGGCAACTTCCTCGAATGCATGCAACTCCTCAAAGAGTTTGACCCCTTCTCCAAAAATATAAGCCTCCATCTAATGCTGTCTACCTCTCCCATTCGACCCAAAATTAAATGATCTCAAGCATTTCACACGAAATAACTGAAAATATCACAAAACAAATTAAATCATCCAAAATGTACTCTGTGATGGCAGATGAAGCCAGAGACCACCACGCAGAGCAGCTGGCTGTCTGTGTCCGTTATGTCACACAAGGGGGTACGCTGAAAGAGGCATTTCTTGGGCTACAGAAGCAAGACAGTTTTCACGCAAAGTCAATTGTAGATGGAATAGAGGCAGTGCTACAGTCTCACAATCTAAGTGACCTCATGTGTGTTGCAGAAACATATGATGGAGCAGCGGTGATGAGTGGATCAGTGGGGGGTGTTCAGGCCCGCTTCAGAGAGCGACATCCTGAAGCTGTGTATCTGCACTATTACGCACATGAGCTCAACCTTGTCCTGTGCTACACATGCAAGGCTATACCTGAAGCTACCACATTCTTCGTTCTGCTTGAAAATATCTACACGTTTTTCAGCAACTCTATTGTCAACCACAACAAGTTCATACAAATCCAAAACCAACTGGGATTAAAACCATGTCAACTTGTGGAGCTCTCCACAACAAAATGGGCTTGCAAGGTGAGGTCTGTCAATGCTGTCTTGAACAACCTTCCTGCCATTCTGGCATGTCTCGGCAACATGAATACAGCCATGGCCAAAGGGATCCTGGCAAAGCTCTGCAAGCCAAAGACCATCTACCTGCTAGTGATGTTTGCCAAACTCCTCAGCATAACTGAAGGGCTTCACCGGTACCTGCAGGGGGAGAGTTTGGACCTGGGTAGAGCGGCTCAGTATAAAATGGCAACTGTTCAAATCCTGACAGATCTCCGCACAGATGCTGGGGCTGAGGATGTGTTTATGAAGGCCATGACTGTATGTGAGGAAAATCACATCCAGCTCCCTGTTGGTCCCAGGCAGAAAAAAAAAGGTTGGATCGGTTTGTGGTGGAGTCAGCCTGTGGGTCAACCTCCAATCCTACCACCTCTGATGATTTCAGACATCAGCTTTTTTATCGTTGCCTGGACCGGATGATACAGGAGCTCACCCATCGGTTTTCAGATGTTGGAAAGGAGCTTATGTCAGGCATTCAAGCCTGTAACCCGAACTCATCGACCTTTCTTTCTGAAGATGCTCTCAATTAACTTGCCTTGCATTATAAGATTCAGCTGAAGCCAGAAGAGCTCTTTGTGGTCAAAAATTTCATTATGAGAAGGATGGAGAAGGAGGAAGTCCCTGACACAGCCACTGTGTTCAAACTACTTGATGGAGACATGTTTCCCAGTCTGAAGGCGGTCCTCCAAGTGGCCCTGACAATTCCAGTAAGTAGCTGCAGCTGTGAACGCTCCTTCAGCGCCTTGCGACGTCTGCACACATGGTTAAGGAGGACCATGGGCCAAGACAGGCTCAATGACCTAGCCATCATGACCATTGAAAAGGACAACCTGCATGCTATAACTCCTGACAACATCATTGACAGATTTGCTCAATTGAAGCCACGCCGGCACAGCCTTATTTTGCCACCACAACAAAACAAGTAAAGACAAAGGAGAGGAAGGACTCCTCTCCTCTGTCTTCCTTTCACTTTTTTGGAGGGAGAGAAAGGAAGGCAGAGGAGAGGAAGGGGGAAAGAGAAAGTGAGAGGGGAAATGAACAGAAATGGAAATCACACAAAAACTTGATGAATGAGTGAAGAGGGAAAGACAGGAGAAGACCTATAACATTCAAAAGCAGAAGAGGAGGCATGACCAGACAAGAGGCTCTGATATGTATTTAAAGAGTGAGGAAGACAGAGGAGAGGAAGGAGTGAAAGGAAGATAGAGGAGAGGAAGGAGTGAAGAGAAAGTGAGGGGCTAAAATGAACAGAAAATCGAAATCAGACAGAAATTTGCGAGAAAGCAAAAGAGGAGAGACAGGAGATGAAAAAGGGTTGAGAATAAAGGATTGAAAAACAGAGCAGTAAAGGACAGCTGAGGTGCCAGCCAGGATCACAGGTAGCATGCAGTAAGGAAATAAGATGCCTTTTATTGTACTTTATGTCACATCTTTAGTTTATGATCAATCTGAATAACATTTTTGTTTTATGTTTTTTTCTTTCAGTGGACGGTGAGGTACATGTTCATGATATAAGACAGTTCTCCGTGCCTTTCTCGACTTTGAATTGGTGGTAAGTTGAAGTACAAAAAACTGTAGTTTTGTGTTGGAGGCACCAAAAAAAGACGGAAAAATAAATCTGTAAATCCAGACAACTTCCAGCAGCTCCACTCGTCCTCAGAAGCAGCCTCCTGGCTGCCCCAACGTGCCAAAGATTCCACGAACTTCCAAGTAGAGCGGTTTTTGACTAATGTAGGAGTGAAGCCTAGTGCCTCTCTTCTTCTATGCTTGACCCTAAATTACCTGGCTGCGCGACCGCTAGTGTTGCTATGTATTGCTCAGGAAAAACGATCCTTACACCTCTCTTGCGATGAAAGAAGGGGTTTCCACATTTATTCCAGTTCCATTTAAATCCCAAGCAGACAAAACAAACATTTCGCGGCAGAGCAGTCAAAAACCGTTTGCTCTTCCGGGTCAAAACACCTGACGACAGCAGTGACATGGCTACCTTTATAACCCTGAACCACAAACAATACCGGAACACAGTGACACCCACAGCATAAAGAGTGTAACAACAACTGTCTCACTGGCTCAGATAAAAACAACATTTTGGCTGCTACAAATTGAATGTCAATTGTTATATTTATTTTTTTATTTATTTGCACTTGCTGTTGTTTACTGCTAAAAGACATTGTGAACTATTTCTTGTTTGCTGCAATCAAGCCTCCTCTGAGGAACAGTTCCAAGTATATTGGGGAAAACTGACCAATAATTTTAATTGTGCAGAGGGAGAGAGAGCCAGTAACTTCTTCTATTGTTGCAGGTAAAGAGGCACAGTCTTCTGCACCATCTGTAACCAGCATACATGGGCAACAGGGTGCTGTGATCATGAGCCACTAGATGATGACAGCCTAGAATAGCTCTGGATGGAACAAAGTAACTTATCAGACTAAGGGGATGTCTCTGCTTTGAATGACTGTCCTTCTACTCACAACATAATGTGGTTACTGGGTCAGCAGCTCACCAGGCACCAAGCCATTGTATTGGAGAAGAGCTGGCTATACGATGTCAGAAAGTTGAAATCCACTTCAGGTATTGACTCAACAGTTCTACGTTTGCATCCATTATCAAATTGTACATTTATTATAATAAAAACATACTAATAAATATTGTTTGAATGACACATAGTTATGCATATTGTTTTATTTCAATGTGTTTTGTTACATAAGACTGCTTTAGATCTGGAGAATTTCCAGAGACACTTGTTTTTTTATGTATGCAGAAAAGAAATTTCCCATCGTCCACCAGTATATCGCACACGGACCAAACCTAACCCGGCAAATTACTACAACGGACACAATCAATGCTGTCTTGCAGAGATCAATCAATCAATCAATCAATCAATCAACTTTTATTTGTACAGCGCTAAATCACATCCAAAAACGTCTCAAAGCTCTTTGTACAAACAGAGAAAAAGGAATCAATGGGCCCCCAGAGCAAGCAAAGTGCAACATTGGCCAGGAAAAAAACTTCCGTGTGCGAAGAAACCTAGAGCAGATCCAGACTCCAGGGCCGTCATCTGCCTATGACCAGTTGGGGTGAGAAGGAAATACAAAAAATGTCGAGAGAGAGAGCCAGAGTGGCAGACAGGCCAGAGTGAGTTGCAGGGTTAAAACTCTCACAATAAACAGTAGATGCAGATATATAAGAATAAATCATTAAAATATGTATATAAGTGCATGTTTTTGTATCATATACATCAAAACATTCTAGAATCTACATAGGCCCAAATGTTGAGTGGTGGGGTGGTACAGCCGCTGTCCATGTAGGGTGTGTTAGTCTGTGTTTGCTGTCCACATAGAATGTGTTGGTCTGTGTTTGCTGTCCATGTAGAATGCACTTGTTTATGTTTGGGAGGGCAAGAGTCCAGAATGGTCCATGATCTGCCATGAAATCCAGTCCTCGTCCTGATCCTGGTGGCAAAGTTAAAGCGATGGCACCAAAACTCCCAGGACCGCACTCTCCAGCTGCGGGCGTTGTGGTCATCACCTGCTGGAGACACACAGAGACGGCGGCAGTATCATGCAAATAATCGGTACTACAGGTGGAGAGGAAAAAGTGATAGAAGCTCCACCTGCACAGAGCGACAATCCTTTTAACGGGATTGTTTCCCTCAGCGGCCTAGGCCTATAGCAGCATAACTGACGGTGGGTAGATACTAACAGTAAACTTTGTGGAAGAGGAAGGTTTTAAGTCTATTCTTAAATAAACTAAGGGTGTCTGCCCCCCGCACCGAGGCCCGAAGATGGTTCCAAAGTAAAGGAGCCAGAAAGCTAAACTCCTACCCCCTGATCTAATTTTAGAGACTTTACGAGCTACCAAAAGTCCTGAATCCTCAGAGCGAAGGGCTCTTGGAGGATGATAAGGTTCAATAAGTTCTTCAATGTAGGAAGGAGCCTGAGAGTGAAGAGCTTTATAAGTTATTAGCAAGATCTTAAATTCAATTCTAGATCTAACTGGAAGCCAATGTAAAGATGCTAAAACTGGTGTAATGTGCTGCCTCTTCCTAGTTCCAGTTAGTAGACGTACAGCAGCATTTTGTTTCAATTGTAAGGTCCTAAGAGAAGATTTTGTGCACCCTGAAAATATGGAATTACAGTAATTAGCCTAGAAGTAACAAAAGCATGAATGATTTTTTTTCTGCATCTTTGAAAGACAAGAAATTTCTAATGAGATGGACACAAGATGTAGGTTTTCAGTAGAGTTGTACACTTTTCCTCTAGAAATCACAATGTTGTTGCTCATCAATAAAAATGATAAAGGCTGTGCTGTTTTTCTTTTCCAGGTACAGATGATTCAATACAAAAATCAAAATGGTGGAGTGTCTACCAGCTGTAGAAGAAAAATTATTCCCACATCAAAGACCTTCAGAGAGCCAGCGTTGTAAAAAGGTTTGGAAGTTGTGCTGATCTTCCATGAAGGACGTCCTTCAGACTTCATGATCCCAGGCACATCACCACCAGTGCCCTCTGCTGAGCTCGTCAGGACCCATGTGCAGCGTGGAGAGGGTGTTCCCCAATTGGACATCTGAATGATTGTGTGTAGATCTGTCAATAGTTAGTGAGGTGTGTATATATATATGAGTGAGTGTGTGTGTGTGTTGAGATGTTTGAGTCTACTTGTAAGGTGGAACAGCAACACTTTGCCTAAAGGAGGCAGCAGAGTTACAGAGGCTGCCACTGCAACACTCCAATTCAAGTTTGGAGTGAGAGGCTATCAGCTCAGGATGGTCACAAAGCTTGGCTGACATGCACCCGCAGACAATGTTTCCACAATCGTCTGCAGACAACAAAATCACTGTCAGTGAACTGGAAAGTTAAAAAGTAAAAGTAGAAGTTGGCAGTGCATTCAAAAGACTCACCTTTAAACTTGAAGCAGCGGTCCTGGTTCCACGCACATGGTGGCGACCTGGCAGGTCTGCATCTCAGAAGTCAGGGGAGAGGTGCATCCATGGCAAATCAGTCCGTTCAGTGCAGGAATGTGGCCAGCTGGATCATCACCTGTGGAAAAAAAATAAAATCACAAGTTTTACTCTAGGCGTCTGTTAAAGACGTAAACCAAATGTAGCACAGCACAGTTGTCCCTCCTGCACTGGGGGGTGGAGTGTAATCCAGCTGCCTGAGAGTGTACGCGGGGCTACAGCCCCAACAATTGGGACAAATGTGGACAGACTGTAAAAGATTTTTTCAGAAGTTTCAAAAGGAAGGCCAACGTGGAAGTACCCCCCAAAGAATCTGCCTTCTGTTGTTTGGCCAGCAGGGGCTTCCAGAGATGCTTGCAAAAAAACTGAAAATGACTGTATGACATTTGTCTCTATGTGGCCCTGTGATGAACTGGCAACTTGTCCAGGGTGTCACCCTGCCTTGGCCCTATGACTGCTGGGATAGGCTCCAGCAGACCCCAGTGACCCTGAGCTTGGGAAGAAGCGGGTATGGAAGATGAATGAATGAATGAGTGATTGACTGGATGACAACACGGAACAGAGCATCAATAGGTGAGAGTGAATTTTTGACAAATTTAGCAGTGTGACACCCATGGCATCGCGCACGCACACACATACACACACAGACAATGAGAGCGAGAGAGAGAGAGAAAGAGAGACTATGTGGGACCTGAAACTGTTTTCACCAGGATCCTGGACACTTGCCTCTTTTCTTCTGCTAAAGGAACTTCAGCAAACTAAACTAACCTTGCAGGGTTTCATCATTGCACCTGTCAGAGCTGCAGCACCGGGTGATGATCAGGTCAGTGCCATTATAAAACGAGACTGTCTGAATGGATGCACGGATGCACGAGGCAACACAAATCTGCGTGACCGCTGCCATTTTGTTCACCTCACCTGCGATGAAGTCGAGAAAATGTAGGTCAAGTATGATTGTTGCCGTCTGTTGTTAATATTGCTGCTGTTATTACCCTTAATGAACACCTCTGCTGGCATCTTGCCGTCGAGACATTTCTTCAGGACAGCGCCTCCGTCAACCTCTTGGGTCACACACTGACAAGCTTTGTAAAAAGCATTGTAAGGAGATTCAGGTCAACACAGATTTATGGCTAAAAATGTAGAGAAACAATGTAACACAAGGAAATATGGACATGGATAGTTTGGGTGGTCACTCAGTCACTGATTCAACGAACCAGTTGGAACTAGTTAAAAGGCTCAATCCGTCTGTTGACATTTGCACACAAGTGTCCTCTTAAGAAAAGATTACAACTCCAAAGGACATCTAGAGCAGCAAGCAGAGATACTGAACCTGAGCTGGAGAGCATCCAGAGGAGAGCAACACACCTGCTGAGCTGCATGACTGCAATGAGTGCAGCTGCCTTCAGCGGCAGCAGCTCCTATCTGCTGGAGTTTGGGGAACAGGAAGGTAAAGAGAGTTGAGTTGAGAAGGTCAGTTTGTGGTTTGTGGTTTAAAAGCTCCACTTTCTTTTTTGAAGGAATATACAGTGTGTGTATATATATATCATAATAAGACTATATAGAATAAATGACTTTTGAAATACGTGTTAAATAGGTTTTGCCCACAGGAAACAAGTCAGGAACACATAATCCTGCTGATGAATGACAAGAAGAGAAGAAGAGCCGCTGAACTTCCAACAGGCTCATTGTAACAGGACTAGGGGGAGAATCTTTTCTATAGCTTTTGTAGAGCATTGCATACACAGCTAACGTGGAATGCCATTTGGACCATGCAATTGCTTTGTTAATCTGGCCCTGATTGTTTATAACAAGATAAGTCTAAAAATATGGGAAAGATTGAAGTAAGTGGAGAATCATGCTCATACCATTATTTTTAATTGCATCGATCTTTCCATCCAAAAAGAGTGAGAGTTTTCCAAAAGTCAGTATTCTGACAGTATTCAGCCACACCCAAATATGAAAATCCTTTCAAGCTATCATCGATAGACGTGTCACTAATGTGTGCAAATTAGAGACATATAAAACAATGTCATTGGCATAAAGTGAAGAGATGATGACCATAAATTTGCTGGCAGCATCATCATCAAGGATTAAATAATGACCTACAAAAGAAATGGTGGGGAGCAGGCAGCCCTGATGTGTTCCCTGATAATTGCAAAGGAGCCAAAAATATTTTCATTAGAAATATTGCAAGTAGGCAGATGTGTGTAAATTATCTCAATCCATTTCTAATTGTGAACATGGGTCCAAATCCCAATTTTCTTTAAGTGTGTACCTCACATAAGGCCATTATACTTGATTAAAGGCATGGTGTGCATCTAGTGGAATAACCACAGCTGTTGGGGAACAAGAAAGTGAAGAGACTTGAGAAAATCAATTTGTTGTTTGCAAGCTACTGTACACTTCCTCTTTTGAGGCTGACTTTTGACGTACGTGATTAACACAATTT
The DNA here is from genome assembly GCA_009823395.1 of Thamnaconus septentrionalis. Taxonomy (NCBI): domain Eukaryota; kingdom Metazoa; phylum Chordata; class Actinopteri; order Tetraodontiformes; family Monacanthidae; genus Thamnaconus; species Thamnaconus septentrionalis. The sequence goes on along the minus strand of CM020508.1, from coordinate 1,362,748 downwards.
GTCTGCAAGAAACAAGTCAGAAACACATAATCTTGCTGATGAATGAGAAGAAGGCCAGAGTCTTCAAGTCTTCAGCGACGACCATATCAAACAAAACAACAAACCTTCTTATTTTATTGGCTGATGGCAAAGCTCTAGAAGCCCCTATGATGACACAGATTGGATCTGGTGTCCCAGTGCCTTCCAAAAGCCACTGAAAAACAATTGCAAAAACTCTTCCAGAATGATTAAAGTTTACAGTAGGACCAAAAAGGAGAGTGTCAAGTTTGCTGACTGCAGACTTGCAGCGATTGCAAACTGGTGACACGTTGGTAAGCTTCTCCCTTGAACAACAGTCTGTGCTCTATGAATGTGATGGAATTTATTTTCAGTGCCTCTGGGCTCACGCTGACATCAGCCAACCTGCCAAAGTGAACTCACTGATGCTGCAGGATTTCTAAAATTCTTCCCCCTGTTCTCATTTTCACTGGAACAACCGCCGCGTGAGAACAAAAAGCTCACCGCTGAGGTGTGAAAGAGCCGAAGCAGAAGGTTCCTTAAATAAATTCTGCTCCAACTGACAACTCAACTATTTGTTCTAAGTGCCGTCAACTATTGGATATTTCTTGTGGGAAATGAAAACTTTCCCGCACGTTCCACCTGCTGGTAAAATAATTATACTGTGTGTCAACAGGAAAAGGAAATCATCAAATGGATGATGATAACAGGGATGAAGAATTCCTTCAGAGCAGGGGGAGTTTTTAGGTGAAACCTGCAGAACCCAATGAAATCTGTGCATCAAACAACAGACCCACAGCGAGTGTGCAACTAGTTGACACATCCCATGATATATCTACAGAATGTCACTTAAAAAGGAGTTGGCCGCCTACCAACCCACCTTGTGGGAAAGTGAAGATATACGCAGAGGGCGTTTGAGGGGATGTTCAGGTATCAACTGTGATGGCCCGAGGCAAAACAGACGTCAGTCAAATAGCACTGAAGCAGTAGCAAGACGCAGTTTCTTTGGGTCCCGTCCAAAAGTGTGAAACGAGATGAGCAGAAGCAGAGTTCAGTCGCCAAGTGGAAAACATGACGACAACAAACCACAAACGCAAACTCAAAATGAACCACCATATACATGTCACTGAGTCAATAACAAAGAACAAAAACTAACAAACAATACAGGCGCAACATGTTCCTGTAACTGCATGACAAAACACAACACAACATGTTTAATCAACATCCGTAACAAAATAAAAACCAAAAAAACCCAAAAACTGCCTGCGGCTCCCATCACACCATGTCGGATTTGTGGTATTTGACCCTCCAGTGATGGGCGTGACCTGCCGACAGCTCTGATCGCTCCAACAGAAGTGATTTGCTTAAGACTCCATACAGGAGACACTGAGTTCATCTTCATCTATGACTCTCAGTAACCTGAGCAACAATCGCCGGGCTCGTTCTCACGTCTCTTGTTTGTAAAGTGAAGCAGATGTTTGGGCAGAAAATCTGTTTGGCTGCATTTAGTGGCAACAGTGGGCCATACAGGGAATAGAACAAGGAAAAAAAAATCTGCCAATGGGGCAAATATAGTTAGAAAACAATATAGAAGAAGAAGAAAAAGAAGAAGAGAAGAATCAATGATATAATACTATAACATTACTTTGGGATGACTTGGAGGTGAAGCTTCTTGATGGATGAAAGGAAAGGTGTCTCGTGGCACCACCTGTTGACTTGACTCAAGCAGCGGGCCCAAAGATCACCTGGACCCCATGGACGCAGCTTTCAAGGGCGGGCGAGTGTCTGGTGAACAGTGGTCAAGTGACCAGAAGTGGGCACTGAGAGAGGGTCAAGGGTCAAGTTGGTGGAACAATGTGTGCCTGTGCTAAACAAATGACTCGTGAGTCAATTAGAACTCATTAGGAGAAAAAAAATATAACAAACAAACAAACCTCTGGCTCAGGTGTGAAGTTGTGTTCAGGGACACACTGATGGGAGAGAAGGGGAGGGGCCTGGACACACCCCACGCACTCCCTCTATTGTTATTCAATTTCACTAGCAGCCCAGAGGATAAAACACAGCGGTGCAGGTGAGACGACTGATCCGCAGGACAAACCTGCCAGCTGCCTGTTCAAAATGAAACGCTCCTTGCTGGCAGCCCTCACCTGGACACTTGCCACCACAGGTAACCCAGTCCTGGCAAACACCTGAGGTCATGCAGCCAGTGGTTTGTGTGTCTAGTGTTTTTCAGTGCTTTAAAATTTAAAATGAGGTTGGAAGTAACAAAGTACTCTGTTACTGTACTAAAGTGGATTTTTCAGGTATCTGTACTTTACTTGAGTATTTCTTTTTCTGACAACTTTTTACTTTGATTCCCTATTTGTACACAAATATCAGTACTTAGTAACGAGTTACTTTTGTGTTTAAAAGTCTTTAAAAGATACACATTCTGTTCAGCCATTCAGTGATTTATTTATTTATCATTGTTGTTGTTGTTGTTGTTGTTGTAATTGTTCAAGTTGCTTGAAATGGAGCTATTTGAACTTTGCTGTTGTGTAGTTGAATATAAAAGTGGACAATATTTTAGAGACCAGAGATTTATTTTTGAGGACCTCGGCTTCGGGGTCACTGTTCATTACGTTTTTAGTCCAGAGAAAAACAAACATGTTGAAAATAACATTGGTTATTGTTATAAAGGTGTCAAAATCCAATAATGGCTCACTGGTCAGAACAACTATATGATACCAAATCGAGAGTAGCAAAGTTGTTAAAAACTTTTTTAATTTTTGCAAAATTATCAACTGAAGCATTGTTTTAATGGCACTTCAAATCTTGTGCTTTCTTACTTTTTTTTTTTTCTTTTACTTGCTTTTTCTTTGAAAGAGTGTGAATACTTTGCCACCTCTGCCACTCAAAGTTGCCTGATTATCATTCTGCTCAAGATTCAGTGTTTTGCACTTCACTCCTCACTCATTGTTTCTTTTCACCCCCCCTTTTCCTTCCACACAGCTGTGGCTCTCAAATGTCAGACCTGCACCGACGTGCAGTGCAGCAGCACCGTTCTGAGGAGCTGCTCCACTGAGAGATGGTGCATGACAGCTTCCATCAAGTGTAAACTCTGCTCTCCACATCAGTGCCATTGTGTGTGTGTGTGTGGGTGTGTTTAATAATGCGCTGCTCCTCGACTTCCCAGCCAATGCCTCCGGCACTCTGGATGAGCTCGAATTCAAAGGTTGCGCCCCGGATGCTCTCTGCACAGCCAGCGGCTTCGACACTTTCTCGGCCAACTTTGGTGGCTCCACCACCTTCTCCTCGATCTACTGCTGCAAGAGCAACAACTGCAACACGGCCAACGTCATCTGTGAGTAGGGACTGGCAGCAGAGGTGGATTAGAGTATTCACAGTATTCTGTACTTCAGTAAAAGTAACAGATACTAGTGCAAAAAAAAATATATATATATATATACTCTGGTAACAGTACTGATTCAACTCCTTGACTCAAGTCAAAGTAAGACAATACAGATTCTGAGATGTATTGAAGTATTACTTTTTTGCCATAGATGAAACAATACATTACTTGATAATTTTGCCAAAATTAAAAACGTTGTTACAGAATAATCGGAACTGAACTGATCAGAGGTCTGGATCATTCTGAAGTTCACAGCTTTGCTACTCTCAATACTATAGTACTAGTATAGTATAATGATACATACTATATTTTTAATACTTAATTGAATACTTAATACTTTTTTAACTGCAGTACAATCGAACTGTAATTTGTAATAGCTTTAAAGAAAGTATGCATATTAATAATAATAAAAATCTACTCAAGTACAGTAACAAAGTATTTAAACTCTGTTGCTTTCCACCTTTGCTGATTGATGTTATTTTTTCCATCGCAGTCCTGACAGAGATCAATTCAGACAACAGCCTCCAGTGCACTTACTGTCAGGACTCCCAGTGCAACTCGCTCATGCAGTGTCGAGGTTTGCAGGACCGTTGCTTCAGCTCCACTGGTCAGTGGCTTGTTTGGGCACTTGGTCAACGGTTCCAATTTGTTGAGTTTTTTGTGTTTTGTTTTGTTTTATTTTTTTTTTAGAATGTGATGTTTCATTTTTCTAGTGTCTACAGTGTCTACAGTGATTATTTTTGCAAGATTCTTTTGACACTATGACACTTGAAAAATGGAACATTATTATGGTTGAGGAAAATTGTTTTCTGTTTAAAATAGTCGAGAATTTGGATTTGAAATAATTTACCATTGAATGCTTCCCATAAATATGTCAAATTTTTCCCTTGTGTGTGTTAAATCTTGTGCGACAAACAACCTTTTTTTCCCTTTTTTTAATTCACTATTTACACGACTTTACTTATCAATTACTTATTTATTTCGCTTCTTCTTCTCTTTCAGTGACTCAAGGGTCTCGGGACAAACCTTTCTTTGGCTGCGTCTCTAAAAATGTGTGTGAAGCCGCGGCTGCCCTGAAGTACCTCCCCTTCCTGCAGAGCCTGGGCAACATCACTGGCGGACCCTCCTGCTGCAGTAATTCTGGCTGCAACAGAGCCAAAACAGTAGCAACAGCACCTGCAGCAGCAGCAGCAGCTATCACGCTGCCAGAAGAGCATAACTGCGTGATCATCATCATCAGCGGAGCTCCAGAGCTACCGCTGGTCCTCCTCCACCTGCTGCTGGGGCTTCTCGCCTCCAGCCTCTACTAAGAGTAGCTCAGGCTTCTACTTTAGCGTCGTGCTCCAAGTTTGTGACGCAATGTTTTGCATTTTTCCACAAGAGTCTTTACGCTCAAATATTGAAGTTTTTTTTTTATGTAAATAAAAATTAAAGCGCTGATAATAAAACATGATTGAGTTTTGTGTTTTCTGTATTTTTTTCTTTGTTTTTTTATGATTTTTTTTATGGACCAATATGGACTCTTGCACTCCCAAACATAAACAAACACATTCTACATGGACAGCAAATACCGACTAACACATTCTATGTGGACAGCGGCTATACCACTGTCACGGTCTCCGCAGTACTTCTCATGTGCCCCCCTCCAGGTCACCTGTGTTTTGGTTTCTTCCTGTTGGTGGCCGCCCAGCACTGATTGCCAATCATCTGCACCTGTGGAACGCCCTTTATAAACCTGTCTCTTGTGTTCCCTCGTTGCCAGATTATCTGTTTGCCTTGAGCCAGTAATCCAGCGGGTTTCTCCCTGTTGTTCCGCTCCTCGGTTTCCTGTTGACCACCGACCGTACGACCCTGCCTTCCCGCCTCAGCCTCCGCCTCCGCCACACCTGTGTTTGGAATTTTGAATGCGCTTGTTTATGTTTGAGAGGGCAAGAGTCCATAATGGTCCATGATCTGCCATGAGATCCAGTCCTCGTCCTGATCCTGGTGGCAAAGTTGGAGCGATGGCAGCAAGACTCTTAGGATTGCACTCTCCAGCTCCGGGCGTCGTGGTCATCACCTGCCGGAGACACACAGAGACTGCGGCAGTATCATGTAAATAATCGGTACTACAGGTGGAGAGGAAAAAGTGATAGAAGCTCCACCTGCACAGAGCGACAATCCCTTTAACGGGAGAGAAAGATCTCCCTCAGCGGCCTAGGCCTATAGCAGCATAACTGACGGTGGGTAGATACTAACAGTAAACTTTGTGGAAGAGGAAGGTCTTAAGTCTATTCTTGAATAAACTAAGGGTGTCTGCCCCCCGCACCGAGGCCCGAAGATGGTTCCTAAGTAAAGGAGCCAGAAAGCTAAACTCCTACCCCCGATCTAATTTTAGAGACTTTATGAGCTACCAAAAGTCCTGAATCCTCAGAGCGAAGGGCTCTTGGAGGATGATAAGGTTCAATAAGTTCTTCAATGTAGGAAGGACCCTGAGAGTGAAGAGCTTTATAAGTTATTAGCAAGATCTTAAAATCAATTCTAGATCTAACTGGAAGCAAATGTAAAGATGCTAAAACTGGTGTAATGTGCTGCCTCCTCCTAGTCCCAGTAATTAGACGTGCAGCAGCATTTTGTGCCAATTGTAAGGTCCTAAGGGAAGATTTTGGACACCCTGATAATATGGAATTACAGTAATCTAGCCTAGAAGTAACGAAAGCATGAATGATTATTTTCTGCATCTTTGAAAGACAAGAAATTTCAAATTTTAGCAATATTTCTTAAATGGAAAAAAGCTGTCCTTGCTACGTTCTGAATATGGGAGTTGAATGTCAAGTCCTGATAGAGTTGAATGTCAAGTCCTTTTGACTCGTCATTCGAGTCAAAAGTGGTATTGTTTAAGCTAACGTGACCATTGCAAATTTTGTCTCTAAGCTCCCTTGGGCCGACAATAATAACCTCCGTTTTGCTGGTATTGAGCATCAAAAATTTTTGAGCATCAAAAAACACAGAGTGTGGGAACAATACTATTTACGTGCGTTTCATGTAGCAGAGCTTAAGTCTTAAAACATTCATAAAACACTCAACAGTGACATGAGTAAATTTAAGTTCTGGCTGTTCATCTCGGTAATGATCCTGCGGCTTAGTGCTTGGCTTTTGCTTACATATTATTTAGCGCATTTTAACAGTATTTTTAGAGTTACGTCGTCACTTTTACAGTTTAACCCAATTGCTAAACCACAAAAGCCAATTTTCTAAACCGAATAAATTGTAAATAAAAAAAATAAATAAATCACACCCTCAACATTGTTTTCAATGAGTATCGTTGTGTGTAATGGATCCTCTGTAGTGTTTGCATTGAGCTGTGGTACAATACAGTAGTGCACATACTATATTGTCTGTAGATTTACAAACTGTTCACATGAAACACACAGCTATGAATTTCAAAATTCTCTACAGTGATATATTCTGAGAACAGATACTGTTAAGGTTTCTAAAAATGTGCTTTGGCAGTAGTGAAAAAAGAACAGTCTCACACACTGAACATTGTGTTTTCTGTTGTTTTGTTGTAGTGTGTAATGATGTGTATAGTGTGTCGCAGGCTTTGAGCTGCTTTGGTGTGGTTTTGTTTATGTAGCTTTAGAAAAGTGTGTTGTGTTTCGGGTTTTGGGAAAATAGAGGACAATTTTGTCAAATGTGCTTTAGCAATCCATAAAAACTGTAAAAATGTGACAGGCTTTGTTATAGTGTGAAGTGTTGTGCAGACTATAATGTGGCTTTGAAAATGTTTGTTGACTTGAGAAAATAGAACAAGAAACATCGACAAACAAGTTTGGGTATTTTCATTCGCACTTTTGGACTTGGTGTGGAGCGGTTGACAATCTTTCCCTGAAATGACGTTTTGTCTGACCACTTTCTGGTCAGTTTCGGCTTTATTGTGGCGGATCACATTCCCCAAGCAAGGTCTATAATGAGTAGAAACATTTCGGACTCTGTTGTTGCTGAATTTAAAGAGAGGCTTCCTGATCTGCTTGATGCTCTTGTACCTCTGGACATGCTTCCGGCCTCTCCCCCCACCCACTTGACTGATCTTGATCTTGACTCCTTGACAGATCGTTTTTCTGGTATTCTGAAATCAACATTGGATGATCTTGCCCCTTATAAGGTAAGAATGAAAAGGCAGGATCGATCAGCCCCTTGGTTTACTTCCTCTACTCGCAAATTAAAACAAAATTTGCGAAGGCTTGAGAGAACTTGGCGTTCGTCAAAAACAGCTTCATCCTTCAAGACTTGGCAGGATTGCTTTAGGTCCTATAAAAAGGCCCTGCGTATCAGTAGAACTTCCTACTATTCTGCTCTTATTGACTCCAACAAGAACAATCCAAAGTTTTTATTTAGTACAGTTGCTAAGTTGACGAGGATCCATCATTGTGTTGAGCCATGCATCCCTATTGGCCTGTCAAGCAACGATTTCTTGAATTTCTTCCAGCAAAAAGTAGAAGATATCAGAACTGAGATTGGGAATTCTTTGTCTTCTTTGTCTTCTTTGTCTTCCACTGGTCACATGGCAGATCTTTCTCAACATGGCAATCCCAGTGTTTATTTCGGGACTTTTCGGCAAATTGGACTCTCTGAACTTGATTCTCTTGTCTCCTCTGCTAAGTCGACCACTAAGTCTTTTGGACCCAATTCCAACCAGGCTACTCAAGGAGGTTTCCCCATTGCTTCATTGTGTCATTCTTAGAATTATCAATCATTCTCTATCAACAGGTTTTGTCCCTCATGCTTTCAAAGTGGCTGTAATCAAGCCTCTGATCAAAAAACCCAATTTGGACTCGAGTGTGCTTTCAAATTATAGGCCAATCTCGAACCTTCCGTTTCTCTCTAAGATCTTAGAAAAAGTTGTTGCTCGGCAGCTTGTGGACTTCTTGAATGACAACAATCTACTTGAGGCTTTTCAGTCAGGCTTCAGAGTTGGTCATAGCACTGAAACTGCATTGCTTAAGGTAAGTAATGATCTCTTGTGTGCATCTGACAGAGGTCTTCTCTCTGTTCTGGTCCTCCTAGATCTCAGTGAAGCATTTGATACAGTTGACCACAGCATTCTTCTTAGGAGATTAGAAGATGCTATTGGCATCAAGGATCGCGCCTTGGACTGGTTTGGATCTTACTTGTCTGACCGTTTTCAGTTTGTTCATGTTCATAATCATTCATCAGAATGTAGGAGGGTTAGTCATGGTGTCCCACAAGGATCTGTACTTGGGCCACTCCTCTTCAACATCTACATGTCACCTCTTGGTGATCAGACAGCATAACATCAGTTTCCATTCTTACGCAGATGACACACAGCTGTACTTGTCTTTTAAGGCAAATGAGGCTCATCAGTTGGCCAAATTGGAATCTTGTCTTCGTGATGTCAGAACTTGGATGACACAGAATTTCCTGTTAATACTGAAAAAACTGAGGTCATTATATTTGGATAGCGAGAGAGTAGGGACAGAGCCTTTGATGGACAGGGTGGTCTATTTGGTACTACACCCAGTTCTACTGTGAGGAACCTTTGAGTGACTTTTGATCAGGACCTGACCTTTAATTCTCATATACAGAATGTGGGGAGGTCAGCTTTCTTCCACTTAAGAAACATTGCCAAAATTCGAGGTTTTTTGTCCTTCAAAGACGCGGAAAAAATAATCCATGCTTTTGTTACGTCTAGGTTAGATTACTGTAACTCGGTACTAGCAGGATGCCCAAATTCGTCCCTTAGGACATTACAGTTAATCAAAAACTCTGCGGCACGATTGTTAACCGGAACTAGAAGGAGGCAGCATATTACTCCAATCTTAGCTTCCTTGCATTGGCTGCCAGTCAAATTTAGAATTGAATTTAAGATTCTAGTTTTAACTTACAAAGCTCTTCATTCTCAGGCTCCTTCTTATATTAGGGGACTAATTGAACTTTATCATCCTCCAAGAGCCCTTCACTCTGAGGATTCAGGTCTTTTAGTTATCCCAAAAATTTCTAGAGTTAGTTCAGGAGGTAGGTGTTTCAGTTTCCTGGCACCTTTATTTTGGAATCATCTTCCAGCCTCGGTGAGGGGGGCAGACACAGTTAGTTTATTTAGGAGTAGACTTAAGACCTTCCTTTTTCTTAAAGCTTATAGTTAGATTCCATCCACTGTCAGTTAAACTGCTGTAGGCTTACGCCGTGGAGGGAGATCTTTCGCTCCCGTTACAGGGATCGTTGCTCTGTGCGGGCGGAGCCTCTATCACTCGCCTCACCCAATCAATCTTTGACTCTATCTACTCTGTCCAAACTAGCTCTCATTATGCTTTGTATAGTATGCTCAATATGCATGATACTGCCGCAGTCTCTGTGTCCCCGGCAGGTGATGACCACTGCGCCAGGAGCTGGATTGTGCTGTCCTGGGGGTCTTGGTGTCATCGCTTCGCCTAGGACCTGGACTTGTCGTATCGGCAGATTGTCCATCGAGCTAGGCTCTTGCCTTCCAAAGCATGGACACTTACAGCCCACGCGGACAGCAGCCTTGAATTATTTCCTATTCTTTGTGTTTATATCCGTTTTGTGAATGCCTGGTTGGTATATCTGTTTTTCACTCTGTCCTGTCTGCCACCCTGGCTCACTCTGCTCCTTTCTCTCTTTCTCTGTATCTCCTCTATTTTTGTATTTCACCCCAACTACTCATAGGCAGATGATGGCCCTCTGGAGTCTGGTTCTGCCCTAGGTTTCTTCCCACAGGGGAGTTTTTCCCAGCCACTGTCGCATCTTGCTTGCTCCGGGGGCCCGGTTGGTTCTCTCTGATTGTATAAAGCGCTTTGAGACGCCATTGGTTGTGATTTAGCGCTGTACAAATAAGTTTATTATTATTATATTAAATACACTTACGCAATAATGAACACTACATCAAATTAAAAGCAAGCAAAACTCATTGTCTGAAGATTCTGTAATCAAAAAAATAATTTATAGTGTTTATTAGTTTGTTTATTATAAGATTTTCCATCTAATTAAATTAACTTAGATAATCATAGGCGACACGGTGGCGCAGTGGTTAGCGCTGCCGCCTCACAGTAAGAAGGTTGTGGGTTCGATTCCGGGGCCCGGGCCTGGGACCTTTCTGTGTGGAGTTTGCATGTTCTCCCTGTGTCTGCGTGGGTTCTCTCCGGGTTCTCCGGCTTCCTCCCACACTCCAAAAACATGCATGTGAGGTCAATTGAACATTCTAAATTGTCTGTAGGTGTGCATGTGAGTATGAATGGTTGTCTGTTTCTATGTGGCCCTGCGATGAACTGGCGACTTGTCCAGGGTGTACCCTGCCTTGGCACTAAGACAGCTGGGATAGGCTCCAGCAGACCCCCGTGACCCTGAATAGGAATAAGCGGGTATAGAAGATGAATGAATGAATGAATGATAAATAATCATATATTTTATTTACTCAAATTTCTTAGAGTCAGAATAAATCTGTTGATTGTCCCAAAAAATTATTTATCAAGTCAAAAAGTAAGGTGGTTTAAATATGGCTGGCTGCGGAAAAAGATTTAACCATTTCAAATTATTGTGATTGGTTTATGGGGGAATATTAAAAAGGGAAATAAACTGCTTAAGTATTTCAAAGAAGCAGGAATTTATGACCGGATTTAGGAGGTAATTTGAGGCTTAAAGGTTTATCGTTTTTTTATTCCTCTTTTGTTCATTATTTGTTTGTCATGGTTATTAAGTGTTTTGAGCTGGTAACCATGGAAGGGTTTTTTTTTTGTAAGAGCCAATGAATTCACCTCCGCATTAATGGGAAAGTATGCGCAGTAGTGTCACTTTCCATCACATGATCTTTATCCAATCAGAATGATCCTGTTTAATGTCACTTACAGACATGTCAACGACCCAGCCGGTCAGAACGAATTGAGACGATCTGAAAACGTATGACATTGTGGTGTCAAGCTGGGAATAAACTATTTTCATATTATTTTCTAGCCTTTATCTTTTTTTTTTTTTTTCCTACGGCCTCCCATCCTCCACCCTCAATAAACTTCAATACATCCAGACTTCTCACCGGTTCTCGCCCCTACGACCACATCACCCCCGTCCTCCATCAACTCCATTGGCTTCCTGTTGTCCACCGTATCCAATTCAAGATCCTCCTCCTCACCTTCAAGTCACTCCATAACCTGGCCCCTCCCTACTTGTCTGACCTCATTGTCCGTCACACCCCAAACCGTCCCCTTCGTTCTGCTGACGCAAACCTCCTCTCACCCCTTGCCATAACTAAGCACCGAACCCTGGGGGACCGGGCCTTCAGTTTCTCCGCCCCCACCCTCTGGAACTCCCTCCCCAACCACATCCGCTACTGCACGGAGCTCAACAAATTCAAGTCTGCCCTCAAAACCCACCTCTTCAGACTTGCCTACCCTACCTGAACCCTCCTACCCACCACACCTCCCAGCCCATATTTGCCCTCTCAACCAAGCAAACCTTCGATTGAGAATGGCGAATTCCATCTGTACTCATCAATTGTTAGCTGCCAGGTATCAGTGTGTGTAGTTGAGATTGCGCCACACTTAGGAACCAAAAAAAAACGTTCAGTGCGAATTAAGCTTTTTTAAGGAGCGAGCTCTTGATCACGCTAAACATTAAGCAGTGCCATGGGGTCCAGGAGGTGTAAAATGTCTCTTGCACTTTTTCTAGGATGAGGGGATGCAGTTTAGTCAGATAATTCCAGTCAATTTTAATAGATATTCTGTATCTATATATATAAATGTCAGTAGTTGCAAACTTATAATTAAGCTGTGGTGCAGCCCACTGCACTTGCTCGTGTTCTATTTCATGGTTGAATAGAGTTGCTGTGTTTCTCACAACAAAATATTTTACGTGATCAAAAGTCTTAGGGCCTAATTTTTTTATAAATGGATGACTTTGTAAATTGGCCAAAAAAAACAAACAAACAAACTTTAATGATGATATTTGCATTGAGATTCCATAAGCAGAATGTCAAAATGATAGAATTTAATATTTGTGCATTTTGTTTCTAATTTGTCTTTTTTCTCCCCAGGTATCTCAGTTCTTGTTGTATTTGTTGGATAGATTTGGTAAGTATGTTGTAGGGTTGCACCTAATAGGAAATAATTGGATGAATAGCCAAATATTAAAATAATATTTTTATACCAGTTTTTCTTATATTGCTGTGGCGGATGTACATTTGTTGGAGAAACCTTTTTATGGCTAAATACATGATTGAAAAACTTAAATAGTAAATAAATAAATAAGTACATTAGTACTGTTATCTATCCATTAACCATTTATTCTTCACTTTTAAAGTAAAGATATTTTGTCATTGCAACAATAAAAATAATTAAAGTCAAGTGCATTTTATTTGCAGGATGACTATTTGAAAATTCATTCAGTTTAAATCAAGTTCTGAACTATTAAAGTGTAACCTATATAACCTGCAGTATTTGATTGGTATGTTTTAATCTGATGTGTGTGTGTGTGTGTGTGTGTGTGTGTGTGTGTGTGTGTGTGTGTGTGTGTGTGTGTGCACTTTTTGCAGCTTTAATAAAAACAACAAAAAGTCAAGGACCTTTTTTCCTTTTGAACAAAACATCTGCAATGTGGCCATACTTTTGAATTGAAATTGAATTAAAATGTGATTGTTTTCCGCTCTTCCCTGGCGAATACTGTTTTGTTTTTGTTTTGCTTTTATATTAGCGAACGGAACGTTCAAGAAGCAGTTATAAAACAGTTGTTTGTTTATCTGCTGTGAAAAGTAGTAACTTTTTTCAACCCTGCTGAACAGAATTAAAATGAAGCATTTGAATAAAAAAAAATTCAAAAAATTCTAGAACAAAAAAATTCAACATTCTAATGTGAATTTATTTTTTCCTCCCACCCTATTATCAATGTTAAGAAATGTCACCACATTTTTTGCAGCACATCTGAGCCATGGAAGACTTTATCATTTATAATTTCTGTCTCACTAGAAGCTTTTAAAGACGTATTTAGATATTCCTTGAACTTAAATTATACTTTCTCTTTTAGGTGAACAAAGAAAACGGTTGGTTAAAGGTATGGAAAAAGCTTGGATGTACAATGATGGGGGCAATGCACGAAGAAAAGCATTAAAGGTTGTTAATAAATGTATTGAAAATGAGTTGGAAAAGAAAGGGATGGTGGATGTCAACTTTGCGTCAAGTGCTTGTGTTGACGATTCAGACGAATCCGAGAACCCTATTAGTGATGAGGAAAGTGATCAAGATATGAATATTGAAGTGAATGAAGTCGATGAAGCAACTGGTACTTCTGTCGAGGACATGCCTCATCTTAGAGAACGTGCCAATCAGAGTAATGGGGATCTGCAGAGCTCACTGATAAATTGGGCAGTTACATTTGGTATTTCGCTCATTGCTCTGTCTGAACTTCTCAGCATTCTTAAAATATTCCATCCATCTCTGCCGAAGGATGGACGAGTGCTGTTGCAAACAAAGACATGCTACAACATAACAGCTTCAGCTGGAGGGCTGTTCCATTATTTTGGAATTCTAAAATGTTTTGGGAAAATCCTTGATAAAGTGTGGTCGATTGTACCTGATAGACATGCCTTTAAACTGCAGTTAAATTGTGATGGTCTACCGCTCTGCAAGAGTACTAGTACACAGTTTTGGCCGATTTTGGGAATGCTGCAAGGTTATAGCAAGAAACCGCTATTGATTGAACTATTCTGTGGCACTTCTAATCCTAATTCATTGACTGAGTATCTCCATGATCTGGTTCAGGAGTTGCAAATCTTGAAAAGTGGGTTTCTTTTCAAGCACAAAACATTCTTTGTAAATGTCTCTGTTGTGTGTGATACTCCAGCCCGAGCTTTTATCAGAGGAGTGAAGTCACACACTGGGTACTATGGATGTGACAAGTGTCACCAAAAGGGTGTCCGTATATCTAATAGAATGACCTTTCCTGAGGTCAATGCAAGGCGTAGACAAACAACAGATGAAGAACACCACATCCACCACTCGTCCCTTGCAGATGTTGGCATTGACATGGTTGCATGCTTCCCATATGATTATATGCACCTGGTTTGCTTGGGTGTAATGCGGCGCCTCTTAGATTTGTGGATTGGTACCACTGGCCCCTTGCGCTGTCGCATTTCGTCAGTGCAAGCTTCCATCGTATCAGAAAGACTTACTGCTCTGAGAAATTACATTCCTAGTGATTTCGCTTGTAGGCCACGGGCGCTGGCCGAAGGCTGTAGGTGGAAATCCACAGAACTGCGCCAGTTTTTATGATACACTGGTTCGGTTGTGCTGAAGGGTGTGCTACAACCTCAGAACTATGACAACTTCATGCTGCTGTCAGTAGGGGTGTACATTTTGGCAAATCCTAAATACTGTATGGAGATGAATGAACTTGCCAACACTATGTTGGTTTCCTTTGTTGAACACTTTGGCCAACTTTATGGAGAACAGTTTTTGGTTTACAACATTCATGGCCTGGTGCATCTCAGTGATGATGTCAAAACCCATGGCAATTTAGATCCGATATCTGCTTTTCCATATGAGAATTTCTTAGGAAGATTGAAAAAAAATGGTTGGTTGATTGATCGACAGATATATATCTGTCGATCTGTGCTACCCCGTCAGAAAATCCTACCATGCACTTCCAGTTTCGTTTTTTGTCATCGCTGTTTCACAAAACTACGAAGAATACGATGACGAAGAAGAAGAGCAACAACACGGTAGAAAAGAATGGAGATTATATTGACTCAAAATAAATAAAGAAATAAAATACAATTATTTATCGACTAATGTTTTTTTCTGCAAGTAGGACACATAAACACTGAGTGACCTTATCTGAAATAAAACGTAGATATATGCAGGACTTTCTGACAATTGAAATTCCTTTGTCAGAATATGCTACCACACTGACACAAGAAGGTAGGACGTTTTTGACAACTGTCAAAACGTCCTGTTTTCGCTGTCAGAACGTCCTACCTGCTTAAATTAGTGTGGTAGCATATTCTGACAAAGGAATTTTCACTGCCAGAACGTCCTACCTGATATATACAGGTAGGATGTTCTGATAGTTAAAATTACCCCATCAGAATATGCTTTAACCATGTCCCGTTATCCAAACAAACCTCATTTGAGTAAGCTTTTACACAGATGTAATTAAATTATGTTCTTTTAAATCTACAGATGATTTTCAAATAATGTACAAGAACATTTGTATAATGTATAAGAACATTTCAAATTACAAAAGTAGAGACAAGACCGCTGTTGAGTTTGAAAACAAATATTTCTTTTTATTAAAACTCAACTGAAAACAGGTGGGGGAAAAAACAAAACAAAACTCAGAGAACCAAAAAGGACTGTAGGCGCTGGCCAAACAAAACAAATGACGAAACACAGAACAAGGCCAACCCACACAGGGCCTGCGGACCCTGTCCATATTTCAACTAACCTTACCTAAAAAAAAAAAAGAAAAGAAAAGGGAAACTAAGTATGTATGAAATTAACCAAAACCGAAAATAGGACTACCAGCCACCTACAACCCAAACTATAATAAGTTCTAATAACTCATAAGGACAACAGTAGAATCACCTTTTGAGTGAAAAAGGCAATATTTAAAACAGAACTACACAACAGTAACTTTACATGCAATTAAAATAATTTTACTAACTATAAACATTTTCTACAAGTGTAATCTGCATGAGCATCTGTGTAGAAATTCGAAATGAGCCCATCGCAGACATGTTCCACACTGACCTAGAGAGAAAAAATATATTTAAAACAATACAATTTGAAAATGTGAACGTAATTAAATCTGCTAAAGTTTAACTAATTTTAAGGAAACTACTAGGTGTCTCAGCGCTGGCCTGAACCTGGCGACGCAATGGTTTCTTATAGGTGGTTAAATTCGTTCATTTACCCAGCATAAGTTAATTGATTGAAATGACTGAAAGACTGAAATACAGGGGTATTCCAAAAAGGACATTTAATGACAATGATATCAGTGTACGGCACTGTACATACAACGCATGACCGACAAAGTCCGTAAAATTTTATTCTTCAGAAGTAGCCAATAACAATTAGTGGAGTCGGCCAAAGACTCAAACAAAAGTTAGAAATCGGCATTAGGTCAAATGAAGCAGAAAACGGCCGATATATATCGGGCCAATATCAGGAATTATGACGTCATACCAATAAATCCGATATTATTAAAAGTAGCTCCGATATAAAAGCTCCGGTCAAGATCGCGTATTTTGCCAGTGTTGTGCCAGTGGGTGAGAAAATGAAGCACTCCCTTTCTCCTACCTAATATGGTCTGGGTCTCAATACGGGTGGTAGGCTGTCTAAAAAGTTTGAGAACCACTGGGTTAGGGTGAGAAAATCAAGCGCTCCCTTTCTCTGTGGATGTCTTACCTGTGCAGTAAACGGCCTGACGCTAACTTTCCCCACGTGTGCGACCGGAAACATGTCATCGATTGTCTGGGATTATTTTTGCTGTGTCCGATGATGACATTTTGCACGCTATTTGCTGCAAATGTTCGCCAGACATTTCTCAAGGGGGAAAAAACAGTTTCAACACAGAGTTTCAACGCCACAAACCTCATTAGCCACTTAAAAAATCAGCATCGCCACGACAGTGTTTTGTTTTTATACCATTAGCTCGAGTCATATCTGTCAGAGCCCACACTTCACCTGAGCCAGTGTCCGCTAGAATACTGGAGGAGCAACCAGTCCCGTTTCAAGTGTCTGGCGCAGCTTGCTCGGAAATATCTGTCTGCGCCATGCACCAGTGTCGAGAGTGAACGTCTGTTTTCGGCTGCTGGACACGCGATGGACGAGCACAAAAACCGACTTTCATGTGAGAAGGCAGAGATGCTGCTCTTTGTTAAAAAAAAAAGATCTTCCCCTGATCCACCCAGAATTAACGGTAGAAGAATAGTTAGTTGACTCCAAGTTTAAAATGCACACACATGCGCGCACACTCACTTACGTTTTGTGTGATTTTTTTGTGTTAAAAAAAATTTGAGACCAGTTTATACCTCAGACGAATGTTGCCTCAGTGTTTACATAGACGTAGATGTCTAAGCAATATATTTTTTATTTATATTAAAGTGCACGTTTCAATTTTTGTTTCTGAAGTGAGTTAAGTGTCAGTTGTACATATCTAGTGTATTTTTGTTTTGATAAAGAATACAATGCACCTTTTCAGTTTGGAGCACTTTTTAGTGCATTTATACAGCATTTTTTGTATTGACGAAGGCTCCAATGCACCTTGTTAAGTTTGCAGTACTTGTTAGTGTACTTTATAAATTCCTTTGCAGAGTGGTTGGGGACTCCTAGAGGCCTTTTATTATTTCATATCAGACATTTAATTCTAGTGTTCACCCTTTTGCACATGCCATTTTTTTGTTTGGAAAGTAAATAAATATGTACATTTCTGATAACAGAACTGTTCTTTGTTGTTGTTTTAATAGTAGTGCTCACTTGACATTTGATTGGGACAACTCTACAAGTAAAAATTTGTTAAATCCAGTTTTTTTTTCTTCCTGTTATGCACAAACTACAGGTTAATCTAAATGTAAAAATGAATATACAAATATCGGTTATCTGTATCAGTATCGGTCTTGAAAGGCAGGAACATATCGGTATCGGCTTGAAAAAACACATATCGTGCATCCCTAAGAAAAATGGTGATAAGCAGATCAAGAAGAAGAAGAAAAAGAGGAAGAAGAAGAGTAATAAGGGCAAGAGGAAGCTTGAGGAGAAGTTGGAGGAGAAACAGAAGAAGAGAAGGAGAGAAGAGAGGAGGCAAAGAAGAAAACAGAAAGATGCGGCCAAAGAAAAAGAGACTCCTCGAGATTCTTGCTCTTTCCCTTAAATATCCTCCCAGAACAGAGACACTTCTAAATTGCATATTTAAAAGATTCAATCAAATACTCTTCCTACTCGGGAACCTTTTGGTCATCAGGGGTTTGTTTTCCACAATAACAATAGATCACCAAGACCTTCGTACCTCTCGCACTGAGACATACAACATTTTCAAAGGAAGACAGAGACAATCCCCAAATACAACTGTCTTACAACCCAAACCAAAAATACATCTACAGTGCCTGAACTTTGTAAATGGTCTGCACTCATATAGCGCTTTTCCAGCACCTTCACGTTGTTACCCCAAAGCGCTTTACAAAGGCCTCTCATTCACCCATTCCTGCACACATTCATACACCAATGGGTGGTTGCTGCCATGCAAGGCGCTGCCTAGCCCCATTGGGAGCAATTTAGGGTTAAGTGTCTTGCCCAAGGACACAACAACAGACTAGGATGGAGCAGGATTTGAACCGCCAACCTTTCGGTCATTGGACAACCCGCTCTACCTCCTGAGTCACAGTTGTATTGACAGACAATTAGAAAGAGTAATAAAGGCCGGTAAACTGGTGACATTGACTTTGGCCACAGACTAACCTGTGGACAGGAATAATGTAAATTGAAAAGAAGACGATGGCAGTAGTTTCGTGGTGATCGTGGTTCAGCTCCTCAGCATTCTGAAGCTACCGTACGCGACAAGCTCAGACCTGTGTTGTGATATTACTATATACGAGAAGTATTATAGCTTTTCTAAATAATAACGGGACACTGCATCTTTCTTGCTCTTTGTTTCAGCATGTGCTTCCTCTTTATTTGACGTCTCACTCTGCATAGGTATATTTTATTCACTTCCGGTTTTAGTGCTTATCAATACAATGCTTCCTGCTATCCAGTCCAAAACGTTACAACCTGGAGGAGTGAACAGCGCCACACTACCATCTCCAGGTGAAAATCATGAACTACAAGTCCATTTGTAGAGCCAATATCAATGGCTTACTCATTCAAGGTACATGCAAGAATATAAGATGAAAGAAAACACTATATACATCTATATATATATAGATGTGTGTATATATATATGTATATATATATATATATATATATATATATATATATATATATATATAAACACAAATTCAACGGTATTTAGCTCTTTATTGAAATGACTATTAAAACACAGAAAAATTGATGAAATACAACTATTTTATGACTTACTACTGATAGAATTTCTTCAAATTCGGTGGGCCGAATTAAAAACCTTAATGCATATGGCCTCTGGGCCATAGTTTGCTCATGCCTGCTCTCACCTTTATTCGGGTTGTAACAATATGCTATGACAATGGATTATTCCTGCTTGGAATAATCCATTGTCATTTGTTGGGTACTTGCTTCTTCCTCTATTTGTGTATTTATCAAAACCTTCTCTTTATTATTATTTATTGTTTATTTACTATTATTTATATTATTCACTCAACTGCTAAATATAATTTTCTCTCCAGGCCTACTCTTTAAAAGACTCACACTGGGAAATTTGGAAGATTGGATCCACTTTTAGACTTTTAGCACCAGCATCAAAGGTGCTTTAACCTTTGTCGACAATTGACTTTGGTTTTAAAGTTTTGAACCCAGTCAGCGACCTGTCAAAGCTTTTTTTTCTTTTACAGTTCCCGACAGAAAATTAATTAATTTATAAAGACTCAACAGCAGAGGGCAGCAGTGACGTAAAAAACGGAGTACCCACTGTGACGCTGTGAAGACGGTCTGACCTCAGTCAGCGTACAGGACCAGTGCACTGTTGCTGTTTAGAAAAAAACATTCCCTGTCTGAAAACCACCAGTGACAGCCAGAGAGGTTTATGGAGGACAATAAGAGGGGTGTTAAATCTCAAAAATAAAATATTGGAATTACATTTGTTGAAAAAGCAATCATGACAGCACAAAGAAAACCCAAACGTGACATGTCGGAAACTAACCTTGTTTTCCCAGGACCAGCAGTGTACATATGCTCTAATAATAAATACAACACTAAAAATAATATGTGCAATGCTAATAATAAATACGACACCTCTATAATCCAGTCGGCATCCTGTGTTTCACACCATCTTTGTTTCCCCACTGTGGAACCTGCTACTTCCATTTCCTGGCTGTGTAAATACAATAAAGAGAAATTAATAAATGAATGATAATAATGAATGAATACATGGTGAATGAATAAACACTGTAAAAATGTGGATAGCAATTTCAAACTTGGTATTGCCGTCAAGGAATTTGCATTGAATCTCAACAAATCTCAAAACAAATTTCAACTTGTTTTGCTTTTCTGACTGCGACACACCCAGAAGAGCAGGTGTGTTTCTACTGCCTAGGAACTGCTGGCACTCAGCTGACATTACACCTCAGCGCGACATTCCTGATGCAGTCGCAGCAACACAACTTCACGGAGGTGGAAACGCCCAGCCAGTCCGTCCACCCACTGCCACAGACAGCTCCAACCACCTGTGACATGTGACCTTGTCAAAAAGGAGGAACAACAGCCGGCCTAGCGTTCCCCGGAAAGGTGTGGACCTGCTGGATCTGCCGACTGAGCTTCTGTGAGGAGTAACAAAGAAAGAAAAAGAAAAAAAAAAACCTGAACAGAGTCAAACCATCATGTCAGATGCAGCAGCTCCTTATCATGAAGTCGCGACCCAAATTTATTCCACAAAATTAAAACCGCTAGCCCCACTTTCTATCATGCTTAGTCAATTTTATATATATGTATATATATATTAAAATATCTTTTTTTAAAAGAAGGGGTGGGGGAGGAACTGCCCACGAAGCAGCGACCCACCAGTTAAGAAACGCTGCTCTAAACAATGAAAGGGCCTTGGGGGGGGGGTCCTTGGTTACATGGGGCCAGCGGGTTTCTAGTTACCAGCGAGTCGCGTTTCAGTCCAGAGACAAGTAGGCGGAGTCTCCAGGAAGTTGCCTGGGAACAGACGGAACACAGCGACAGCAGTCACCTGAAGAGCGGGTTCTCTTACACACAGACACACAGACACACACACACACACACACACACACACACACACACACACTCTCTCAATGCAAAAGGTTGGATGACTAACACAGAACCGGTTCTCCAAAATAAACAGCCGTACCCAGTAATATGCAAATTTTCACTCCCTCTACATTCAGGCAACATTCAGCTGAGGCTCCGCCCACCCACCATTCCACCCTCCCTCCCTATCTCCCTCCTTTCCTTGGAAGTCATCAGAACTCGCCATTGTGTAACAGTGGCGTTGACAAAGTAGAAAAGCACTTCTCCCTTAATCCCACTCCTGACAAATTTTTTTTCAGGATTTTCCACCACAGTGTCAAATCACCGAGTTGGCAAAGAAAAAAAAACATCTCCAGGTGTTTTGAGATTCTGCTGAACAATTCAACACACCAAAGCTCGAGGAATTGTTCCTTTCAGACATTAGATCTGCTCCGATGGTACAATTGATGCCACACAACAAGGGCGACATGGTGGCACAGTGGTTAGCGCTGCTGCCTAACAGCAAGAAGGTTGTGGGTTCAATTCTGGGCCTGGGAGCTTTCTGTGTGGAGTTTGCATGTTCTCCCTGTGTCTGCGTGGGTTCTCTCCGGGTTCTCCGGCTTCCTCCCACACTCCAAAAACATGCATGTGAGGTCAATTGAACACTCTAAATTGTCCGTAGGTGTGCATGTGAGTGTAAATGGTTGTTTGTTTCTATGTGGCCCTGCGATGAACTGGCGACTTGTCCAGGGTGTACCCTGCCTTCGCCCTATGACAGCTGGGATAGGCACCAGCAGACCCCTGTGACCCTGAATTGGAATAAGCGGGTATAGAAGATGGATGGATGGTTTGCTAGTAATTGGTAAATATCTACCGTTAACAGTTTTAATGTCGAACGAATGAAGCTGTTATGGAAAAACTAAGGTAACTACTCCCACCTTACTTTCCATAGGGAAATGTCTAAATATTCGATCCATTCAGCAGGTGTTACGAACTAAAATGTGTTGACATTTTTGTTGATATCTGGTTAGCGCACGTTTTCTTAGCTTGTAAGAGTCGATCAAAATGCTATTCCTATTCTACCATTTTATTATAGTTGTAAGTCTAGCTGTATGACGTGTCAACAGTTCATATTGTCTACAGTGTGTTTATAATGTTAAACTTTACATCAGTGTCAAAGTGCACATCATTCATGTTATAGCATAACTTAGTATTTCCACATTCTATATTATACTGCAGTTCACTAATTCAGTGCATTCTGCTAATCATTTCGTTGTAATGACAAGAACATTTGGTCTTCTATAATTTGCATATCTGAAAAAGTATAGAAGTACACAAAGTATACATTTACAGTATAGTGAACATCATGCATATGCCTATTAGACTCTTTGTGTATATTATTTCATTTCATTTTATTCTTGAAATCATATTATCTATCTCATCATATGTATTATTAGACTAATGTTTCTTCTCTCTTCAGATGTGTTCTTGAGGTTTCTCAGTCCCAGGTTTCTTGGCCAATTTACTGCATCGAGTGCTCTTCCTGTTGCCTCCACCTCAACAGCTCAACATGTTCATGTTCATTTTATATTTTTTGTATTTCTTTCTAATTCATTCAAAACATTGTGATTGGACTATTGCTTTCTGTTAATAAAACAATGTTCAAGATAAAGTTATTAAGTTTCTTTTAGTATGTAGTATAGTATGTACACCAGCAGTGTAATTTACTGCAATGCAAGGAGGGCGGCACCTAAAATCCTGCTTAGGGCGCCACTTTGGTTAGGGCTGGGCCTGGTATTAGTCCATAATGTTTATTGACTGTGGATAATCAATTTAACCAAAAGCAGTAGGATGCAATGCAAGCCTGCAGACAATAACTAATAAAGATGATAAAGAAAGTCCATCAATTTACTACAGAATATTAAATATCATGAGCCCCTTTCTTTGCAGTAAAACGGATCAATAAACAGTCCATTGAAGCGGAAACATATGTAGGCAAATGCCATTAATTATAGCTTATATTAGCTTGACGTTCAGAATGGAGCGTCACCAGCCCCTCGGAGCAGCGGGGGCGGGGTTTTCCTAGAACTCCGGTGGGTTCCTTACTAACGCTTCGCCGCGAGGAAGCCTCGAACACCGCGGCATTTAACAACGCCTTCCTTGGCTCGCTAGGGCAGCTCATACAGGCTATTTCAAATAAGTAGGAGGCTCTATTTTGGGCGTGTTTACAGTCTATTTTTCTATTGTTCTTTAATAAATGCTATTTTCCCAGTATATCTGTCTCGTGTTTACTTTTGGTGAAAATATAAAGGTTGCAGCAGGTATGAAACAACCTCTACTTTGTCCATTGCTGCGCTGTTGTGTGTCGTACAGAAATGATGCTGACGAAAACATTGTCCCGCTTTGTCGACTCCGCCCACGGTCTCGTGATCACAGAGCCAATGAAAACACAATTGTACCGAGGCGTGGCGTACGTTTGTCCCGTATACTTCTGGGACCCCCGACCCCCGACCCCCCCCAGCGACGTAGCTAAACGGCGGCCATCTTACTTCAGACAACATTTCTGCTAGGCGCCATAGTAAACAGTGGGAGGTGAGTGATCTGCACCTACGAAACAATATTAACTTGCTGAAATTAGGTCAGATTTATTAACGTTTTACAGTATCACAGACCTTATTAACGGGATGCTTGGACATCCATAGTTAAAATTATTCATAAATATGTGGGAACGTATCTACATATCTGACGTTTATAAAAAACCAAACCGTTTTAAAATCACTTCAAAACTGAGTCCGATATGTTTTTAAAAAGGTATGTGCACCGTAGACAGTAATGTTATGAATGGCTTAGCTGTCTGAAGTAAGATGGCCGCGGTCTGGCAACGTCGCTCTCCATTGACAAACAGCGTGCATGAGCCTCTGACCTGACCAGTTCAGTCTAGATTTTCTGTCACGAATGTTTTACTTTTTCTACATTCAATATTGTTTAATTAATTTCAAATGAAAACATCTTTTTTACTTTTTACTTCACTACATTTCATAACATTTCAGAATCTGCACTCTTCTCTCCTTACTTTTACTTGAGTAAAGAGTTGAACCAGTTTGACATTCACTGGATTTTCTTTTCTTTCTTTTTTTTTTTAAACACAAGTGTTCATGCATTTACTTCAGTAAAGAATGTGAATATTTTTGTGCCACCTTTGCTGCAGTGTTTGCCTGGCAGGTTGGCCGTGCCGAGTGCTTGTCTAGTGTTTGTTCTTGTAAAAAAAAACCAAAGAAAACAACTTTGTTCCAGCACAACAAAGGTTTTTGGAATACAAGATGACTATTGGAAGTGACCAAGGTCCTTATGGAAAGTGTGCAACAGTGATGCTGATGCGATATCACCTTTGCGTGCCTGAAACCTGAAATTTGAGTCCAGTTTGTCGGCGCTGATTGACAAACTGAAACATTCACAGTTGAAACTATTTTATAGGCTGCAGCACAATAGGAGCAGATTAACTGTGATCCCCTCCTCCTGTCAATCACACACACTTTGTGTGTGTGTTGCAGCACTCCTCCCCTTTAAAAGCCTCCTCTTCTTCCCCTCCCCAGCTCAGTCTGCCAGAAACCCTCCGAAGCTTCACCTGGGACACTATCGCCTGACACACACACACACAAACACACAGACAGACAGACGCACACGTCGGGACTTTTCTCCAGACATGATCCGGGTCCCGCCACCTGTCTTGCTGCCTCTGCTGCTTTCTGCTGTGAGTACAGACAGATGATTTGCAATCAAAAGATCTTATCTACCTGTCAAAATGAAGATAATGAAATTTTGTTAGCAAATGGAGATAAATGGATCAATTAACTTGTGTTTCTGTTGCTGTTGTGTTGCTATGTGTATATTTTCTATTTATATATTTATTTTTTAAATCACTGTGATACAAATCTAAATGTCAATAAGGTTAAGGCAGCAACTTTCTGTGCATTTGTGACCTTTTCGGGATGAGGTGTGGCCTCGCTGTGGGCAGGCATCCCATAGTTGTTGTCTCTCACTATTGAGCCGCTCATTGCAAAACAAAATCACTCATTGTGCTGCAGTTCAACACACTGTTGGACCAACAGGCTAAACTGCAGCAGCCGTCAGGTTAAACTGGCTTTTTAGTATGTTTGTGTTTACTTATTGACACTGCAGGGCCTTTTGTGAGCCTTTGTAAGCGTTGAGATACTACAACCTGGTTGGGCCGTGTTTCTGGTTGGCCACCAGCTCCAATATACCTTTTCATCAGCCACCATACATCCAGCCGAGTCATCAGTCCTTGTAGGGATGTGCTTGGAGAAGTCTGATAATAAGACACAAACCAACGTCGCAGCAGGAAGATAAAAATAAATCGACAAATGAGCCAATCAAAAAGAAAGTCTGTATATAGTAAAATCTCAATGGAACGGCTAATAATAAAGAGTATCTACAGTGAACGGCCACCTCCAGCCGCCTCGTGAGACTCATCGGTTCATCGTTCATTGTGTATATAAACACAAACCTCTAACCGCAGCAGCAGCACAATTTACTCATTCTAACCAGCAACACAAGAGTCCTTCACCGCTGACGTTCTGTGTTGCACCTGCATGATAATAAAGATGAAGATTTCTGAAAATATTGCTGATTTGGTTCCACTGAAGGGGACCAGCCAGCAGAATGAATGACTTGAGGAACTAGGCTACATAGTTTTAATTTATGATAATAGTCTGTTTACCGTCAGCCAAATTCCAAAAGAATTCTCAGCTCTCCCAAAAAGAGAGGTGTGTCGGAGAAGGGTGCCACCCCTGAGTAAGACCAAAATCGGAAAAAAGCCCCCGCACACTGCTCGACTCTCTTCCTTTGGAGCTTTTTTCGATTTTGTTTGCCGTCAGCAATACAAATGAAAGGCCCGCTCATTGAAGAAAAAAAAATAGAAGGATTTGAAACTGACTGGCGCAGGTAGACAGCAGTGTAGCTATGTACAAATGGACGACCACAGCAATCGCTGTAATGGAGCAGATTAAGAGTCCACAAATCAGACCTTCTGGTCGAGGTAGCGATCATTTAACGGGATGAACTGATTGACTGGGGACTGAGAATTATTGAGACGCTGCAGCCCAACAAATGGGGATCATAAGGTCGCTGAAGACTGAATTGGGAGAATTGTGGACTATTCACAGTCCAGTACCACCACAAAAAATGCAGGAGATGCTTTTTGGCAACAAGGTAGACATGTTTTCATCTCAAGATTTTTGGAAATTTGTCAGTCAATATGTGTGTGCTTTTTTCATCCATCCATCCATCCATCTGAAAACATGACTTTTACAAATGACTACAATTGAGGTTACTGGTAATTAATGGATCATGAGTAAACTCAGCTACAAGTGTATGGGGACAATGATCGTAATTTCTGGCCTGCAGGCGTGAAATGTTGGACTTGATCTGGTTTAAAGTGACAGAGTCGCTTTCAAAGTGGAACAATAGCCGGTGATGACTTTCATCAAGAGGGAAAGATTAAGACGTGCTCAGCCGGCAGCTGGTGAGCTTGAGTCAGTCTTTCTCTATGGTTTTCATGGCTCCCTTTTTGTTTTTTTCCCATTGTGTCTCCGTTGCGCCGACATGCCCGGCCTGCGCAGCCACTGGTAAGTGGCTGGAAAGGGTGAGTGGGTGCAGTGGTGGTAGGGTGCGTCCTCCTGCTTTTACAGTGCCTTCCATGGAACTGCTGCCACACGGACACTGGCATGTCCCGACACTGCCTGCAACACGACTCGACAGCCAAAACAACAACAATAATAATAATAATAAAATGCAGCTTGAAGTGCTGATGTTTCAAGCAGTAAATCAATCAACTTTTATTTGTAAAGCACTATATCACACCCATTGGCGTCTCAAAGCTACTATCAACAAACCAAAACCAACTGATTTACTGACAGTTTGGTTTGACAGACAAAAATCAAGTAAAGTAGGGCCAAATGTAAGGTTCTAAATGAAATGGTCGTTTATGGCCCTCGTTTATCAGAATCGCTATAGCGTCATAGTTTCATGTGTCTCCGATGGTTTCTTGAAGAAAAGCAAAACTGGAGTCAAAGACTGAATGACTGACTGACTGAATTTTTCACGCCATACCTATAGTTCATCTTCTCATAAAAGCGATGGTAAAGGTTGAATTCTGTTTACATCTTGCCGCACCTCTAATAATAATAATTTCCTTTTGGTGTTTGACGTTGTAGGTCAGGCAATCCTGAGCCAGTAATTTTTTCAGGCCACATTAGGCAGCAGAACACACTTGTTATTCATCTCGGAGGATTCCAGTTATAGTGACTAAATTATTATCCAAGTGAGGGCTGATGTGCAATGTGATCGACTCGCCAAACTGTTGCAGTCAGTGCGACTTGAGCAACAGTCGGGTACAACTTCCGCCAGCTGGCTGCTTCAAATTTCAGTCCCAGCACTGCTGTGTAGGAGCAGCAGGGGGCAGTAGGAAGTGTTTGTTAAGGTTAATGGATCTGTGCAGACTGGCACTTTTAGGATGCCACCTATGAAACTGATGAAACTGAAAAGGCTTTTATCACAAAAGGTCAAAGGTGCCGACGGCTAATAGCAACAGGACAAAGAGACACAATAACACAAGGTTTAGTGGGGAAAAGGGTGGTCAAATTGGGAAAAGAAAGATAAAACAAGGGAACTAATTTAAACAGGGAACACACACACACATTTTGTGAGTAATAATAATAATAACAATAATAATAATAATAATAATAATAATAATAATAATGGGAAGAAGAAGAAGAAGAAGAAGAAGAAGAAGAAGAAGAAGAAGAAGAAGAAGAAGAAGAAGAAGAAGAAGAAGAATCTGCGATGAACTGGCGACTTGTCCAGGGTGTCACCCTGCCTTCGCCCTCAGACAGCTGGGATAGGTTCCAGCAGACCCCCGTGACCCTGAATTGGAATAAGCGGGTATAGAAGATGAATGAATGAATAATAATATTTAGCAATTTACAATTATTCACATTTTCAAAACAAGAACAAATAAATTGTAACCTGTTAAAGGTCCACTGTGTCTCTTCGTTTCTTTTCTCTTTTTCACCGTGTATATTATAGCACGGTTAAATAATGTAACGTTATTAAGATTTTTTTTTTTTTTTTGCCACAAATTTCTTCATGTGCTCAGCTTTATTAAGACGTGGCTGAGCTGATCTGTTTCCAGGCTGGATTTGTTTGCTAACAACACACATCTGGTGACATTCTAGGTGGTGGGTTCAGTGCAGGCCAACTCAGAAAATTCCCTGGTGAGGAACCGTAGAGCATGGATTATCCCTCCAAAGTCACTCAACGAGAATGAGAACTACACTCATTTGGAGTCGATTGCCAGGGTCAGTCCACCATGCTCACTTTGATTCTACACTCAAACTGCCCGATATTCTGATAATCATGTTGTCTTTGTGCCTCCAGATTCGGTCGGATGTCTCAGGTGCACATGATATTGTGTACTCTCTGGAGGGTGTCGGTGCAGACAAGCATCCCTTCCACGTGTTCTCCGTTGGACATAACACTGGATTAATCCGTGTGCACCAGATACTTGATAGGGAAGAGATTGCCGTTTATATGGTAATTTCGACCTGCGGACTGGATTCTGGTCTAACTGTGGTGATGTGATTTGGTGCCACCACAATGTTTTTCAATACATCCTTTAAAACCTTTTCAACAGAGTCAATAACATTTTGTCCTTGTCTGTTGAAGCTACATGGTAGAGCCAGGTTCAAGGATGGTCAGCATGCAGAGAGCCACATCGATATTAAAATAATTGTCGTAGATAAAAACGACAACCCTCCAGTGTTTGGAGTCTATGAACCGGCGTACATCAAAGAGCGGTGTCCTGTAGGTGAGTGGTGCTCCTCTCCCCCAGCATTCTCACAAATTTGTGAAAACACATTACTTATCTTCATAGCAGAAAAGTCAGTGCAACTACGTTTCTTACGGATGAAAATTATATTGTGGCCACTTTGCAAAGAGACCAGTAAGGATGTGAAGGAATCATTTCAAGACAAATCTCATGGCAATGTGTGTGCAGTAGTCTTTGAAATATATGATAAGGTCACCTGTCTCACCAGCAAGTTACGATCCTTGATGTTTGCAGGTACTTCAGTTATGAAGGTAATTGCGACTGACGCGGATGAAGTCGGTAATAACAACTCACTGATCGCCTACAGTCTTGTGGATCAGAAACCAAATCATGACATGTTTTACATCACCAAAGACGGAATCATAAAAGTCAAAAGGGCCACTCTGGACAGAGAGGTAGTATACAACTCAACTGTATCTACAAAAAGACTAAATTGACAATAGAGTCATATCAGTCAGTCGCTGGAACCCAAACCACTAACATTGCAACATAAATGTTGTTTACGAATTTCAGAAAACAGATCAGTACATTCTGACACTAAAAGGTCAGGACTTGTACGGCAAACCGCAGGGAAATACAGGAAGTGGAACCGTTACCATTAACATCCTAGATGTCAATGACAACCCCCCAACTTTGGAAAAAGAGGAGGTATGCACCGCTGTTGACACAAGAAGGAACTTTGTTCATTAGGATGTTATTCACAGCCACACAACCAGGAGTTGCTGAACAATATTTTGACATTTTCCTTTTTTTTTTCACCTGTAGTATGAGGCCAGCATACAGGAAAACACATACGGCCTGGAGGTGATGAGACTCAAAACAAATGACCTGGACCTGCTGAACACGGAAAACTGGCAGGTAGAATTTGACATTGTCAAAGGTAACAAGGCAGGATACTTCAGCATCAAGACAGACCCGCTCACCAACGAGGGAATCCTGATGCTCGACAAGGTGAAACTGCAGAAACACAGTTTGATTAACATATGCTTGAGATTAGCTAAATTTCTGTGCATCATCTTGACTATGTATTTCATCAACAACAAGAGACTTGTACACCTGGCGAGGTAGTGATAGTTCCACACAAGCACTCCATGATACATGCGAGGTTGAATATAACTTTTTTTGAGGATAATTAAAGTCATTAGTTCACTGTCTTGTTTTGCACTGAAAAATAAATAAGAACAGAAAGACTGTCCGATAAAACAACAGGGAAATGCTAGAAGGCTGTTTTGTTTGTGTAGAAAAATCAAATGTGCCTATTTATTGGCACATTTGATTGCAGTATTCAACATTTGGTTGCATACTGCAACTGAAAACTGTAAATTCTGTATTTGACAGGCTGTGAACTATGAGGATGTGAAGGACCTTGACCTGGGCATTATTGTGAAGAACAAGGTTCCCCTATATGATGGATCTGATGGCATTAGTGGAACTGAAATAGGTTTTGGAGGAGGAGCAGGAGGAGGAGGAAGCAGCGGAGGAGGGGGAGGATCAGGGGGAGGTGGTGGATCTGGAGGATCGGGAGGAGGATCAGGTGGAGGATCAGGAGGAGGATCAGGTGGAGGATCAGGAGGAGCATCAGGTGGAGGATCAGGAGGAGCATCAGGTGGAGGATCAGGAGGAGCATCAGGTGGAGGATCAGGAGGAGCATCAGGTGGAGGTTCAGGAGGATCGGGTGGAAGTAGTGGAAATAGTAGTGGTGGTGGCGGTGGTGTTGGTAGCGGGTCTCCAGGAAGACCAGGAACATCATGGCAGGGAAAGTATAAACCCTATTCAATTAAGATCAATGTGGTGAACGAGCCTGAAGGTCCAGCATTTGAACCCAAGGTCAAAGAAATCCCCATCTCAGAGGGAGGCACATTCAATCCAAACGACGTCATTGCTCACTACCCAGCAGTAGATGGGGACACGGGGAAACCGGCAGAAAGGGTCAGGTGAGCATATAAACCTGGAAAATTAAACATCTTCCACAATTCTTTCCTCATTGGTCTTTATGTCACCTGTCCTGCAGGTATGTCAAGGGCTCTGACCCTGGAAACTGGCTGAGCATCGACCCCAAGACGGCTGAAATCAAACTGAAGAAAATGCCGGACAGAGAATCCGAATTTTTGGTCAATGGGACGTACTTTGCTAAAGTCTTATGCATTAGTGAAGGTACAGAACTCTCTTTGCAAGATTCCTCGACATAATATGGTCCTTGGTAACTGCCATATAACCCTTTACATTTCGCTGCCCAACACAGACATGCCTGCACAAACAGCCACCGGCACTTTTGCAATTCAGGTGGAGGACTTCAACGACCACTGTCCCACCCTGACCACTGACCTCAAGACCATGTGCACACCACTTGACTCTGTAATTGTGGCAGCAATAGATGAGGATTCTTTCCCGAATGGCCCACCGTTTGACTTTAGCGTAGTCGCAGAAAGAACTGAAGGCAAATGGAAGGTGGAGCACCTCAATGGTGAGGAGAACGTATTGCTAGATTGCAAGACTGAGGCAGAAACTTGCAGAGAAAATCTCTTCAGAAGTCTGTATGTGGTGTGTGACGAACCACACAATTACAATGATAGCAGGACAAAAGTAACAATACGATAAAACTATACCACATACAACATGGGGACCATAAATGATTATTAGGTTTCTAACAGCGTGACATTGTGTCATCTCTTATGATACCCTGTAAATATTTCCCACTGCACAGAAAAGTTAAAACAAAGTTTGCATTTTTGCACCTTTTGATTTGCTCGGCAGATACTGCAGCCACTCTGAGGACCCAGGAGGCGCTGTGGCCTGGTCAGTATGAAGTGGAAGTGTTAGTGACAGATAAGCAAGGACAAGCCTGTCCAGAGCCACAAAAGCTTAAAGTCCAAGTTTGCACCTGTGAGGATGGAGTGGTTTGTGGGAAACGAGGTGTAAATGGTCAGCCAATCAAAAGTTCAGAGTTGGGACCTGCTGGCATCGGTCTGCTGTTCCTGGGTTTGCTGCTTTTACTCTGTAAGTGAAATCATTCGAACAAAGATTGAATGATGACTCAATCAATCAACTCCAAGCTATCCATAATTTGACTAATAGTACTTTTACTTCTTCACAGTTTTGCTGCTCCTGCTGTTTTTCTGTCTGTGTGGAAGGGCCGCGGAAATACCCCTACCAGGAATGTTCAGCACAATGCCCTATGAAAACAAACCGCATCTCATAAACTACCACACTGAGGGCCAGGGGGAGAACACGGTAATAAAATGTGATTTGCTGTCTTTATACCATCTTCATTCAGGGTCAAATTCAAACCATGTGTGTCCTGTCACCCACTAGCATACCAGTTTTCGATGAAAGCTAAGCTAACATGCCGTGTACTATTGTCTCCTGCTGCATCTCAAGGTATTTTTGGGTCAGCTCCAGTGACTAGATTGTGCAATCTTTTCAAAGTTCGAAACTCCAGCTTTCAAATCCCAACTTGAGGTTTCTGGTCATGATGATGCCTTGTGAATTTTTAAAAGGCTTTTATAGATTGGACCCTGAGTTTGAAAAATGTTCTGATGGCTGTTTTTAAGAAGACTAGTTTCTTGCAGGGCACGTTAGTCTGTAAATAAACACTGATGCAATGATGACCGACTGTTTTTTAGGACTCAGGAGTTCATGTTTCCTGCATGTAGAAAGTAGAACCAGAGAGAACCAGAACAGTCTTCTAACTTTTGAATTGTTGGGTTGTGACAGGAGGTGCCACTGCTTGCGATGGCACCAATGGCCTCTCTTGATGTCAAGCAAACCGTAGGTTCCGCAAATCAAGTACAAGGGGCAGCCTATCCAAATGGATTTTTCAATGGAAGCAGTGAACAAGCACTGGGGATGATCAGCCAGACAGATGGGTATGGGTTCTACTCTGAGGATTTTGGCAAGTACAGCAGCATGTCAGAAGCAGCAGCAGCAGCAGGAGGAGGAGGAGGAGGAGGAGGAGGAGGAATATTCGATCACATGGCCCTATCCGGCCACTTCCTGGGAGAGTACTACACTCAGGTAAAAAATGTCAAAATTCTTAACACTTAAAACAATATTTAGAAAACTTTTATTCAATCTGATTACCAAATGGAGAATCGGACTCAGATGAAACACATGTACTTAGTACTTGGGTTACAGCATATGCAACCTCTGCAATTATTGTTATTCCCTCTCAACAGAAGGTTCGTGGAGGACAGGAAACTCTGGCAGAGAAAGACTGTCTTCTGGTTTATGACTATGAGGGTCAGGGCTCTCCTGCTGGCTCAGTGGGTTGTGCAAGCCTCCTGGACTCCAGCAATGATCTGCAGTTCCTGGACAACCTCGGGCCAAAATTTAAGACCCTGGCTGAAGTTTGCAGTGGAAAGGAGATTCAAACTGAGATTGAACCTGCTCTCCCCAGTGTCTCCATCAGCACCCACAGCTCAGTATCCACTGCAGTGACCAGTCCACAGGTGCCACTTCCAGTCCTGCCACAGCCAAGAGTCCAGACTGTGGTCACAGAGACAACGGAGACCCGTCAGATCGAAAAAGACGGCAGAGCCGCACTGAGCCAGAAGATGGCCACAGTTAACAGTGGTACAGTAAATCAGAGCCAGATGCTGTTCCTCCAACAGCAGCAGCAGCCCGTCTTCATGGCCACTACTCCTATGGTGCAACCAGTACACTATGTAGTCCAACCAACGGTACAGAACACCATGCTGCTGGCTGAGGCTCCTGCCACCAACCTGCAAAGTATGGTCTTGGTCAACAGTGCACAGGCAACACCCACCCGTAGTGTGGTTCTCCAGGGACAACCACTTTTGTCCAGTGGACAAGTCCAGGGCCCAAGCATGATGGTAGTTGGAACAAGTAGGGTCCAGGGAGTAAATTCAAACCTGATCCCAGCTGGCAACCTTTCTGGCCCCCAAGCTATGATGGTGGTGGAAGGAAAGGTCCCTGCAGGCTCCGTGAAAGTCCTGAATGGAGGCCAAACCCGTCTAGTCCAAGGCGGAACTCTACAGCCAGGAGGACTTCCAGGATCTCAGCAAGTCATTGTTGTGGGAGGACCAGTGAGCAGTGGAGGGCAGCTGGTCCAGGTGGCAGAAGGAGGTTCTCAGAGAGTTCTCCACAGCGTAGGAAGTAACCCTGCAGGCTCCCAGAGCAGCATGGTGACCACATCCAGCTCCACTGTCAGCAGTGGAGGGCAAATTGTCCAGGTGCTCGAAGCTCTGTCCCCAAAGAGTCATACATCTGGATCTCAGAGGATCACCAACACCAACGGCAATACAACTTCCAGTTTTCAGGTGTTGGCTTCACCTACCAGTTCACTGGGCAAAACCACTGCACTGCGCAAGGTCATGGTGCAGGAGACAAGTCAGATTCAGTGAAGCAAAGTGACACCAGATATTTCCTACAATGCAACTACAACTATTCCTCTGGACTGGCTATCGTGGTGAAGGGATCTATGACGTTTCCCAAAAAATGACTGGTGAAGCTCTCAATGTAATTTGTACAACAGGTGTAATGAGCTGCTCAAAATGATCAAAACATGCAGGGTTACAGGGTTGGTAATGGTGACTGTTGTGCTTAATGTGCTTAGCATAATCAATGCTGTGGGAGGGGGGGCATGGTGACATGCTCTGCA
Source organism: Thamnaconus septentrionalis (assembly GCA_009823395.1). Classification (NCBI taxonomy): domain Eukaryota; kingdom Metazoa; phylum Chordata; class Actinopteri; order Tetraodontiformes; family Monacanthidae; genus Thamnaconus; species Thamnaconus septentrionalis. Next base: position 1,327,958 of record CM020508.1, on the reverse strand, counting down.
GTTCTAAAATAAGCCTTGTTTTAATAATGATAGAAAAATTACACAAGCATCGGCAGTCATTAGTTTACACAGGCAACAATTCTAATCATGCGCAATCAGCATTAGCATGATTGACAACAGTATTTCTCATGCAATTATTTTGGTCTTCTGTACTTTTTCTCATATTGTCAAATGGTGTTTTCTTTTTTTGATACTGTGTTCATTGCTATTTGATTTAACCGTGTATTTTCAAGAGGCCAGATCTGCACTCATTTTCTTGTGTTTTATAAATGGGAGGACAAATTACGACAAGCGGGTTTTGTTTTTTTTTTGGTTTTTCCATCAAGAACTCAGGCTGTCAAAGTCCATCGGGGGCAATTTTCACAAATCGATCAGACAATATTCGACATTTAGGGCAACTCTCAAAAGTCTGTTCAGCCAATGTTCCTTCCAAAGCCATCATAGTTGTCACCATTCAGCATTCTCATTTGATCGCATGAGGGGATATTTTCAATTTATTGACTTTATTTCAAAATAGAAACCCACTTCAGATGAAACACTGAGGTCTACTCTCTGTCTTGTGGTCTTCACATCTCTTGTGCAGAGTTTCAATAGGCTCTTCTCTCTCCTGAAAACAGTTTTTTGCCTTGTACACACAAAAAAAACACCATGAACCTTTGATCTTTGGCCATTTTTTTCCTCTAAATTGTTTTGATTGCGCTGCTTTCCTAAGATTTTGTCAAGTGTTTTGAACTGTCGCCCTTAGTAATCTATGTGGGACACTGCATGTATGCACTGGAAAAAGTCAATAAAAACACAACAAGCAACAAGAAGGTGGAGACAGTGAGGAAGGTTTCCAACTGTTGTGAGTGTGTGCATGCCTGAACCAGTTACAAGTTGTCCCTCTGAGACACACACAACAGAATAATATTAATTACAATAACAAAAGTGAGCTGACAGGTTGCTGCTGAGACTTGAACAACCTGGTGAGAAAACACGACCATGATGAATAATGATGAATAAGGGTGTCTGTTTTCTTTTTTCTACCTCTAGATCAGTGAAGACTGATCTGTTTGTTTTTTTTTCTCTTTCTAACCGGAGCTGCAAAACTGGTTTTTGGAGCTGGAGTTGGAGTGAATAGCAGCGCTCCACCCTTCTCAGTCATCAGGGCTGACACGCACTGACTCCAGCAAATTCTTTTATTGAATATAACAACGAAAACGCCAAAGTCTCACGAGTAGCGATGACGATGATGCATGTTCCTCAATTCTCGCAGCTTCTTCTTCTCTTTCCGTCCTCTAAAACAGTTCTTTTCTAAAAGCTGCAGAACTGCGCAAGGACCTCAATGCCTTTTGTTAATGTATTCATTTTACTTTTGAGCTCCTCTTTTAATTAAAAGACTTAAACTCCATCCATCCATCCATCTTCAATACCAGTTTCTTCCTGAGCTCAGGGTGACGGGGGTCTGCTGGAGCCTATCCCAGCTGTCGTGGGGCAAAGGCATGGTACACAGTGCTAACCACTGCGCCACCGTGTTTTTCCTTTCTAATCAATCGTGCTGCATTAGCCACTTGTGGCAATTTCTACATCGTTCATACTGCAATTAAAACTTTGATGTATTTCTAGCAAAACACATAATTCGTATTGAGTACTGGCAAGAACATTGATTCAGACAGTTTCAGGGCTGCTAACCGACGCCGTCCAGGTGCCACCTGTGAGACTCCACCCACTTGGACCGCCTGCAGGCTTCCAGCACCGTCAGTATACGGGCACTGACTGCAGACACGCACTGACACGTCACGCTAGATTTGTACCACACCGCAGCTTGTTTTGCACTGAGCTGTGACTCAGACTGAGACACACCTGTGAGCGAACGCTGCCACACCCTGACGCCTGTTCATTGTTTACTCCCAGCGGCTTTTAGCTGGAAGTCACTATGACCTGCCAGAGTTTCCGCCCAAGTCTGTCTAAAAAGACAGAAACGTGAAAAGGTTTGTGCGTTTGTGTAAAGATGATGATGCTTTTAAAAATCAAGAAAAATCAAGAAATTTCAAAAGTTTCAGTTCACTCTTTTTGCAGTTCTTGATGGAAGGCTGGGGTGCCGTTTGGTTGCAAGTAAAAAGAGGAGTTATCTTTTATTCTTTAGCAGCTGCTGCTGTAATATAAAAAAAACAACCTACCTGTACTCTCCAAAATTGTTGCCATCAGTATGGAACTGCTGAGAATCCATAAAACCTTAACTCTCTGGTCAGTCCTTATGCCAGGCTGGAAAAGAAGAACTGTATGCTCATATACGGCACTATGACATTATTGTATCCAAAAAATTGTGCAGTTTTGGGCCTCTGAGAATGTCAGTTTTATTCAGACAAAAAGGTTAAACAGTATAATATATGATATCTAATTATTTTGAGTTGGTTTAAATATAATGTTAGCTGGGGTAAAAATACACGTGACATATGTGATGATAAAAAATTTTAATAAAATGTATCAAAGCTCAAAGTTTAACATCAGTCAATAAGTGACAAACACAAGAAGTAAAGTTTCAGTTTCCAAACTGCTGTTTGGTGGCAGAGAGATGCAGTATTTGAGTATTTTTGGAGGAAAGCAGAGATTAAGTCAGGTTTGTTTTTTGTTTTTTGGGGTTTTTTTTGCCAACTCTACATTCCATTGTCAGAACATATTGACTACCATTAACTGCAGTTTATTTTATCTGAAGATACTTTTAAAGAAAAAAACTCTACTACAACATGAGTGAGACAATGTTGTGTGTGTGTGTGTGTATATATATATATATATATATATATATATATATATATATATATATATATATATATATACACATACACACACACACATACATAAATACATACATACACACATAAAAATAAAAAATAAAAACATTTCTTCTGTGTCCCTTCGAGGCTTTAGTTGCACATTGATTTAGTGACCTCAGTATCTAAGTGTAAAATAATGTTTCTGTTCATACATTATTCAGAGTTTGAAAAAGCCTACAACTTTGTTTTGTGTCACATTAAAAGACTCAGACTTAGGGTTTGGCTTTCTTCTTCAACATAAGAACAGAGCTACAAGTCTTGACAATGGACTTGATTTAGCAGCTGTCATTCAAAAAGTAACAATCAGCCAAGAACAGTTTGGCCAAAAAAGAACAGAACTTAACAGAAATGTGTCCTTTTTGCTCCAAAATGTCACAATAGTAATCAGAATCTACTTTATTACATTCATAGTCAGACATGTGACATTCATTCATCTGCCATACCCGCTTCTTCCCAAGCTCAGGGTCACGGGGGTCTGCTGGAGCCTATCCCAGCTGTCATAGGGCGAAGGCAGGGTACACCCTGGACAAGTCACCAGTTCATCACAGGGCAACATGTGTCATTGTGACTGATAATTGTCTGTCTTGTCAAACACCATCAGCCGCTGCTGGTTTCACATCGACTCTCTCAATAGAAACCATAACCACGTCAGAGAGTCTGCTGGCCGACCTGCTTCCTCTTTTACCTACAAACTCAAACCGCCACCAAAGAGCCAAGAAGAGTTAGTCATCGTTCTCTCAGGGTGTGGCGCACTCACTGCACAGGAGTGTCAACGTTAATCGTGCCAATAATTGTCGCTCACGTTGTTGGCAACGACTTTCACTTGTCTGTGAGAACGCCAAGGTGTACACTCCTTGTCAACTAGACAAGGTCAACCCGACGTCTTCGCTGTGTTGGCGTGAGAGCAGATCAGAAACACCCATGTATTTCGGATCCCCATGTTCTTCCTTGCAGGTCCATTTTAAAAATGTGACAAGTTAAACATCCACACAAAGTTAGAGGAAAAACAAGGTAACAGTCATCACTGCAGAGTCAAAGAAAAACTGAAGAGCATTGTCAAGCAGCCACAGTGATGTGTAAGATGATGATGATGAAGGAATCCTCGTTGATACCAACTTGATTATATAGAAGGAAGTTTATTATGAAAGAAGTCAGGCATCAGGCACCGTCCACCTGAGGGAGGTCTCGTGGCCAATGTAGACAACTCCAAAGATTAAGTTCCAGCACCGCAGTTTTATGCACAAACACAAAAAGAATGTAGAAAGAATATGGTCGTCCACACTACAGAGCATGCATGGGAGCTGTTGAACATATCATATAAGGTATAGGGCGCGGAGGAACCTCTGCCTTTAAGTTTATATTCCTGTTTCCCCCTGCTAGGGATAACCCCTTTACAGACTGCATGATTAACTGCATGTTCGTTCAGTTTTCATACACAATGGCTTATGACGTATTGTGCAAAGTACTTTAGACACTACAACACAAAAAGCAGACACAACTGTTCTAATAAACTACACCATGCACAATTATTAGGCAAGCTGTATTTTTGAGGATTAATTTTGCTATTGTACAACTAGAGTGCTCTTGGTCAATCCATAATGTGAACAAGCCATCGAACCTGAACATTTAAGTAGTAAAAGTAAAGTTTTGGCTTTCTTATGAGAATATCTTTATGTACACCATTATTCGGCAACTATTAGTGTGCACAATTATTATGCAACTAAATTAAAACAAAGATTTTCCCATCTCACTTGTTTATTTTTAACTGTTAAAGTGAGAATGATAAACAAACTCAAAATTAACAAATAAACATTTCAGAAATTTAAAAATAAAAAGAAAAAACATTAAAAAAAAGAAAAGAAAAAAAAAGCCAACCTTCTTTTCAATAACACTCACAAGCCTTCCATTCGTGGAGTTAGTCAGTTTCTTGATCTGGTCAGACTCAACTTTTGTGCAGCCGCAACCACAGCCTCCGAAACACTGTTCAGAGAGGTGTACTGTTTCTGTAAGTTTCTGTCAGTACCTTTCCTGTAAATTTCCTGCTTAAGAATGGCCCAAAAGTTCTGAATAGGGTTTAAGTCAGGTGAAGAGGGGGGCCATGTCATTAGTTTTTCATCTTTAAGGCCTTTACTGGCCAGCCACGCAGTGGAATACTTTGATGCATGTGATTGAGCGTTGTCTTGCATAAAATCAAAGTCTTCTTGAAAGATGCAGACTTTTTCCTGTACCACTGCTTGAAGAAAGTGTCTTCTAAAAATTGGCAGTAGGTCTGAGAGTTGATTTTGAGTCCATTTTCAACCCGAAAAGGTCCAACTAGCTCATCTTTAATAATACCTGCCCATACCAGTACCCCACCCCCACCTTTCTGAGTGGAAGTGGAGCTCTGTATCCATTACTGATCCAAACACGGGCCCATCCATCTGGTCCATCAAGAGTCACTCTCATCTCATCAGTCCACAAAACCTTTGAAGAATCTGTCTTCAGATATTTCTTGGCCCATTCTTGACGTTTCAACTTATGTGTCTTGTTCAGAGGTGGTCGGGTTTCAGCCTTTCTTACCTTGGCCGTGTCTCTGAGAACTAAATACCTTGTACTTCTTGACACTCCAGGTAGGTTGCAGTTGTGAAATATTGCAGAACTGGAGGATAATGAGTTCCTGGTGGCTTCATGTTTGATTCTTCTCAATTTTTTGCGGTCAATTTGTATCTTTTCTTCTCTACACGTTTCTTGCGACCCTGTTGACGATTTGCAACAAAACGTTTGAGGTTTTTGTGATCACGCCCCAATATCTTAGATATTTCAAGTGTGCTCTGATATGGTCAAAATAGTCACTTGCCTAATAATTGTGCACACAGTGTAAAGTAAATTATAATCTGGGAAATTTGGAATCCAAGGGAACATAAGAATCCAGGCAACATAAGAATCAAACATTGTGATGCTAAAGCTGCCTGAAGGGGCGGAAATGTCTCAAATGAATGTTTCTATTACGTCCAGAGAGGAGGTGTGCGTCTGGCAGAGCACACCTCCTCTTTGAAAAGCCTCCTCCTGCTTCCTTCTGCCCTCACTCTGGAAACAAACAGCGCAGACTTCCACACTGGCGTCTTGTCTCTCTCGCTGATTCCTGCTTCGGATCTTTTTTTCTCCCTCTTGCACAGCCATGATCCGGCCGTCGACGCCAACGGCGGCACTGGCACTGGCGGTGCTGCTTCAGGTGAGTCAAGGAGCATGTGACCAGACTACTTCTGCTGTTTTTTTAAACTTGTGTAGTTGCCGGTTTGTTTGTTTTTTGAACAGGAGGCTTTTGTCTGAAACTTGGAGACTTGCAGCATTTCTGGGGGAACCACTTGTTGTTTGTTTTAGAGCTTAATCGGCTGGTGCGATCACTTTAATAGCTTAAAAACAAAACATAACTACGGATACCCTTTGTTGCCATAACAACGTTAGTTTCAGTTTTCCCAGTCAGTTCTTTGCGTGCCATTAGCCTGTTCGTGTTGACGCTCACCTGGCTGCCATGGTAACCGGGCTGGGCCAAAACATTGAATCTCATTCTGTAAACACTAAGAAGAGACTTCAGTTTAAAGTGTCATTATTGTCATGATGAGAACATAAACAATTAAACTAAATCAATACTAAAAAAAAACAAACATAAGCTCAGCGAGTCTCTGCATGGAAGCACCACTGCTACTTCTGAAAACGAGAAGCGAACTGTCCGTTTTAAATTACTCATTATATTATTGTGTAAAATAATACATCGATGGAAATGACCATACATGGTTCCTTGCCCCAGTGAAGCGTGAGCCTAAAAGACACAAACGCAATTGTGACGTGAACCGGACTATAACTGGAACTAGCTTGAATGCTATAGGCTGAACTGGAGTTTTCCTTCCTGTATTTTCACTAATATTAGCGGTTTCTTACTGATACCATGAACTCATCACATCACTGAGGTCAGCAGACGACCAGTGAAAGTGGAACAATAAGTTCCACTTTTTGCCAAGTTCTGAAATTACCTTTTGGTGATCTTTTTCTGGTCAATCCTTAAATGAAAATTCAAGAACTGGAAGTTCAAAGGGACCCTGTCTCTGAGTCTCTCTCAGGTTGGGGCACAGTGAGCGCCCCTTGACCTACACATTTTTTTTAGTTAAAAAAAAAAAAGAAAAGAAAAAGGTTAAATTATTATTGTTATTTTGGGTGTTTAGGTCAATTTTAGACAGCAGGGTGGAATGTGTCTCATTTAGAGTACAGAGCGATCTCAGCAGCAGGTTCACAGAAAACCACCATCGCCCAGAGGTGTTCTGGATTTGGCTAGCAGGGAAGCCTGAAGGCTGGAACCTCACCCTACAGGATGGCCAGGATTGATGTTACACATCTCTGTTTCTGTTAGTGTCCCTTCAATTTGACTGAAGGAAGGTGGTTGAAGGGAGCTGCTGAGACAGTCGAAGGATGTGGTGAGACTAAGGAAGACCAGAAGAAAAAAAAAATGCACAGTCGCCCTTGTGTGGAGAAGCTGCAGGAAATAAAAATGATTTCCCTGTATGTTGCTGCCGAGCTCACAGCAGATTTAGCTTGAATGTTATCCCTGGATAATAATTCAGTCCACCTGACAAGACAAATCAGAACTAGTTGCAGTCATGGAAAATACTGCTGAAGGTATTCTCTGAACGTAACCAACCTGATTAGAGATTGGATTTTTGTTTTTATTTTAGCATTTAATAAATAAAATGATTGAGTCGCTGAGTTTTCCAAGTGCCGTTTTTTTCTTTGTCTATATATTTTATATTCAGAAAGATCTGATACCAGCAGTCTTCACATCAGATTTCAATAAGGTGCTTGTAGAAAGACTTTGCCTCCCAGACTTGCTTGGCACCAACAGATTTGAAGACCACACCCTGCCACTCATCAATGTCCTCCGATACACTGACAAGCCTGCACATTTCCTTCTGAGAAGAAAAAGAGAGAGAGTACTTTGGTGGATTACCACCTGAGGAAAGGAGTGGCAGGATGGGCGTGTCCCACTTAGGTCCTCATCCAGTTTCAACTAACAGTGCCATTGAACATTCAGATCTCATATCCAGCAGTAGTGGAACCAGTTTCTGACAAACTAAGATGTTTCCAAGTGGTGTGACAAAGGTGTGGCAACTAGTCCCAGTCCCCCGAGGCTGAAGAAAACACTGGTGCACCACCTGCTGTTCGCATTATGAAATGCAAAATAAAAACTACACACTTACTTTCATTCTATCTGTGGTTTAGCGTAAGAAATCTGCTTCAAAAAAAATTAATAATGTTAGTAAAGTAGTGAGGTAAAGTCAGTTATAATAATTTTCATGGATGTTCAACGACGAAAGGCCGCCAACAACTATAATATGGAATATTAGTTCTTTTGATCTCAATACTTAAAAAAAACATATTCTTGTTCATCTCTTGGGAATTCTCAACTATCACAAAAAAAGGTTTCTGTTCTTTCTTCTTTTTTCATTCTTTTAATTATATCCAAATCCTGAAAAATATTCCAAAATAAAAAAACACAAAATTAAATAGATTTTCTTTTTTTCTTTGTGTAGAGCCTTTCTGTGGAATTCACTATAAACTATATTCGGTTGAGGCATATTTTTTTCATCAAATGCAAAAAGAAATCATCTGACTTGTAGAATCGCACCTTTTACGTTTAAAATTAGAAAACTGCCACTGGCCTCAAACATTACATTTTAGACACATGGGACTGTACACATTCTCTCCAACATAATTCATGACCTAATGTTTCGTCTTACAGGCTGCTGCTGTGTTGAATGCAGTCTGGATCCCAAAGAGGGAGCTACTAAAAGAAAACTTTGACTATACTGGGCAGAATGTTGGTCAGGTAACGTGTTTTCCTTAATTCAAAAATGTCAGTGCAGAAGAACCAACAAGGACATTTAACTGGAATTTTAACAGTGACACGACGGTTGTTTGTGACTGTGTGATTGAGGCTTCCCTGTTTCACAAAACACAAGACGTTTGCCTGTCATGTAGCAAACTGGGGATTTAAAACACTTTATCTTTAAGAGTGCCCAAAATCTGTGTAGCTGAGTTGTTTAAAACTGTATTAAATAAACGTTGCTTTGTGTTTGATTTGAAAAGTGTCTGGTGTTGAATTTAACTTTCTTCATTGTCTCATTTTCACATAAAATGTTCTTTTCTATTTAGATCTATTCAGATTTCGATGATGGCAAAGGCAATCTTGTCTACTCCCTCACTGGAAAAGGCGCAGATGAGTACCCTTACAGCGTTTTTCAAGTCGACCCTGAAACTGGACTTATTCGTGTGAACAAACGACTTGACAGGGAGGAGTTTGCTTCATACAAAGTAAGTTATATGTACTGTCAAATTAATGTTAATTATATAATATTTTAATATTACTGCCTTTGAAATTGAGTTTCATATTGTCGGAACTTGCTAATGTTGCCCATGTTGCACCGACTATAGTGCAAGGCAGAAAAATTTAAATTGGTTCTGCGTTCTTTCTGTTTCAGCTGTTTGGTGTAGCTCATTACAAAGACGGAACATTGGCAGAGGAAAATCTGCCATTGCCATTTCAAGTAGTAGACGAGAATGACAATATTCCAGTGTTTGCAGAAATAAAGCCCGGCGTCGTTACCGAGCTCAGTGCTGCAGGTGAGTGAATTTTCCAGTAGTCCCTAAAACTCTTCCCTCCTCTGGGTCATTCACTGCTCTGAATGTGATGCAAGCTGTGGATATAATATTAGGATATAATTTGGCCAATAAACCCCGTAATCCTCTGCAAAGAGCATGTTAATGTGTCATACATTTAACTGTTCTGCAGGGACTTCTGTATTAAAAATAACTGCCACTGACGCTGATGAACCAGGGAACGCAAACTCTCAGATTGCCTACAGCATCGTCAACCAGGATCCATCCGACATGTTCTACATTAAAAGCGATGGGACCATCTGTGTCAGAACTCCTCCGGATAGAGAGGTATGGACCGCCATCGCACTTATCTGTCATTTTATACAATCTAGGGCAAGGTCAGAGATTTTCTTGCCAGCACAGTGATTCATCTTCTCCTTCCAGGCAGCAGATCAGTACACCCTGACAGTGAAAGCTCAAGACCTGAATGGCTCAGTAGGTGGGAACGCCGCAACATCAACAGTCACCATTAGCATCATGGATGTGAATGACAACCTCCCAACACTTGAAATGGAGCAGGTAGAGATCCCTCTACATTTCTTTAGGGAGAAAATTGTTTTTTGTGTGCGGTCAGTCTGTGTGTTTATCAAATCTGTCTTTTTGACACCGCAGTATGAAGGCAGCATTGTCGAGAACACACAGGGCATGGAGGTGATGAGATTCAAAGCATCTGACTTAGACATGAAAAACACGGCAAACTGGGAAGCTATGTATCACATTTCCCAAGGAAATGAGGCCGGGTACTTCAGCATCAAAACAGACCCGGTCACCAACGAGGGGATCCTTATGCTGGACAAGGTAAAAAAAAAAGACGACAGTACAAGCAACCACTGCAGCAGCAGCAGCAGCAGCAGCAACAGGAGAGCTAGTGGAACTTTAATGGGCAAAATGGACAAATACAATGCGACATATCCATAATCAAACAGAGCAATTTAGTTTCTTATTTAAGTAAACAATGAATCAAGTTAGAGTGCCTGAAGTCAACTTTTTTTCCCCCCATTTTACAGGCTGTGAACTTCGAGGATGTGAAGAACCTGGACTTAGGGATAGTTTTGAGAAACAAAGCTGCAGCATATGGAAGCGGAGGAGGAGACTCGAATGGTGCATGGTGGCTTAGAGGAAACTATAAAACCTACCCTGTGAAAGTCAATGTCCAGAATCAGCCTGAGGGGGCAGCATTTGACCCCAAGGTCAAAGCCATCCCCATCTCAGAAGGAGGCACTGCCATCAACATGAACAATGTCATTGCTCACTACCCAGCAATCGACGGCGACACAGGGAAGCCTGCAGAGAACGTCAGGTCAGTTTTTTAACTACATTGGAGCCTCTGTGGCTGAAACAACCTCATTTGCTTTTTATTCTTGACAAGTTTTCTGTGCTGTAGGTATGTCAAGGGCTATGACCCAGGAAACTGGCTGATCATTGACCCAAAGACAGGTGACATCAGACTGAACAAGATGCCGGACCGAGAATCAAAGTTCTTGGTCAACGGGACGTACAGTGCCAAAGTTTTCGCAATTAGTGAAGGTAGACTTATCTCATCATCTCAGTTTTGATGTAAAAATAATCAACTTAACTGACTCACACAGGTCCCATGGTAACTGATGTCTGTTCCTCTCCCTTTTCCTTTTTGTCCAACACAGACACGCCTTCACAAACAGCCACTGGAACCATCGCTATTCAGGTGGAAGACTTCAACGACCACTGTCCCACCCTGACCACTGAATTACAGACCATGTGCATTCCATTTGACTCTGTGACGGTGGCAGCTAAGGACGAGGACTTGTACCCAAACGGACCACCATTTGACTTTAGCATCATTCCCGAAGGAACTGAAGGCAAATGGAAGGTGGAGCACCTCAACGGTGAGGAGAAAAGTGGATTTATTTATTAACTCAAACCTTAAGCTCAATCGCAACCACATTTATGTGAATCTGAAAAAGCTGACAATAATAAATGATGACAAGTTTCTCCACTTACAAAATGGTAATGGTAGTTTGCATTTTTACACCTTTTAATTTGCTCGGCAGAAACTGCAGCCATTCTGAGGGCACAGGAGACACTGTGGCCAGGTCAGTATGAGGTGGAAGTGCTTGTGAAGGATGAGCAGGGAAAAGCCTGTCCAGAGCCACAGAAGGTTAAAGTCCAAGTTTGCACCTGTGAGGATGGAGTGATTTGTGGGAACCGAGGGGCAAACGGGCAGCCAACAAAAAGTTCAGAGTTGGGACCTGCTGGTATTGGTCTCCTGTGCCTGGGTCTGCTGCTCTTACTGCGTAAGTATACAAAGTTACTCACTCTGGTCAGGAGGTGTAGAGTTGAATGTGTTCAAGACCCATGAAAAAAAAATTTGGATTGTCAAGTCAAATCAGACAAAAGTAGTTATAGCAAATCCAAAACTACTCCTACTTTGAGAAAATGTTCCCATCCTCTGGTGTTCAGCATTAAAATTACATGACGCCCCGGGTGGAAATGTATTCTGGGTGTTGACTAGTTCTGATGCTGTGGTTGAGCCGTGTGTTTGTCTTGCAGTTGTTCCACTGTTGCTGCTCTTCTGTCTGTGCGGGAGTGCTGCTGGGTTGCCGGGAGGCTTCACCGAGATGCCTTTCGATACCAAAGCCCACCTCATTAACTATCGCACTGAAGGCCAGGGGGAGAACACGGTAACGTGTCTTCTTAGAAATATGTGGCTTATAGTGCCTGCTAAGAACAAAAACGTGGCAACGCCTTACACTTGACATGTGAGCAAGAAATAATAACAAGACTTTGCTTTATAACTTGGACACTTGTCTTGCAACAGGCGGTCCCTCTAATAAACATGACGGCAGTCGACGGGGTCAAGATCGGCACAGCTGGTACAAAAATGGCATCACTGCCAGTGTTTGACGGACAGAAGTCAGTTATTTCCATGGGTGGAATGAACGGCAGCATGATCCAAGAGAGGTTTTCCAGTGGCCGCAGAGGGGAGGACTTTGCTGTGATGAGCCAACCCAGTGGCAGCGGATTTTATTCAGAGTTCCACGGCAGAGAATCAGTAGCAGAAGGAGACATGTTCAACGGCATGGCTCTGTCAGACCACTTCCTGGGGCAGTACTACAATCAGGTGATGACCAATTTGTATTTCTAGTCTTCATGATTAAATGAATGAAATAACTCAGCCGTGAAGCACATATTTTACCACAAGGATAACCTGACAAATGTTTTTCTTATTCTTCTACGGAACAGAAGGTTAGCAGAGGACAAGATGTTCTGGCAGAAAAAGACTGTCTGCTGGTTTATGACTATGAGGGTCAGGGCTCTCCTGCTGGCTCAGTGGGTTCCTGTAGCCTCCTGGAGTCTGACAATGATCTGCAGTTCCTGGACAACCTCGGGCCAAAATTTAAGACCCTGGCTGAAGTTTGCAGTGGAAAGAAGATTCAAACTGAGATTGAAACTGCTCTCCCCAGTGTCTCCATCAACACCCACAGCTCAGTATCCGCTGCAGTGACCAGTTCACAGGTGCCACCTCCAGTCCTGCCACAGCCAAGAGTCCAGACTGTGGTCACAGAGACAACGGAGACCCGTCAGATCGAAAAAGACGGCAGAGCCGCACTGAGCCAGGAAATGGCCAGAGTTAACAGTGGTACAGTAAATCAGAGCCAGATGCTGTTCCTCCAACAGCAGCAGCAGCAGCCCGTCTTCATGGCCACTACTCCTATGGTGCAACCAGTGCACTATGTAGTCCAACCACCAGTACAGAACACCATGCTGCTGGCTGAGGCTCCTACCCCCAACCTGCAAAGTATGATCCTGGTCAACAGGGCACAGGCAACACCCACCCGTAGTGTGGTTCTCCAGGGACAACCACTTTTGTCCAGTGGACAAGTCCAGGGCCCAGGCATGATGGTAGTTGGAACAAGTGGGGTCCAGGGAGTAAATTCAAACCTGATCCCAGCTGGCAACCTTTCTGGCCCCCAAGCTATGATGGTGGTGGAAGGAAAGGTCCCTGCAGGCTCCGTGAAAGTCCTGAATGGAGGCCAAACCCGTCTAGTCCAAGGCGGAACTCTACAGCCAGGAGGACTTCCAGGATCTCAGCAAGTCATTGTTGTGGGAGGACCAGTGAGCAGTGGAGGGCAGCTGGTCCAGGTGGCAGAAGGAGGTTCTCAGAGAGTTCTCCACAGCGTAGGAAGTAACCCTGCAGGCTCCCAGAGCACCATGTTGACAACGTCCAGCTCTGCAGTCAGCAGCAGAGGGCAGCTGATCCAAGTGGCAGGAGGAGGCTCTCCAAGAGTCATCCACAGCGTGGGGAGCATCCCTTTAGTTTCCCAGAGTGGCATGGTGACATCATCCAGCTCTGCAGTCAGTAGTGGCGCACCAACTCTCCAAAAGCTGGTGGTGAAGGAATGAAGGGAGACTCGAGAGATTCTGTGACCGAATGGTTGCAATACGAAGGATAGGTAGTGACCACAAGCAATGCACCCACAACTTCTTCCAGACTTCCAGTCCACTACATTTTGAAGATTAAAAACAGAGACTAAAAACTGAGAACTATGCTTGAGAATAAAATGACCTGCTGCAGATATAAAGTCTCAGGTTAAATAGCAAGCTAGGCCAATAAGTAATATTGTTCTGGCTAATATAATATAATAACTAATATAATAAGTAATATAATGATTCATGACAACATACATTTACTTTTTTTTTTTTTTTTTTTATCCATTTAAGCCATTGTGGTAAATCTGTTCTGTCTTTCAGTCTGCTGTAACCCAAGCATTGTTGATAATAGTATTTGAGATTTTATCATATATACATTATAAGGACAATGATATTTTATTTAGATGACGGGACTTTTGCCATTAGTCTATATTCAGGAGAAAAAAAAAAGTATTGCGATTGTGTTTTCCCTGTGTTATTAAAGGAAGAAAATATGAATGCACATAATTTATAGTGACAGCCAAATTCAGACCACACGTGTATGTGCAGACTGTCGCCCCTTGGCACCAGGATTCGGGTTAACTTTGATTGCCATCTCTGACAGGCTGTAACTGTACATGGTTATGTTACTTATATTTGTTTTTCATTTTGGCTGTGTAGCTCTCAATAACCGCACTGAGAATTCTGCATTTTTGTTGTCAGAGGCATGAAATGAACCGTTAATATTAAATTGTTCAACGCACTTTCAGCAGTTTTCTGCATTGTCCACTAGAGCAGATAAAACAGCTGTCTTTGTATATGTATGTGTCATTCGCTGCGTTTCCATTACCCATTGAATTGCGCAAAAACCTAAATATTGCAATAAAAAAAAATGGTAATGGAAACACCTAAACTTTGAAAAACCTCTCAAATATCACAAAAATGTTTTTATGCTCTCATGAGGTGGCTTTTCAGACGTATCGATATAGAGGTATATCGCAAAATGTTCATGGAAACACTTTTTTTTTTTTTTCGCATTTACACGTCACCAGACGTGACTTACAGGGTCAAGTGACCAGTTCACTTCAAGTGAAACTTGAAGTTTCACATCTTTATTTACAAGTAATCAAAGAGAAAAATATAACAACCATTCTTGACAGCAAATAAACATAAGCAAAAAAAAGCAAAGGTAATTCTCGTAAAATCTCATCCCGCAAGATTTTACTAGAATTACGGCTTATGCGCTTCACACCATTCAATGAAAACACCTACAAATTGCAATTGTACTTTGTTGAAATTTTAGAAATGTCACTTTCATTTTGTGAAAAACGAATGGAAACGCAGCTAGTGTGCTAGTTGTTGTTCTTTGAACAACTGCACTGAGTGTTTGTTTTTTTTTTGTTTTTCATTGTGTGCAATTGTGATATTTTATGATATTGCATTCCGATTCATACACAGATTACTTTTTAAAAGCTTTTTTAAAATGCCAGTTCTACTAAAAACACGCTTCAGTTAATTTCTTTTTCCTCCAGGTTGCTATTTGGTTCAGGGTTGTTGTTGTTAACTTTTTTTTTCAATTCCCAAAGCTTATTTATTTTCATAAAAAACTTTTTGTCTCTTTGGATTTTCTGGTTAAAAAAAACTACATGGACCTTGTTATAAATAATAATAAATAATTTCCTTCTTTAATAAATAAAGACCATTTCATAAAGACTGTGTTGTGTTCAGTCTTTCCAAGTGTTCTCTGATGCTGCAAAAATGACGAAAGTGTTGCTGACAGCTTCACAGCAACCACAGGTTGAAAAAGTCTGATGAATAGATGGAGAAAAAAAATTATCCTGTATGAGTTAGGGGGCGACACGGTGGCGCAGTGGTTAGCGCTGCCGCCTCACAGCAAGAAGGTCGTGGGTTCGATTCCGGGGCCCGGACCTGTGACCTTTCTGTGTGGAGTTTGCATGTTCTCCCTGTGTCTGCGTGGGTTCTCTCCGGGTTCTCCGGCTTCCTCCCACACTCCAAAAACATGCATGTGAGGTCAATTGAACACTCTAAATTGTCCGTAGGTGTGCATGTGAGTGTGAATGGTTGTTTGTCTCTATGTGGCCCTGCGATGAACTGGCGACTTGTCCAGGGTGCACCCTGCCTTCGCCCTAAGACAGCTGGGATAGGCTCCAGCAGACCCCCGTGACCCTGAACAGGAATAAGCGGGTATAGAAAATGAATGAATGAATGTATGAGTTAGAGTTAGTTAACTCCTAACTCTCACATTAAATCATATAGTTGAGCGCAATAGCCATAATCTGCCATTCAGTCAATAGCGCCACTTGCCACTCACCGGTGCGGCCTCCACTCGTCAGTTAACACCGTCCACTGACAGCACAATTCAGGTGCACATACACACAGACAGACAGACAGATAGACACACAAACACACACTGGCAGCAGTGGCAGCAGGAGCTGAACAGCAGCAGTCAATTCAATGTGTTCTTATTTAGTTGTGTTTGTATAATTTTACCTCTTCTTTTCTGGTGGGTTCAGTAGTTCAGTTTTAAGTGGCTTAATTTCTCATTTGTTTAAGGTTTAGTTGGTTGGGTTAGGGTAGAGGGGAGAACTCTGTTCTGATGGCTCATGTTGGCTTGGCAGTAGTGGCTCTCTTTCCTTTTGTTATTTTTGGCTGGCCCATCAGTATTTATTTATTTATGTTTTTTGATCGATTTTGTTTTTTTGAGTTGAGTCACATTACTTACCTTGCCTCTCATTAAAAAAAAGTGTTTTATTTGCAACTCTTGACTGTGTGATTGTGTTCCATTGAGTGCAAGCTGTTCTATAACACACATATGTGTGTGTGGGCGTATACAATTTGAAGAAAATAAAAAACATTTCTGGCATAGAAAGGAAGGTGGTGTTTTCCAGTAAAACATTCCATCAGTTCAACCTGCAGAGGCAAGTCAAGAGGCAGCAATCAACGCCAGTGTGGTGTACGACACTTTATTACTGAAAACCATCATTTTTAAACTGCTTTCAAGATTCTTGGGTTTTTGTTGTTGTTGTTGTTTTCAGTTCTATTTTTTTGTTTATTTGTTTGTTTTATCCCATGTTTTGGCAGTTAAAGTTGTTCAAGAACATTTGCAAGGTGGCCTGGCGCATGACTTCATTTTGAAGATAATTATAGGTCTGCAGTGTTTGAGGGCCGTCCGATGAGAGGAGAGCCAGAGGGAGGCAGCAACAGGAAGAGGAGAGAAGAAGAACGGAGAACATCTTCCGCAGCTGCACACAGCAACAGAAGCAGGAAGCTGTGTGGATCTTCTCCTGGTTACCCTGTGCGCAACTGTCATCAAGATCATGAAAGGTCTGCCGGTCCACGTTCTGGTGCTTGGCCTGCTGTGTGTGGTGAGTTCATACCTCCATACCGGGGTTCGCAGTTTGTTGATGTTATACTGTAATGTAATACTGTAATGCAGTGACTGAAGCTGTGTCTGCTTTTTTATTTAAAAAAAAAATTTTGTCATAGTAATAATATAGTTTTGAGGTTTTTTTCAACCTGGATGTTAACCATGTTTCTCTCTCCACACACATATTTGTGTTTTTATAGTTTGCATAAAGTTCCATTATAAAGACGCCACTTTCTTTTCTTTTTTTTGTTTTATTGTGTCCCACCAGTCAGCCAGTGTCATGAACAGCTTCAGTGACAATAAATGGTGCTCATCAAGTTCAAGTAATCTTTTCAGGATAGCGAGGCACTTCCACCCCCGACCACTCTCAATTCTGTAATAAAGAGTCCACTTCACATTCTTAGTTTCGATATCTATACGCGGCACAACACAGGATATTGTTTCACTCATCCGCAACAGAAAAATATCCTTTGTTTTAGTTTTGTGTTTAGTTTGTGTTCTGCTGAACAGAGAAGAAATGAAATGCTGTGAACTTTATGATTCTGTGTCTGAGCTTGTCACTGTGCGGTCTAGCTAATGATAACTCATATCACAACACACACAGAGGCCTTTATGCCCTGACAAGTTTTACTGCTTGCCGCTTTGAAAAAAAGAAAAAAAGACATTTAATCAGAGCTGAAGGGGGATTCTGTCTGAGACAGAAGAGTAGCTTGAGGGAAAGTATAGCACGGCTGCCAACAACATACTTTTAACTTTACACTCACAGGTCATAAATTCCTGACTGATGGTGAGTTTTAAAAAAACAAAAAGAATAGATAGATTTTTTCATTCTTTCAGTAAATTCCTTGAAACTGTCTCTTAACTGTGGTGCCTGCAAAAAAGTGCCAGACTCTTGGAATGCTGAAAAGTTGGACGTTGTTGTTGTTATTTTCTCAGCAGGTAGTTGGTGCTGAACAGCTCAGACGCCACAAGAGACACTGGCTTGTCCCAACAATGATGCTCCAAGAAAACATCGATTATGGGGAAGGAGAGTATATCGGCAAGGTAATACCAAGTGCGTGCGTGGGTGCGTTTGTGGGTGTGTATGAATGAAGGGCGTTAAAATAATTTCATGCCTCACAGTATTTAACCATCACTCAATAAATCTATCAACTTTTCAACATTTCTAAAGTGCTAGGTAACATGTAATGCTGTGTTGAAGCACTTTGCCAAATCAAAGAGAAAACCAACCGATTCTCTCCAGACCCAAGCACAAAGTGGTCTTCTAGAACCTCATGATTAATCACATGAAGGAGAAGATTCAACAGCTGCAACAGGTACTGGGGGTTCCCGATCATTCGTTAAGGCCTGAATAAGATTAATTAGGACAGACTAAAGAGCTCGCGTGATGCTGTGAGATTCTCGGACCGTCGGCGCAATCCAATATGGCGACACCCTGTCAATAGCAAACAAACTGGATTATCTGCCGAGTTACAGATATTTATAAAATAAAATAAATAAATTTTAAAAAAAAAAACGCTAAGAGATAAGAAGCCTGGAGGACGAGGAGAGCGTAGCCGATCTCGAAAAATATCTGGACGACATCTTCGACCGAAGAGTCATGGGGAAGACGAGAAAGACGCCGATGCCAACGCCAACGCCGTCTTTCTAAGCGAAGCCGTCCGAAGACTCCCGAGCAATTTCCCCACCCGGTAATTCATCGATTGACGTATTATTGTCGATTGAACAAAGGCTCACCAGCGTTGATGCCAGATTAAGCCTAATGGAAATACTCCACCAAGAATTCCAGGCGATGCGCGAGTCGCTGGAATTCAGCCAGCAACAGGTTGTCTCCCTAGCCGCAGAAAACAAGGAGCTGCGAGGGTCGGTCGGGAATGAGCCAACTCAGTAAAGACAATAAATACCTAAAAGAAACAGTCTTAGACCTCCAGGCACGCAGCATGAGGGACAACCTGGTGTTCTCAGGGATCCCCGAAAAGGCGGAGGAAGACCCGGAGAGGACGGTTGCGGACTTCCTTACGAAGAACATGAAGCTTCCTATGGAGACCGTCAAGACCATCACCTTCCACCGGGTACATCGTCTTGGAGGGAAGAAACCTGACAGCCGCCGGCCGAGACCCATTGTGGTAAAATTTGAACACTTTAAGCAAAAAGTGCTGGTAAAGAGCCGAGGACGGAACTTCATGGAACCGACTTTGGAGTGAACGACCAATTCCCAAGGAGATTCTGGATCGGCGAAGAATCCTCTTCCCGATCCGAAAAAGGTTCCTCGACAAAGGCTCTAGAGCGGTTGTCGCAGTAGACAAGCTCTTCGTTAATGGTCAACTATATCGCGATCGCGAGTCCACTCCGTGGCTGTACTAACCCTCTTCTCCACAGGCTTCAAAGACAACAGGTAATATCATATTAATGCAGCTTATGCCAATATAGCTGTCAATCATAAACACGTAAGCGCCATTTCAGTTTAATAACGATTTCACCGCATCGAACTGATTCTCCCCCCCCTTAATATCCCTCCCCTCGAGCTGCACTTATGTCTTTTCCTCACTTCTTCTCTCTCTGGTAACAATGTCCACCATGACAGATCGCAACGTTGTTTGTTTACATATGCAGGTGTACGCGCTCATACGCGCGCGCGCACGCACGCACGCACACACACACATACACCTCTCTAGGTCTATATAGCAAACATGTCCTCCCTTAAGTTTGTCACTTGGAATGTGCTAGGTACCAGGGATAAAAAATTAAAAATTCTCAACCATTTGAATTTTCTTGAAGCCGACATTGCCCTACTACAGGAAACTCACTCAACAAACACTACAGCACAAAATCTAAAATCGACCGATTTCCCAAACATCTACTCGGCGAGTTATAACTCGAAACAGAGAGGTGTGGCTATCCTGATCAATAAGAGACTTAATTTCATTATAAATAGTACAATATCTGACCCTAATGGAAGATATATAATAATTAACACTAACATTGACAATAAAGATTACTGTATTGCTAGTATTTATGGCCCAAATGTGGATGATCCCTCTTCTATCATGCCTTCTTCTCGTCACTCTCTGCACATGTAAACGCAACACTCATAGTAGGGGGTGATTTCAACCTAGTATTAGACTCTGATATTGACAGATCCAACACCTCAGCTAGCCAACGACACTCATTAGCTGCAGACACATTAAAACAGTATATGAGTGATTTTGGTTTATCAGACCCTTGGCGTTCAAACCACCCAACTCACAGAGAGTACACGTTCTTCTCTTCTGTTCACCACTCATACTCACGCTTGGACTACTTTATTACCAGCAATTCACTCTTGGCAGACATCCGGGAAGCCCAGATCCACTCCATCACTATTAGTGATCATGCACCTGCCTCTATCTGCATCTCTACAAAGGCACCTAGAGCACCGATCTGGAATTGGAGGCTGAATACGTCATTACTCATAGACCCAGATTTTATAAAATACTTTAATAGGGAGTGGACAATATTCCTAGAAATTAATGACTTGCAAGAAACTCCTGTACATGTTCTCTGGGAAACAGCTAAAGCAGTAATGCGGGGCAAAATAATATCTTACTCATGCTACAAGAAAAAAAAGGAACTAGCTTTGGAGCGTGAATTAATCAATAATATTAAAACTTTAGAATCTTCATATGCCACCCAACAGGAAGAAGACGTGTGGAAAGAGTTATGTAAACTAAAAACGGAATTAGCTAAACTGACAGATAAAAAAATCAAGTTCCAAATGCAAAGATTACGCCTTGAAAATTTTGAATGCAATAATAACTCTAGTAAATTCTTAGCGAACCAACTAAAGTCAAACTTATGGCAAACTAACCCATAATCCAGACGAAATTAACCAATGCTTCAGAGATTTCTACAAAAAATTATATTCCTCCGATAATAACCCTTCAGAAGCCTCTATAGATAATTTTCTTAATAGTATTGTGCTACCTAAATTAAATCAGGAACAGGCTACTACAATGGACGCAGACCTCACTCAGGCGGAGTTTGAAGAAGCCTTGGCACAAATGCCATTAAATAAGGCCCCAGGACCTGATGGCTTCCCAGTTGAATTTTATAAGGCACTTTGGCCAACTGTTGGCCCTACCTATTATAGAATGGCTAGAGATATCCTAAATACTGGACTTCTCTCTTCAAACATGAATTCTGCTAACATTAGCCTCATACTCAAACCCGACAAAGACCCATCGCTCCCAACTAGCTACCGACCAATATCGTTAATCAATACTGATCTTAAAATTATCTGTAAAGCAATAGCTAGACGACTAGAAAAATGTACTCCATATATAATCCATCCTGACCAAACAGGATTTATTAAAGGTAGAGACTCAACTTCCAATGTACGTAGATTTATCAATCTGATAGATTACACTAACGCCAATAACCTACAAACAACAATTGTTTGGCTAGATGCAGAAAAAGCATTTGACAGGGTCAATTGGAACTTCTTATTTGCAACGCTACAAACATTTGGTTTCGGGAATTCATTTATATCCTGGATACGAACATTATATAGCTCTCCGTGCGCCTCAGTTAGAACGAACAGCCAGATCTCTCAAAGGTTTAATCTGCAACGAGGCACCAGACAGGGCTGCCCTCTCTCACCTTCACTATTTGCAATGTTTATTGAACCTCTGGCAGCTGCAATTCGGCAAAATGAGAATATCAAAGGAGTCCAAATTTCAACATCTGATCATAAAATAAGCCTTTATGCCGATGACGTATTATTATTTCTTCGAAATACACAATCCTCACTTGCTGAAGTTATCACCCTTATTGACAATTTCTCTGGTATCTCGGACTATTCAATAAATTGGGCAAAATCCACAGTGCTTCCGCTTAATTGTAAATTAAAACGAACCTCTCTAGCACCTCTACAAGCCGGTAACATACGATATCTGGGTATCAGCTTCTCTCCCAACCTATCAGACTTAATACAACTCAATTTCATCCCGCAATTAAAAAAAATAGAAAACGATCTAATTCGATGGAGAAACTTACCCATATCTCTTTTAGAGAAAGTTGCGACAGTCAAAATGATGGTTTTACCTAAATTAAACTACCTTTTTTCAATGATTCCATATCAACCACCTGCTCAGTGGTTTAAAACCCTGAACTCAAATGTCACAATGTTTCTATGGAAAAACAAACCACCCCGTATCAGTCTGAAGACGCTTCAAAAAGCGAAAGATGTTGGGGGACTAGATTTGCCAAACTTTTATTACTACGATATTGCCAACAGAATAAAGTATATTCATAAGTGGTTCAACCCTAGCCCACATGATGTATCCTGGCATGTCATAGAACAAGCATATTGTGGTGATATTCAGTTAGCAGACTTGCCATTTATCAGCACACCAAAGCACCACAGTTGCATGAAAAGTGTTAATATAAGTCACTCTCTGACGGCTTGGACGGAATTTCTGAAAATCACAGGCTCTTCCCTTCTCCCGTGTGGTCGTATGCCCATCTGGAACAATCCTGATATACTGCAAAACAAAAAAGTACTTAACTTCACACATTGGGCAGATAAAGGTATAACTCATGTAAAACACATAAGAGAGAATAATAGTTTTAGACCATTTCAAGAGCTTGTGACACAGTTTGGAATTAACAGTAGTTGTTACTTAGAATACATGCAAATTAAGTCCATAATTAAGAAAAAACTCAAACTTAAACTTGAACAAACACACATGGAGGTCTCTCCGGCTGTACAGTCGGTCCTTAAATTCTCACCTCCTAAACTACTTTCCAAGATATATAAAATCCTTACAAATACAGATCGCACTATTTCTATCCCAACTGTTAAGTGGGAAAGAGACCTGTCTCTCCAGCCTCACCCTAATTTCTGGAGGACAATTTGCCTGAACACCTCACTGATAAAACAACCTAACCTACAATTAATACAATTTAAAGTACTCCACAGGATACACTACACTGGACAGCGGATGTTTCAGATGGGCATGACCGCCTCTCAGACCTGCTCACACTGCACAGTTAATGTCCCAGATAATTACCTACACGCTGTATGGCATTGCCCACCAGTAAATAAATTCTGGCACATAGTATGCAATGATCTATCAGCACAGGTTGGTTACACCATCACAGCCACTCCCTCTTTTTGTCTCTTAGGGGACCTCACTGATATCACCTCAGATAAGGCAGAATCTCGCATGCTGATCACCTCCTTATCTATCGCCAAGAAAACAATCCTCATAAACTGGAAATCAAAACAACACCTGCACATTGCACAATATAGGAATTTACTCTTAGACCACACCTCCTTGGTAGGAGTGTCTGCTTCATCCTTTAACTAACTGGCAATCAATCAATAGCTGAGGCTGCTGGTTGATGTGGGCAGCCGTGGTCGTGCTGCTACGGGCCGGGTGCGGTCTGGGGCAGGGGGGAAGGGCGTGGGGTGCTTGGCTGCTTTGCGGGTTGGTGGGGGCCGGGGTTGGGTGCCCGGCGAGGATGTCTGCCACGTGGGGGGCTGGGCCTGGTGGTTGGTGGGTGGTGCCGCGGGGTGGGGGGCGGCGGTCGGGGTGGGGGGGCGGCGGTCCCTGGATCTGGGCTGGGGGCCCCCCTTGTTGGTGGGGGGGGCTGGTCCATCCCTGTGTCCGGGGACTGGTGCTGGATCGTACGCGGTGGGGTCGCATGCCTGGGGTGGGGCTGCGCGGCCGGCGGCTACCGCTCCTGCATGCCCGGGTGGTGCCTTCTGCCCCGCCTTCGCCTTCCGTCTCCCTGGTCGCCGCCGCTGCCCCGGGGCCCTTGGGCGGTGGGGGGTGGGCCCCTTTTGGCTCCTGGATCCCTGTGGTGTCCCTGGCCCCGATGTCGCTTAGAGGGCGCCCTGACCGGGAGTCTCCCCTGGTCACATAATAGGTGTATTTTTTTATTTTATTTTTTTTTTTATTTTTTTTTACTTTTTTTTATTTTATTATTTTTATTTTTTATTTTATTATTTTTTTTTTTATTTTGCTTTCTTCCTTCTGCTTTGGGGGATTTGTGTCTTGGGTGGTCGCTGCCCGGCCTTCTGGCCGGGCGCCGTGGGGGGTTCGGTGTGGGTGGCGACCGGGTCCCCGGTGGGCCTCCCCCCGGTGCGGTTTCCTCACCCTTGCTCTGGGGCACGGACTGCACCCTTGTTGGCGAGGAACTGGCCCCCACGCAGTCAATGACCCACTGACATTATCACTAGGGCTTTGGATGAGGGTCTCCATCGACCGACCACCGCTCCATCCGAGACCCTCTCCAATTTTAATAGCATTTTAGACACTTAGGGCCTGGGGGTTCGTGCACTGCGGCCGCTGCGCTGCTCAGCAGCAGTGTGGTTGCCCCAGGGCCCTTCCACCCCCCCATTTTAACCGCACCATAGTCCAACACACCAGCAAATGCACATATATACACACTGACACTCCTACACACAGTGGGGTCGGCCTGCTGGTGGGGCGGGACCCGCATCTTTCCCACTCTGGATGAGCCCTGTGCAGTCCGGTGCCCCGGGGTGCGTGACCGGCTGGGCCTATGGGGTCCTTGCCACTTGTGGCGGGGTCCCCTTCCCCAATCCTGGGGCCGGGCCGCTGCCGGTGGTCCCCTGCGCCGCTCGGGCGGCGGCGGCGACGACCCGAGACACGGGGTTTGACGGTGGTGGGCGGGGTCCACAGGTTGTTTATTTTATTTAATTTTATCCTTTTATTTTATTTACTTATTTATTTCTTTTTTTTTTTTTTTTTTTTTTTACAGGGCACAGAGGGAACCAGGGGGCTCTCGCTTGGGGCCCGCTTTGCCGGCATTGGGGGCGGTGGTGCGGCTGTGGCCTCGGGGCCGGGGGAGCTGTCCCTGGCGCCAGGGGATCCGGGGCAGTGGGGGCGGCTGGGGTGGGTGGGGGTGGAGGGGCGGTTGATGCGCCGCACTGGGTCCGTATGGGGGGGCTGGGTGCCCGGCCTGCCTGCCTTGGTACCGATCCTCCCGTGGGTGAAGGGGCTGGGTCCTGTCATGGGGATGGGTCTGGTCTCGCTCGCTTTCCCTGGGGGGCCCCCGTCCGGGGGCTGGGCTCTGCTGCCTGTCCGCCCCGGGTGGTGTCCCTTCTTCTTGTGGTATTTGCCTCCCTGTCATCTTGCCCTGGCTCCTTGTGGGTGGGTGCCCTCCGGCCCGGGGGGCCTGCTGCTCCGGGCCTCCTCCTGGCCGGCTCTGCGGCGGGTGTGCCGTGTCCGGGATCTCCCCCCCTGGCTCGTTGCTGGTGTGGGGCGGCTACGACCTCGGAGGCCGCACTAATTGGCAGCCTACATCCAGTGACGTACTTAAACACACCCACTCCCGCACTCAGATACACACACCACCACATCCATACACACGCGCACACACACACACACATACACATATACACACATGTAAGTATGCACACACACAAGTATACACACATGCAAGTATACACACACACACACGTATACACACATATAAGTATACACACACACACAAGTACACACACATACAAGTATACACACACGCATACACACACACACACAAGTACACACACATACAAGTATACACACACGCATACACACACACACACACAAGAATTCACAAGCGCAGGTACACTGTTGCACACTGTTGCATAGCTTATTGTCTGATTCATCCATGAGTATATTATTATTACTGTTCTTATTACGATTATTATTATCATTATTATTAATAATATTATTATTACCATTAACGTCGTTATTATCATCACTATCATTATCATTATCATTGTATGTACTTGCATGTATGTTTATATGGGTAGATATGCATCTAGGTGCATATGACCATGTGTAAATGTACAGGTATGCGCATGTATGTGTGGGTATATATATATATATATATATATATATATATATATATATATATATATATATATATATATATATATATGTATTTTCTCTTTCTTTTTTTTCCTTTGATTAATCAGGTTATCATTTCAATAAGCCCACTATCTGACAATTAGCTATGCAAATGTACGATCTGTTTTGTTCTGTTTTGACACAAAAATTGTATATTGTTGCCAGTCGCCTCCTCTACTCCGCTCTCTCTATCCCTCTCATCACCCCCCCCTCCACACACACACACTCCTTTCCCCTCTCTACTTCCCTCTCACCCCCCTATCTGTCCCTCCCTCAGTCCGGTCATGGCCAGAATGTCACTAAGAATATTATAATTAAACCACTCAAGAGGTAGCTCCTGAAACGACCCATGTGGCTCACACTCTCAAGACCTACCTCTGACAATAAAATCTGTCAGCCATCATAGACATTCAGAGACACTTCTGCTTGTCATTATGGCCAGACCGGACAAAAAAAAAAAAAAAAAAAAAAAAAAAAGGCCTGAATAAGATGGAACGTGTTGCTGTGACTCTTTTAGATCAGGTCAGACTGGGACGAAGAGCAGACGCTGTACTACTTCCTGCTGGGCCCGGGGGCTAGTGAACCACCAGTCAACCAGTTTGTGGTGGACGAGCTGACTGGACTGGTGCGTGTCCAAGGAATATTGGACCGGGAGGAGAGAGAAATATACCAGGTGAGGGACGAGCTGGATTCTCTGCGTAACCTGCAATGTTGAGACAATTTGAGCAGGACATTGTCCTTGTATCCTTTCTCTTGTTTCGGGCAGCTCACCGGCCTGGCGAGGTTCCACAACGGCACCTTGGCTGAAAGCAGAATCAACCTCAATTATTACGTGGAGGACAAGAATGACAATCCTCCAGTTTTTGCGTCTGTGCCTCCGGCTGAAGTGTATGAGTCAAGTCCAGCAGGTAAAAGAGTAACACCAAGCCAAAAAGTTAACTGATCCACTGCAGAAGTGTAGTAAATCAGTCAACTTTCTATTTGATCTATCACAGGGGTCACCAACCTTTTTGAACCTGAGAGCTCCCTAATGGGTACTCAGTCATACGAAGGGCTACCAGTTTGCTCCACTCTCCTGAAATAACATGTTTTCTCAGCCTTTAGTTATATATTCTTATTAATGATAAGCATCTATATGAAGACACTAATCATGTTAATATCTCACTATCCGCAAAGACTTCAGGTATAATAAAATATTTTTAATCATTTGATTTTCAAGATATTGACATTTTCTAATCTATATAAATGCTAGGGTGATTCCAAAAAAATAGCAACAGAATAAACTACAATTTTAGATGCAGGTCACTAAGCGGAGACAGAGACGGATTTTTTCAAAACCGCACATTTTCAAAAACGAAACCGTCTTCAAAAATGTTCTCATTTACACAGAAATGCTGGAAACGATTGAAACGATGTAGTACCTATGCCAGGCCTGGTGTGGCGGCGCAAGTTTACTCCCTGAAGGCGGAAGAAGAGGAAGAACACCTGGAGCATGCCGTGTTTAAAGAAGCAGTAGCTCTCCTCTCCAACATTAGCACCTCTGAGAACAAAAAGAGAGATCGCTCATGAAAAGACAGTGTGGATACCAGAGCTGAACTTCTACTTCGAGTTACTTTAGAACACAAAGCCTTAAATGCTCCATATTCCGCTTGACTGGGAGTGGTGCTAATGAATAAAAAGTAAAACAGGAGGATTGCAAAACGCTTTCGTTGTTTTCATTTTCACGATGCACACAATCCACGATCGATCCACGAGCACGGTGTGTTGTTGTTCACTATTGTTGTTAATGGGAAGACTGCAGGCTGGTCATTAGTAGCAGTAACAAGTCCGTTGCCTGACGTGGTTGTTGTGAGTGGTCGTCTGCACGTCAGTCCTGCAAGGCGGAGGGAGGGGTTTAGAGCTGTGACATCAGTGTTTCCAAAAAAAAGATTGGTTTCACGAAGCTGGCAGTTTCAGTGAAAACGGCGGCTTTGTGTTAACGCAAGGCCGAACCGGCTAAATATTTCTACATTTACAGAGAAACCCGTCATCGTGTAAACGAGACAAGTTGTGCTATTTTTGGAACAGGCCTGCAGGTGACTCATGGGGTCCTTGCGGGCTATCTGGTGCCCGCGGGCACCGCGTTGGTAACCCCTGATCTCTCACATCATGTTTATGATTCCTTCAGGAACTCTAGTCGCCGTTGTCAGCGCTACTGATGCCGACAAGGCCAACACGTCCCATTCCAAGATTTCCTACAGCATCCAGAAGCAGGAGCCCTCCAACCCTGAAGACCTCTTCTACATAGACAGACCCACAGGATCAATCTTCACCAGAAGCGATACGCTGGACCGAGAGGTCAGACAGTTTTTGAGTGCTTGATTGTTTTTCCCGGACGTCTCCTCTCCGGCTGTACAATGCTTTTCCATCCACAGATTCACAATTCTTACGTCTTGACGATCATCGGAGTCGATATGGACGGGGCTCCTGAGGGCAACACAGGCACTGGCACCATGCAAATCACTGTCCTGGACATTAATGACAACAGACCAACTCTGGAGAACGACCAGGTATCGGACGTTCGAGAGGTCCAGCTTGCAGATTCTTTTTTTTTTTTTTTTTGAGGGGTGTGGGGGAAATTGGCCGCAACAACACTGTTGTGTTTCAGTACACAGGAAGCATCATGGAGAACACGGCGCATGAGGAAGTTATGCGGTTCACAGTGCTGGACGACGACCAGACGAGAAGTGACAACTGGAAGGCTGAGTTTAATATCATCTCCGGAAATGAAGACGGGATCTTCAGTATCAGAACGGATGCTAACACCAACGAAGGAATCTTGATACTCGTCAAGGTGAAGATGCTCAAACACTTAGCACACACAGTGTGCACATTAAACATACAACCACTCAGCAGCACAACAAATTTCTTTGCACGTGATTTCCTCCAGTTTTTGTAGCAGCCAGTCATAGGAAACTAGTAAGCTGACATGTGTTTTTCTCCTTTCAGCCTGTTGATTTTGAGGAAACTCCAGATCTGAACCTGGGCCTGGTGGTGTCTAACGTTGCGCCGTTGGTGGAGGGTGGAGGTGACGGTGCAGTTGGAGGAGGTGGAGGTGGCGGAGAAAGTGGGAGTAGTGGTGGTGGAGGCGGTGGCGGAGAAGGAGCAGGTGGGAGTGGTGGAGGAGGAGGCAAGGGTGGTGGAGGCGGTGGTGGAGGCGGTGGTGGAGGAGGAGGAGGTGGAAGAGGGGGTGGAGGAGCAGGTGGAGGAAGAGGAAGTGGGGCTGGGGGAGGGTCATCGAGTGGAGGTGGTGCTGGAGGAGTAGGTACTGATGCTGGGATTGGGACTGGGGCTCAGCCTGTTAGCTACACTGAGAAGAAACAGGCCAAAGTATACCCGGTAAGCATTGCGGTACTGAACGCACCTGAAGGTGTGGCCTTCAAGCCCGCTGTCAAGCCGGTCTATGTTTCCGAGAACCCAGAGGAGACCCCTCTGATGGAGGTAATTGCCGTCTATCCCGCCACTGACGATGACACTGGGGAGCCTGCGGGACACGTTCGGTAAGATAAACTCCAGCTACCAACCTGCTATTACTGGCCTCCATAAACTTTTTTAAGTTATCCAGAGTTCAGCATACAACTCACCGTTTCTGCATCCTGGTCCCTAAGATATGCCAAAGGTCATGACCCTGACAACTGGCTGTGGGTGGACCCGGTGACGGCAGAAATCAAACTGCAGAAGCATCCCGACAGAGAGTCTCCATTCTTGGTTAACGGGACTTACTTCGCTCAGATTATCGGCCTGGACCCCGGTGAGCTCCCAACAAGAGTCTTTTTGTAGGTTTTGACTTGTTCAACATCGAGCTGACATCCTGCTGCGGAATTGTCACCATTTCAGAGTCATCCGGAGGGATGGCTACCGGAACAATAGCGCTGCAGGTGGAAGACTCTAATGACAACTGCCCGTCGCTGGCCAGCGACGTGGAGTACAGCTGCTCAGGTGAAGGAGTCCTCAGCGTCACAGCGGTTGACCAGGATGGAGATCCAAATTCTTCCCCGTTCACCTTCAGCCTGGTGGAGGAGAAGACCCACGGGCGGTGGAGGCTGGAGCCTGCAAACGGTGCCACTGCCACGACTGCCTGCTTGCCTGTAGTTTGTTATCACGGCCGCAGTCTCATGGATCATCTCCAATGGTTCTGCAGATTCCAGTGCAACCCTCAGAGGTCTGGAACCGCTGTGGCCCGGTCACTACCAGATGACCTTCATCATCCAGGACCAGCAGGGTCTGGCCTGCCCAGACCACCAGGTCCTGGATTTACGCGTGTGCTCCTGTGAGGCTGGGGAAACCTGTGGAACAGCGGCTCGAAGGAACTTTATCAAGGGGTCTTCAAGTGCGGTGGGAGGGTTAGGAATCGGTGCGCTGCTCCTGGGACTGCTGGCTCTGTTGGGTGAGTGCAAGTTGTCCTGCCTGACTACCTTAAAACTTTACATTCAATTGATAAATTTTAATAGAAACAACAGGGATCTTCTGTTAGAAGAACAGCCGTGCCAACCAGTGACTCCACACAGTGCCCTCTGATGGCTTTGTTAAACTTGACCTTTTCTGTTTTCAGTCGTAGGTTTGTTGCTGGTAACCTGCACCTGCAAAGGAGCTTCTGGCAACTTCTCCGAACTTCCTTTTAGCACCAAAGAACATTTGATTACCTATCACACTGAGGGCCGAGGAGAAGACAAGGTCAGATTTTACTTTTCAATCTCAACATCTTTTGACATTGTGGTTGAACAGGAAAAACAATTATTCAGAACACAAAGGTTGTGTTTTCTGACCTGTGTTTTTCAGGACATTCATCAAATCAGTGCTGCAGCCCTCGTTGGTGCTTCAGCGGTGCACACCGCCAACGCAGCAGCTTTCAACAGAGCAAACGCAGGAGCCTCGCTGATGAGTATGCGGATGGGTGCCACCACCGCTGCCATTGAGTCCAGGATCCAGCACAGTGGTTTTGCAGAGTCCAGCGAAGACTGGCGAGAGGCGCACCTTCAGTTGACCTCCAGTGACATGGACGACCTCGCCCTGCCTGCTGAGTTCCTCCATCAGTATTATTCCCAGGTGAGACACTGTAGGGCCACGGTTTCCTGTAGTTTAAGGATATTCAGGATGCTTTAATTCTTCTTTGCAGAAGTCAAGCAGCGAAGCAGCAAACCAGGCGGCGAGCGACTGTCTCCTGGAG
Source organism: Thamnaconus septentrionalis (assembly GCA_009823395.1). Classification (NCBI taxonomy): domain Eukaryota; kingdom Metazoa; phylum Chordata; class Actinopteri; order Tetraodontiformes; family Monacanthidae; genus Thamnaconus; species Thamnaconus septentrionalis. The sequence continues at coordinate 1,296,569 of CM020508.1, read as the reverse complement.
TTCCACATGGAGGGCCAGAGCTCAACATCCGTCTCAGACGCCTGCTCCAGCCTCCAGGGTTCTGACGAGGACTTGCACTTCCTTAATGACCTTGGGCCCAAATTCAAAACCCTAGCTGAGATCTGTTCTCCTCCTGGACCTCCGGCACCTCGGCCACACCCACACGCTGACCTTCCAGACGCGGGCATGATGGCGACAGGTGCCGACCAGCTCTCGGTGGCACCTGAACCGCAGAGGAACCATCGCAGGAGTGGAGCACATCTTCAAAACGTCAGCAGCGCGGCGGCGGCGTCTGGAGAGGCAACTACTTGCAGAGCGATGGTGTCTGGAGGGGCAACTGCCTGCAGAACGGTGGCGTCTGGAAGAACAACTTCCAACACTATCAGTGCGGCTCTGTTGCCTCTTGGTGGTGCTACATTGCCCCCTCCTGGACAGTTACTGGTACTACAGCAGCAGCAGCAGCCAGTCTACTACACCACCACTCCCGTGCTGCAGCCGATGCAGTTCGCCGTCCAGACTCCGCCTTCGGTGTTGCTGGCTGGAGCTCCGCCCCTCGACCTACAGGGTATGACCATCCTTAACCAGACATTCGGGAGGGCCGAGCACATTGCGAATGCTGGCGGAAACACGCCAGCCACCTGGTCTGTTAACCGACCCGGGGTGTTGGAGGGGGTCCGCGGGGTGGTGGCCCTGTCACAGCTTGACGCCGCCGTGGAGGAAGTGGGAGGGAGAAGGGTGATGAGGGGGACGGGTCGGCCGGTCAGATGGTCCATGGCGGGTGGGGAGGCGGAGATCCCAATGCAGTTCCGAAACATCCGAGTGGCGTCTTCAACCAGCGACCTGGACCAGGTGATGTTCACGCACAGCAGCACCAAGAGGATGACTGGATGTACAACAGCAACGACAGCAGGTGGCACTGTCAGGCAGTCAGATTAGAGCGGGTGGCTTCTCCACTTTGAGCCACCAAAATACCACAGGGAAGTTTTTGGAATTTTTTTTTTTTTTTAGTTGTTTTTGGGTTTCTTGGTTGTTGTTTTTCTTTTGCTTTTTTCAATTATGAGTCAGTACAAAAAGATATTAAACAAATAAAACATGATTTCTAGAAAAGAAAAAAATCAACTTTGTTCACAGGTTTCTTGCTCAGTTGACCATTAAATTTGAAAGCTGAATGTGATTTCAGAGGTGGGGGGGGGGCACAACTGGCCAGAGCGGGGGGTGCTAATACCACCTCAAAGCAATACGAAGTTCAAAATATGTGTACCACCACAGCCTAGAGGCTTTTACATACAAAGCTGTCATACAGAAATTTCACGTGCAAAAATAAAAAACTTTTCATTAAATCTCAAACTAACTCTTTCAATCTCTCTTTCCAATTGCCACCATTACCACCAACACTTCTTTTTGGTATGTATGGTCAATTGACCTCTTATACATAAAATTATACCTCATTTTTTAGTAAAAAAATAAGCAGAAATTCTGAATTACTTTGACTATAGTTACACTCGGGCATATAAATGGATAGATTACTGCAGACTGGTATACAAGAATCAAATAATTACATAATATGAACATATAAATTGCAATACATAACTTTATCATAAAGTTATAAAATATATATATTTTTTTTTAAATAAAGTAATAATATTACCACTAGCAGACTAATAATAATAATTATAAGTGAAAGGTGTCCGAGATGTCAGTTGTGTGGGGGTCAGGTGTTGTGGGCCAGTTTGAAAAGGTGGGTTTTGAGTTTGTTTTTGAAGGAGGTGAGTTTCTGATGGATGAGGAGTTCCAGAGGGCCGGAGTGTAATGTGTCCCTGTGAGTAATTTCCACAGGGTCCACGCGCTGTTTCTAACCAGATGGAGTGGCAGGGGGACAGCCAATCACACATTATTAGTAAGAAACGGCAGAGCCAATCGAAGAGCTTGGGGGCGGTCTCAAGGGAAAGAGGCTTCAGCTCGAGCTGCCGTTTTCCGCTGCTTGACCTGTCTCCATTTAATATAGCGTAACATTGTTTTTGGACAGTAAAAACTGCGGGGGACCGAAACTGCCTTTTCAAAAAGTGTGTGGGGGGGGGACACGTCCGAGTGTCTGAGTGTTTGGACTCAGACTCTGAGTCCGAACACTGGGTGGCAGTACGTGGTTGAGCAGCGTCAGGCAGGCAGCTGTCGTTCAGACAACACAAAGTGCAGTGTTGAACGTGCCACCGCCTGTTCGGCTCTGATTGGTCGCATTCCATTTCTCCGAGAGACCCACAAGGATTTCACTTGAGCGTGATTTATGTTCTGCCTTAACTCGCCTTCACAGTTCAAGGCTGAAGCATGTGTGACAACCCAGACTGCACAAACACAAGAGCTTCTCAAAACAACTGGACTGCCTCCTACTGGCGAAAGGTCTATGGGTCTGTCGGGTGGGTGTGTGTGCAGGGGCGAGGGGGAGAGGGGTTATCGACAGTCAAATGGCATCAATAATAAAGAATAACAACTAGTTATCAAGCGCATTAATTCTAATCAGAAGAGTGTCTGGTTATCTTTTATGCAACGTTTGCTGATAATACCAATGAATCGCTGACGACCAACAACACAGAGGATACGTGTCTTCTTCTGTTCTACTAACTATGAGGAACGTTCATGAAACACTGTCCTGGTTCTTCTGCTGATGACAAACTTATAACAACTGCAACACAACATCACAATGGTCAAAGTAGAGATTTCTACCAAAAAACACACTGAATCAGCATAAAACCACAAAACTTCACTGTAAAGTTGATGGCTTGCATGTGTGTGTGTGTGTGTGTGTGTGTGTGTGTGTGTGTGTGTGTGTGTGTGTGTGTGTGTGTGTTGTTCCACTCTCCGATGGACTGTTTCCCTTTTGTTACCTTTGTGTTTGTTTGTGCACACCTGTATGCTATGTCTGTTATGTATGTTTTGCCCCTCTGCCCCCTTCTTATGTAAGCGTCTTTGGGTTTTGAAAAGTGCTACATAAATCCAAGTTATTATTATTATTATTATTATTATTATTATTATTATTATTATTATTATTATTATTATTAAGTCACCTGAACTCATCCAGCCTAAGTGATTAGTGAAGTGACAGGTTTAAAACTCCCGGTAATTTTCATGAATGCATGTGCAATCAATATTGTGCCCGTAATGGTAGTTATAATAATTCATTCATTCATCTTCTATGCCCACTTATTCCAATTCAGGGTCACGGGGTTAGGGCGAAGGCAGGGTGACACCCTGGACAAGTCGCCAGTTCATCGCAGGTTATAATAATTATAATAAATAAATAAATAATGCCAGGATTTTAAAAGCTTCATTTATCTTGAATGTGAACATTTAAATATGGGATTCAGCTACAAAATCCAACAGCAGACAGAGTTCAGAATGTGGCCCTGTTTTTTTTTGTGTGTGTTTTCACAGTAAAGTCATACCTGCGTGCCGAAGCATTAAGACAGGAATTTTTTTAAATTGCACCCGTCGGGAAGATTAGTGAACGGAGAGACGCTGTCATTGTCATGGCTCGCGGAGGAAGGTGAAAGAAGCCAATCGGCTGAACCTTAAAGAGAAGCGGGCTCGTACAGAGAATAATTTGGTATGGCTGTTGGTTTTTTTGTTGTTGTTTTTGTCTTTGTTTTCTCCTTGGAGGTAACAACGACTGAAAGCAGATAGAAAAATCTGGGCTAGCTGCTCCTCATAGCACCAAGATTATATTTCATTTTTTGCCTACTTTCCTTTTCACCCCAACCCATCCAGTCAGACAACAACTGTGACTTTGCGATCATGGCTGCACTTGGCTGTGTACAATTTTTGGGACATTATCCTTTGACCTTTAATGTTGAAGTTCCACACTGTGCATTGCCCCCATTATCATATTTGGACAACCCAAATATAGCTTCCAGCCTCCAACAATCACAGCCTGTATATGCTAACCATGCTAACCATGCTAGTATCAGCAGCAGTCACGGCCACAGAGTCATAACTTCGATGGAAAGTATTGTTTGAGTAAATTTTGAATACATTTGCCAGGTGCTAGTTTGCTAACAACAACAGAAATGTGGAAATGTGTAATATTGACAAAACTGAAATACTCAGTAACAGTCCACCTTGGGACGTCTAGTGTGACCTCCTTTTTGTTTTCTCAACCAAAACTAGTTCAACTTCTACTTTGGTGTCGTAACACAAAAAAGCTATAAAACACAACTGGAGGCAGATGTTGACACAACCCTGGTGACTCAACAGGCCTTGCCGGGTCTGCGAACTTGAGCCTCCTCAGCGAGCAGCACTGGTGAGACCCTGCAGGTGAAATTGGATCACAATTTATAATAATTACAGAATGCAATTTTCATTGTTATTATTATTATTAATATTATTATTATTATTATTATTATTATTATTATTATTATTATTATTATTATTATTATTATATTAAGAGTAATAGTAGCAAGACATTAGCCAGGCAACACAGTGTATCTGCAGGTGTGGTGCAGATATCTACTTGTGCTCCGCCTGTCGTGTCCAATCTGTCTTATCAAGCCTACAAGCCCTCGGGCCACTTCAGTGCACAGACACACCTTACAGAAACATGCATACATCGTGTGACAGCAGAGGCGCTCAGGTGGGCGGGGAGTAGGGGTGGAGGGTAGCTACATCACGTCGCCCTGCAGGACTGCTTGGTCACATCCAGACGCTACTGGTCCCTCTGGGTTCCTGCAGGGACCACTGGAGGAGCTGCAGGACTGCTGCAGCCATGGCTTGGCTCCCGGGCTCGGGGGGAAACTGTCTGAAGCTGCTGCTGCTGCTGCTGACCTGGGTGAGTATCATCTCACCTCCCCCGACCACCACCACCACCAACACCACCGACCTTCACCTTCACACACAGACTCACGGACAGGATCCCTCTGCAGGACAGACAGGTCTATAAATACCATTCAAGTGATGGCAGGAGAGAGAGTAGTAGTAGTATACACAGTACAAACAAAGAAAAAAAAGGACATGTGAGAAAAGCCTGAAGGAAGCAGGTTCCACCGAGGTATAGAAAAAACATGATGAGTAGAAATCATGGTTGGAAACATTTTCAGGAGCTTCGGAGCAGCTTGAAGCTAGACGGTTTAAAAAAAAAAGAATTCCGGAAAATACAGTATATCTGTAGTAATATCACTTCATTTACATCAGAAATTTGATTTTTTTATGCACACACACACACGTGTGTGTGTGTGTGTGTGCGTGTGTGAAAACTGTCTAATTTTACAACTGAAAAAAATAAATTCTAAAGACTGGGTTATAGCGATGCAGAAATAACCACTATAATTGTGGATGGAAACACATCCAAACATGCATTTTTTTTTTCTTTTTACAAAAATATCTGAAATTTGGTAAGTGATAAATAACAAAATACAACTTACAGGACTTTGGTAGATTTTTAAGGCATCAGTACTTTACCTGAGTATTTCCTTCTTCTTACCACTTTTCACTTTGGCTCCCTACATTTGTACTCAAATGTGTGTATTTTCTACTCCTTACATTGGAAAAGAAAACTCTGGTTGCTTTTGTGTTTAATAGTGTTTAAAAGATACAAATTCTGTTGAAAGAAATTCACTTATTATTTATTCTAGTTGTTGCTTGAAGTGGAGCTATTTGAACGCTGCTGTTGTGTAGTTGAATATAAAAGTAGATGTATTTTATAGACAGATGATTACTTTAGAGGACCTCGACTTTGTAGTCACTGTTCAGTCCATAGAAAAAGTGTAGAGAATAACATTGGTTATTGTTATTAAAAGTGTCAACATCCAACAATGACTCACTGGTCAGAATTATCACAGATTACAGTTTGGTTGAGCTGCAGTTGAAAAAGAAAATAAAAATCTATAGTATTGAGAGTAGCAAAGCTGTTCAAAATGATCCAGATGCTCAAGACCTCTGATCTCTGGTCTGTTCAGTCCAGTTTATTCAGTTACAACTTTCTACTTTTTGCAAAATTATCAACCAATGCATTGTTTCGTTTATGACAAAAAATAAATAAGTAAATACATAAATAAATAAATGATTTGTTTATTTTACCCCAGTAAATTTCAGAACCTGCACTTTTTTACTTTTACTTGAGTGAAGGACTCATAACAGTACTGTCACTTTTACCAGAGTTTGTTTTTATTCACATGAGTATTTTACTTCAGTACAGATTGTAAATACTTTTCCCACTTTACATGCTTTTGCTTTTGTCCCGACCTCCTGGTCTCACACCTCTGGAACATCAGCCACACCCAGCTTTTAACAGCAGCGGCTGTAAACTGCATGACTCGCTCCTTCATTCGCAGGTGTTCTGCACTGGTGATTACCAAACTGGAGAAGCAAAACGCAGCCACAGAAATGTCAAAGATGTTATTTGCCGTCCAGCCAGTTCGTGCCAAGGCAGCAGCCGTAAAAAAAACACCAGTAAATCACCTTCTGGTTCCAGGTGCTCTGTGCTGAGTCAACCGCCAGGAGGCAGGGGGTGCTGCAGAGAACCAAGAGAACATGGATCCTTCCTCCTGCAAAGATCAAGGAGAACACCGACTACACCAAACGGTCCTACATCGCCAAGGTCCGTAAAGCTCCCGCCCTGTTTATTAGCACTGTTCTTACACTTTTTTTTTTGTTCAGTCAAATTGTGGCACTGCCAAGCCTGTTACCACTTGTGGTTGAAGATCTTTATTGTCGGCTCTGCTAACTCCTGTCATGATGAACAGACTCTTCACACAGCCCTCGTGCTAGCAAACACACTGCATCTTTTTTATTATTATTATTTTTAATTTTTATATGAAAAGGTTGCTTCAGTAAAATGAAAAATAAAATTGTAATGTACTTATTTTTTCTTATTGTATTTTAACATTCTTAAAAACACCAAGCAGGAGTCGCACCTCAAATTTTGTTGTTTGCTCTTATTACAACAGTAAAGGCTTCTGATTCTTCTGAAAAATAAATAAATAAATAAAACAGCACTTGGCCCTCATTGGCTCAGATTTGATGGCTGTTTTAGGGTTGACAGTCCCTGTTGAACCTTTTTGAGGGACTCCAGGTATGTTTTCACAAGTATTACTTCTGGTGGCGGGTTTGTCCAAATGACTCAATTCGGATGCCTTTGACTACAATTTATTTTTCATGCGTGTTTGGCTGCAGGTGCATGTCCTCTGAGGCAAAAATAAAAAATAAAAAAAATAAAAAGCGCAACAAGTTTTGCCACATTGATGATGTTTTCCAGTCCAAGTGATTAAGACAACAAACAGGAAGGAGTTTTGAGTTTTGAGTCACAAGATTTTTTTCTGACTGAGATTTTTTTTTTTAACTCTGCTGTGTGAACACAACATTATACAACACGCTGCCTTCAGGGCCTTTTTAGTGAAAAAACATTTGGCGTCATCATCTCAGCCAGGTGTGAAATAAAAACAAATCGAGTGGGGAAAAACACTTAATCACTGACTCTTCGAGTCAGAGTCAAACCTTTTACTTTCAATGCTGTGTTGTGTGTTTGTTTTGTTTTTTCCCAGATACGCTCCGATAGAACCACAGAAGCGAAGGTGGACTACTTCCTCACCGGCGAAGGAGCCAACAAGCCACCCTACAACCTCTTCATCGTGGACCACAACACCGGGTTCGTGCGCATCACAGACATCGTGGACCGCGAGGAATATCCCAAATTTCACGTAAGTCACTGCGCAGTGCTGAACATGCAGTGGACCAGCTGAGATGAGGGTGGTCTTCAGGGTATCCTCTAGAAAACCTTTGTGTTTGTGATTCTGAAACCGAGAGAAAGGTCCAGGGTTGCTTTTTTTAAGATTGTTTCCGTTCAGTCAACAAATACTGGTCAGTCAAAAGCTCAGAAAGAGGATCCAGGTTTTGGTGTTGGAGATGTAGCTATGAGGGTTTAGTTTTATGACCCAATCAAAACTCCTCCTTGAATGTCCCTGCCTGCAGTTATCAGGCGTGGCCAGGTTCTCTGACGGCAGCATTGCCGAACCCGACATCCCCCTGGTCATCACCATTGAGGATGAAAACGACAACCATCCCTACTTCGAACTGCACAGTGGCAACATCACAGAACAGAGCAAAAAAGGTATGTCAACGTTCAAAGCCAAGAAACAAGTTTCTCCTGCTGAAAAAATCTTTTTCATTTGTTTAATTGCCACCAAAAAGACAAACAATCAAAAGTTCACATAGTCACGAGGTACATCATCTTCCTGTGGCTGGTTCCCTACAGGAACCTTTGTCCTGCAGATCGAGGGGAAGGACGACGACCAGGAGGGAACAATCAATTCCCAGATCGCCTACAGAATCCTCAGTCAGGAGCCGGAGGGCAAACACATGTTCTTCATTAACGAGACGACGGGCAAACTGTACGTGAAGGAGGACACACTGGACCGAGAGGTAGTGCCATTTTTTTTTTAGTTCATTCATTCATCTTCTATACCCGCTTATTCCTATTCAGGGTCACGGGGGTCTGCTGGAGCCTATCCCAGCTGTCTTAGGGCCAAGGCAGGGTGACACCCTGGACAAGTCGCCAGTTCATCGCAGGGCCACATAGAAACAAACAACCATTCACACTCACATGCACACCTATGGACAATTTAGAATATTCAATTGACCTCACATGCATGTTTTTGGAGTGTGGGAGGAAGCCGGAGAACCCGGAGAGAACCCACGCAGACACAGGGAGAACATGCAAACTCCACACAGAAAGGTCCCAGGCCCGGGCCCCGGAATCGAACCCACGACCTTCTTGCTGTGAGGCGGCAGCGCTAACCACTGCGCCACCGTGTCGCCCCCTCTTTTTTTTTTTTTTTTTTTTTTTTTTTTTAGTTCTTTGGTGCAATTTAGACTTTCTGTATTTGCAAAACTCACAGTGATGAAACATAATCATGAATTCCCATCTGTTTTGTTATGTTTGACAGACTGTGGACTTCTACAGACTGGTGGTCATTGGCACTGACCTGGGGGGACAACCAGGAGGGCTGACAGGGTCAGGAACTGTGGAGATCCACGTCCTGGACATCAACGACAATCTTCCCACTTTAGAACATTCTGAGGTGAACCGTTTGGCCTGCAGAGCTGTAGTGAACTGGCTCCTAATTTCTTTCATTAGCTTAGGGGGGTGAAATGCTCCTTGGGAGAAGGTTTGATGGAGGAACTCTACATTTACCTCTTAAGGTATCACAGAGATGTTTTTTATCCTGTTTGCAGTACACTGGCGGAGTGGATGAAAATGTTCACGATGTAGTGGTGATGAGGATCAAGGCTGTAGACAAGGACCTGGAGCACTCGGACAACTGGCTCACTGTGTTCAAGATCGTCAAGGGAAACGAAGACAATCTCTTCTCCATCGAGACGGATCCAGAGACCAATGAGGGAGTCTTGAAGCTGATCAAGGTATTTCAACTCGCAGCATGTGGTTTTACAGCATTTGGCGCGAACTGTGCTCCCTCATGACCATGTTTTACTTCCATCCAAACAGCCCGTGGATTTTGAGGAAGTCCAGAACCTGAAGCTGGGCCTGATGATAGAGAATGTTGCTCCATATGTGGAGGGTGGCAGCGTAGAAATGGATGTGGATGTTCAGGTGGGAGAGGGTCATCTTCCTGATATGTCAGGTGGAGCAGGTGGGGGGGCAGGGGCTGGAGCAAGTGGAGAAGTTCACGGAGGGGTAGATGTTGGGATGGGAGGAGGATTTGACGGCAGTCTGGAAACAGACTTGCATGGTGGTATGAATGGTGGACTCTCTGGGGGGCTGAGCGGAGAACTTGGAGGAGGTATGGACGGAGATCTTCACCCTGCGGTTCATATCCACGGCCCGGCAGGTGGCTCTGCGGAGATGAGCCCAAAGAGCTACCCCATCATGATAGTGGTTAATAACATTCCAGAAGGTCCAGTATTCATACCTGAAGTCAAGGATGTCCCTGTGTCTGAAGATCCGAAGCAGCAGCCTGAGGATGGGATAATCACAGTGTTTGCTGCCATTGATCCAGACACGGGAAAACCTGCTGAAGACGTCACGTGAGTCCAAGCTAGCGTCTTAACGCCACAAGCCTCAGGGACGATAACCCTGAACACATTCTCAACTCGTCTCAACTCGGCACTTCATCTCTTTCTGGTCTTGGTTCCCTCTGTGTTCCCAGCTATGCCAAAGCCTTAGATCCAGACAACTGGTTTGTCATTGATGAGGAGACAGCTGAGATCAAACTCAACAAGCAGCCGGACAGAGAGTCGCCTTTCCTGGTCAACGGCACCTACTATGCAAAGATTCTGGCCATCACCAAAGGTAAGGCAGTGATTGGGCCTCCTGTCCTCACCTCTGGAATTCAACTCTCGTATTGTGTTTATGGCCTGCACACAACATGAGCAGCTCATAACTGCACTTGCCAGAGAAAATTTATGAAAAATGATTTAGAGAACAGAACGAGTACCACCAGTTTGTCTGATAGGTGTGACAGCAAGAAAAAGCAGGGGGTGTGGTAGAGTTGATCTGAATGTATACCAGATCTTATCTGCTACATAAGAAGTGTAGAGAGGTGATTATTTAATTTTGTTGTGCAACAAACTGGCACAAATCATTACCACAGGAATGTGAATTTGACTGATGTCGCTGTGATTTTTGCTCCTTTTTCAGACATGCCGGCCAAGACGGCCACGGGCACTATCGCCATCAAGGTGACTGACTCAAATGACCACTGTCCCACCCTGACCAGCAGCCACACCAGCCTGTGCTCCGACAAGAAGACGGTATACGTCACCGCCGTCGACCATGACCACGGTCCGAATGGCGCCCCTTTCATGTTTACAGTTGTGCCTGACGGGACGCAAGGCAAATGGGATGTGGAAGACGTCAACGGTGAGGCATAACGTGTCAATGATGAAGCTGACAGGAAGCACAAGGTTGTAAACCTTATCTTTGTGCAATCTTCATGTTATCTTAATGACTTTCAAAGTGGTGACCGAATCAACAAGTGGCAAAGACGAAATGAACAGTTGGGTTTGGAGCTTTATTAGGGCCCACATTTTCTCCTTTACATTCCAATGGGAAATGTTTTTGATTTGAACTGGACCAGTTCGGACCAGTTGTATTTCAACTGGACCAGTTTGAACTCGAAACACTTTGGAGGAGCATGATAACAAACTACCAAGAATGACGACCAACTATCCGTTTTATATGTTTTTGTTTTGAAGTTCATTTTGTGTTCCATCTGCTTTGGGTTTCCCTTCTAAGTTAGCCTAATGCAGTCAATCTTTGTTTTTAAAATTGCTTGTTGCAGCTATCACTATCATTAAGATGGCACTACATTGTATATTTGAGGTAGTTTCACCTTCAGCAAAACCTGAAAGCAACTGCTTGCAAGAAAATCTATTTGTCCATCTTTTGTGTTGTGTCCAGGGACAACAGCGGCCTTCCACTCCAGTACCACCTTGTGGCCAGGTGTGTACAAGCTGCAGGTGGCAGTGGCCGACGCTCAGGGTCACTCCTGCCCGGATGACCAGCCATTTACCGTGAGCGTGTGCACCTGCCTAGAGGACATGGAAGACTGCAGTGCCAGGACTGCCAGACAGGCTGCACCCTCGTCAGAGCTGTCTGCCGCTGCCATTGGCCTGCTGCTTTTGGGGTTGTGTTTGTTGCTGCGTGAGTCAAGTCTTTGTGGCTATCCGTCTAAAAAAAATATTTCTAAATTGAACTTGATAGATGATTGTCATTTAGCAATTTATTGTCAGTGAAAACAAGTAAACGAAAGAACAAAAGAAATCGTGTCTCTCTTATCCTTGTAAAAAACAAAAAACACAAGTCTCAACAGGTGCATGTTGGTCCTCTAACAACTCATTTACTTACATCACCTCAGCTGCCTACAGTGCTGCCCAACTACCCAAATTACGGACAAAATAAACATGCTATTGCTGAAATAATTTGCAATTATAAAATTGACAAATGCCTAAACTTTACTAAAAAAATCACCAATGTTCACAAACCATATATTACATTCAATATAAACAACAATGACAATGATTCCTACTCAGGATTTGTTTTTTGTCTATAAAACTAACTGAGGAAGAAGCTTCAAAAATCTATATGATTCTTTCCTGCAAATCTGAAATTAATCTCTTAGGCCAATTCAACCAGGAGCATTGTGGGTGAGTTTGTATTCAGGAAGCAACATTGTTGTTATCGTGTTTTTAATCAGTCATCAAGATGAAGAACAATCTGACGACGATCTGAAAACGCTGACAAGAGGTATGTGTTTGCTTGTCTTATGCAGTCGTCCCTCTCCTGCTGCTGTTCTGCCAGTGTGGCGGCGCCGACTCTGTTTTCCCTGAACACTTCAGCGAGCTGCCGTTTGACGCCAAGGAACACCTCATATCTTACCACACGGAAGGCAGGGGCGAGGACAAGGTGTGTGTGAGAGAGAGAGAGAAACTGAGAAACAGAATGAGGAAGAGAGAGTGTTTATGTGTGGGAGTGTGTGTGTGTGTGTGGTGGGGGTGTATGAGAAAAATCAAGTCGGGGCAGGTTTTAAGCAACAGTGTGCAGAAAACATCTGGAGATGGCAGTACTGAGGTGGGAAAGTTCAAAGATTCTTCATATTCCACTTTTCAGCTAAATTCCTGCACCGCTCTTCTTTCTCCAGGAGGTGCCTCTCCACAGTGTGCCCATGTTGTTGGCCAACCAAAACAAGGTTGAGATGGGCCAGGTCCTCAGCTTCAATGCTGCCGCCCAGTTCATCGAGACCCAGCAGAGTTCGTCGTACTACAACGAAAGCGTGCAGCAGTGCAAGGAAACAAGCGAGGAATTTCTGGAGGTGGACGGGGCTTACGCCACCACCAGGGAACTGTTCAATCGGGGGAATACGCTGAGTAGGCAAACCCTCGGCATCCAGTCATCCTCAGACATATTTGAAGACATCGCCCTATCTGATCACTTCCTCAGTGATTACTACACACAGGTGCTGCTGCTGCTACTCAAATATAAACTTTTTTTATATACACACACAGATCATAAGACTCTACTATGTCCTGACCACATTTGCATGCCTGGTATATTTGTTTTTCCTCCTCAACAGAAAGCTGCTTGTGTAGAGCCGCTGAACGATGTTCTCCTGGGCTACAGTTTCGAAGGCCAGGATTCCCCTACTGGTTCACTGGGCTCCTGCAGCATCCTGGAGTCTGAAGACGACCTGCAGTTCCTGAATGACCTTGGACCAAAGTTCAAGACTCTGGCAGAGGCCTGCGCCCCACTAAAAAGACCAACGCCCAGTGCCTCGATCCAGGTTGAGGTGGCCGAGACCCCTTTCCCTCCTCTGGCGGCACCAGCGGCCTCCCTGACAAGTAAAGTAGCAGCGGTTGTCACTGCCGCAGCTGATCTTGTTGAGCCAGTTGTCAAGTCCAACAGGGAGCAATGTGTCGTGACTAAACACACAGATGTCAACGTGGAGAGAGTCAACATCTCCAAGATGTCAGTCAGGGCTGCTCTTCAGCCTGCTGTCATTCCACAGTCCCAGATCACCGCCATCAATCACTCCTCCAACATTGTCCCAGCTGCTACACTGCCTCGTCCAGCTCAGACGTTGGTAGTGCAGCAGCAGCCGGTTTACTACACTACTGGTGCTGTACTGCAGCCCATGCAATATGTAGTTCAGCCTCACATGCAAAGTACGGTTCTGCTTGCCGACGGAGCACGACAAGACAAAATTCAGGGCTTGTATGTGGTAAGTGGGCCCCAGAATCCTCTGTCCTCTGGATTAGTTATGACTACACCCCATGGTGCTACTTCTGGACTTATGGTGCCTTCAACCCAAGTTCCACCTCCTGGTGTTCTGTTAAGTGCAACCCAAGGCCCTCTTTCTGGGCTTGTGGTGCCTTCAACCCAATGTCTTCCCTCTGGGTTAGTTTTCCAGGGCACTGAAAGCCCCCAAAGTCCTAACAGCCCAATCAGTCCAGTCAATCCGACTGTGTTAGTGCCCATGGGCCAAGTTGTGCCTCAGGGTTCAGTGTCAGTGGAAGGCTGGAAAACAGTCGGACCACATCCTGCTGGTAATTTTACTCTGGTCAAGGACAAGAGTAGTCCAGACGGGACACAATTGGTAGCTCCAGGTTCATCTCAGGACATTTTGCCCAGAGGTGCTAACCTGGTCAAAGGGGCTGCTCCCCCTCAGGGGGTGCTAAGTCCAGCAGCCCAGGGGAGTGTCTTTGGCCCTCTGCCAAGACACACACTAGCTAAAGACGTGGGAGTTTTCATATTAGAGGGATCAGGATGGGAGGGGAATACTCAGGTGGAGGGTTTGGAGACACTGGTCACTGGACCATTGCAAGTGGGGCTGGGGCACATGGTGAAAGCAAATTCAGAAGGTAGACCAGCAGGGATTTTACCAGTTATGATAGGTCCTCCTGGGAAAGCAGAGGTTAGCATGAACCAGTTCCAACCAATTCCTCAGCTCAAAGAAGTAAGTGATGGTGTTCATGTTCGAAAAGCAGGGAAAAAAACAAGGTCAACAAAAAAAGAGAAGGTCCCAAATGCTGAAAAAACAACACCAATGGCTAAAATCACAAATGCCCCTCAGCCTTCACAGATTAAAACATTCCAAGAGGAAAGTAGTCTAGTTTTCAAGACCCACAGTGATACAATTGATGAAAAGCAAGAGTTATTCTCGTTCATATCAGAGCAGCACATGACATCAAATCACCAGGACCCTGATGATTTTGGCGAGGGTGAATGTGAAGACAAAGTCAGAGTCCAAGAGCCTCAAACGGAGGAAAGAGGCAAGACTTCAGATGAAAGCCCTCAAGTAGATGCTGTGGAGTCATTCCCAAAAAGTGTGTTGGAGACTTCATCCGAGCAGTTTGTCCCAGATCAGCTGATACCCAGCTGCAAAGTTTCCTCTGAGAAATTCACAGATAAATTCAGTCAGGAAGAAGAATTTGGTGATGTAAAGGGAAACTCAGACCAAGGGGACTTTCTCTCTGAAAATAATGTTGATGACTTGAACGTTGACACTGATGTGTCTTCGAAAGACTTCATACGTGGACCTGGTCTCACTGAATCAACTGACGGACGCAGAGAAGCTGAAGGAGTGTTGACCTCACTGACAACAGATCACGTCAGCACAGTAGAAGATCAAGTATGTATGAGCTCAAAAAAAAGTGTGGACACGTGTGAAGTGAAATTTTTTGAGGATGAAGCTCACAAAGAAGATAAGTTGATTCATGTTGATGTTGGTGAACGTTTCAAGAATAGACAGATCACTGATGAGTTGGTAGTATTTGCAGGTCCAGGAGAGACAGTTGTTGTGGACTTTAGAGATGAGGGGACGACTGGACCTGATGGGATCCAAGCAGAAGAAAACGTGGAAGAACAATCCGCTATCACAACTGGTGCTCACAATGAGGCTGAAGAACAAAGATCAGATTCTGAAGTGGAGGTCATGGCTGTGGCGGGTGAAGCATCACCAACTCCCAGTGAGACTTCAGCTACCACCATGTCTGATAGTGGGTCCGTTCCTTCCCCAGAAACAACTCTAGAGCTGCCAGTGAGTGAAGAATCAGAGGAAGTCCCTGCAGAGAGGGAGACTGCTGATAAACCAAAACTTGAAGAAGATTGCAGAGAAGAGGACGTCTTGGAAACAGAAAAGGTCACTGTCACTTCCACTGAGGTCCAGGCTAAGGAAAACGTAGAGAACATGGCAACTATAGATGACAGTGTAGGTGAAGAGGTTGAGAAACAATGTGATGTGGGCGAGGAGACCTCAGAGACTTATGCTGAAATGTCTAATAAAGCTGAAGAGATGTTTGCTACTGCCCTGGAAATAATATCAGAACCACCAGTCGATAGAAATGAGAGGGGCTGCAAAGCAGCAGCACCTGAGCACACTGATGTGGCTGAAAAAGAGGAGGAACTAAATTCAAATGAAATATCTGAAGAAGGCAGACGAGAACTTGATCAACCAATCACATTGGTGGAGTCAGAGGTGGAGTCAGATCAGGTGGGATCAGATTCAGGTGATGTTAGTGATGGAGAAAAGGAGGAGATCGTTGTAGATAAGGTTTCCCAGTTCACCCTCAAAAGTGACGAAGACACTGATCCTAAACTAAGTCCTCAACCGGAGAACGACTTGATCCCAGATCAAAACTTCAACTTTGAAGCAGAGGGTGAAGCTGCAGTGGGGGGAACAGTATCATCAGAGTGGAAAGATTTATTTTTTTTGGTTGACAAGGAAAGAAGCCCAGAAGCTAAACCAGAAGAAACTTTAGTCCTGAGTTACCAGGAGGGCGTGAAGGTAGCGTCACCCCTACAGGCCAATGTCAACACTGCAGACATCCAAGTAGAAGAATTTGAAAGAGAAGGTGGCAAAGCCCCAAGTCCCCCAATGAAAGATCAGCTCCTCCTAGAAGGAACCACAGCAGATGGAGTGGAGGAGGAGGAGGAGGCAGAGGCAATCTATGATTCCTTCTCAAGTGACGATAAAGCCACACAGGAAGAAGTTGCATCTGAGGGATATTCTGAAGACAGCGTTGGAGACAAAATCAGGGATGATGTTTCAGAAGAAGCTGACCAACAACCTATTGACTCCCAAACAATTTCCATCTCAGACGAAGTCAGCGAAGACCATGACAGACCTGATGAAGGTCTTGGAGAAGACAACAAGCTGGACCCTGATAACAATGTCAGTCATGGAATTAATGATGACGTGGAGGAGGAGCCGCCACCCTTCCAGTGTACCACCAACATGTTGGAGAATGATGAAGTCAATGCTGCAGCTTCTTCCAAAGAGCAGCTGTTCCCTTCAGATGATGATATCAACAATTTGGATGGTGAAATTTACTACACTCTAGGAGACCAAAGTGAAGTGGGCCAAGAGGAGGAAACAGGAGAGAGAACAAGTCTTCACTCAGTCAACCACCTCAACTACTCAGATTCTGTAAATGACCAAGATGAGAGAGGTCTATCATCATCACCATTCCAACGAAATGTAAGCATCCCAGACATAGAAGATGATGCTAGTGAAGAAAAAGAAGAACTGGTAGTGAGTACTGAGTCTTGCACGGTGCTGGAGAACCCCTTATCTTTTGGGATGGCAGCATCAGAGGTGACTGTGACTGAAGAAAAGCATTGTGAAGAGGTCGCTTCAGATGGTGAGATCATCTTGGACGCCGGCGGTCAGGAGTCCATGGTGGCCACAGGACAGGTTCTTAGTCCACAGGCAGACCAAGGAGGCACCGGCACCAAGACTGACCATGGGGATGTGGACCAGCCTAGTTCTGAAAAAACAGACACACTTAGGGCTGAATTAAAAGATGAGGAAGGTTTAATATTGGTCAAATCTGAAAAGGAAGGACTCTACGAATTCAGAGAGGGAATACTTATCGCACCTGCTGAGGCAGTCAGTTCTCTGGAGACTGTGGAGGACAACATCTTGCCCCTGGTGTTGGAAACTGACCCAGTCTCTAGTGAGGCAGAAGAGGGCAGTTTTACCCTGACACACGAGGAGGCCGCGGACCTTGTTCAGGAAGGTTCTAACGAGAGAGGTGAACCTGAAGGGTTCCAGACTTGTTTCTTAGATGTTGAGCTAAAAGCTTCTCCTGGTGCGCAGGAGCCAGAGGAAGGAAACGGAGGAGAAGGAGGAGGAGAAGGAGGAGGAGGAGGAGGAGGAAGAGGACAGGAGAGTTCTGGGACTCACGTTTTGGTCAAAGAGTCAAAGAGGACCAAAGCAGAGTCCCAGAAGGCTCTGCAGCGCTCCAAAAGTGCATCTGGGAAGTGCAAACAGCAGTAGGTAGTTTCAAGAGACAATCCAGGGAGTCAGTGATGACTTCCTGTGTCTGTGTCACATGGTTTTAGTCACGTGATCAACTTCTCCAATCAGATGGCAGGAATCCAAACAAAGTTCCCACCGTCATTCTTTTCTGGACCTTGAGGTCCTGCAGTTTGGCCCATCTCTCAACACAGTTGACTGAGGTTCTTTTTTGCAATACCACCTACCAGCCACCAGGAGGCCACATACTGTAAAACTTTAATCTTTGTCTCACGGATTTCATTTTTATCAAGATAGCGATGGTTCTTGCAAAAACCGTAGTAATAGGATTTTACCGAAGATGTCTGAAATATTCAGAGCAAAATACAACATGGACTTTTAAATTTCGAGATTTCAAGCGCCTTGTGTAAATTTTCTTTTCAATGTTTGGATATTTCTATGTCATTTCTATTCTAAAACTAATACTATCTGGGAGGGTCAACAATAAAAACTTCTGGTGTAATAGAGAACTATATGATCTGGCGTGCATGGTGTGTGTCTCTACTTTCAACAACGTTGGATTGTTTAAAGACTCTTTAGAGCCTGTTGAGTCCACTTTGACCTCTGTCTTTTTCCTTGCAATTTTCCTTGAAAATGAATAAATAAATTTCCGAGACTTTTGGAATGACTGGCTGATTGTGTTGCTTTGCGAAGACTCACTGCTGAGAATGTGTGAGGAGCCTTGTTCTCACATGTTTACTCTGAACTTGAGCTTCTGAGCCCCGCAGGCAGCAGCGGGGGCCATTATATCCAATTCCTCAGAGTGTCAAGAGACCCCGGATCCGCCCACCTGCCTGTCAAAACCATGTAGCATATGGCCACAGGTTTGTTGTGAGGCAACACTGCAAGGCTGAGTCCACCGGTTGAGCAGGTGGAGCAGCATTTGTGGTACTGTTCACGATCACTCCGTGACAAAAAACAGTCATCAACAAGGCAAACTGTGTTTTTCTGAACCCATTTTATGATATTAGACTCTCGGTCAGAGCACACAACAGGCCTCCCTGCATGCCCCACTTCCTGTTTTAAATTTAAATACAGTGGCAGTCGTTCTTGGAAATTCTGTGTAAACTATGTCCCAGCCCCTGAGGTAAAGCTGTCCAACTTGTTGCTTTTTTTTCTGCTCCACTGTTGACTTTTCTTAAACTTTTACCTATAGCAGATGTTTGCGTGGAACCGACTCAGTGACACCAGCAACCAGGTGGAAACTGGAAGGTTTTCTGAAATAAAAGGCTCATTTAAATATACATATTTAAACAATTATCTTTTCGAATGTTGACAGGATTTTTTGAAAAGATATGAACTGAGACCAAAAACATTTGCACACAATTTCTTTTTTATTTACTTCTTGTTGCACATTAGCTTCACAATACAGTTGAAATGTTTCACATCACATTTCTTTTCAATGAAAACAGTCCAATCACATTTCTTTATTAACAGTGGAGTCAAGTGACAAACTGATTTTCCTGTTCAGGCAACCAGATTCCTCATTGGGGCAAATGCTCAAAGTTTGACGTGTGGCTACGTCCCCGATCGTGGGTGGAGTTTAACAAAAGTCAGTCAGAGGCTTTTTTTTATTTTATTTTTATTTATTTTTTTACCTTCGAACTGGCCACATTAACGTAAACGCAGCATCAGCTTCCTGTTTCCTGTCACAGCTGAACACTGGATGTAGCTCCGCCCACTTTCTCCATCAACAGATGCCAATTGGTTTAGTCTTTTGTCAAATGCCTGAAAATATCTCAAGTCTCTAAGAACTCAGGCATGAAATCCCACCCACTGGACTTCTGGTCAGATAGGGGGCACTGCAGATGTTGGTTTTGGCGCTGCTGGCTCTGAGTCAGCCACCCTGAGTTACTTATTATCCCACAAGTGCTCTGCAAAAAAAGTCACAGTGCTATAAGTTCCACGGCCAGAAACCAGCTGCCAGTTTGACGGTTCACCGGTCCACCGACACCATTACGATGATTCAGCGGCCGCTGCTTCATCTCGTCCTGCTCGCGGCCTTGACTCTGCTGCTCTGCGATGCCGCCCCGGTGGCCACCACGGTCAGTCAGTCAGTCACACTCTGGCGTCGTGTGTGCACTCAGTGACAGAGGTGGTAGAGATAGAATAGTGAGTGGGCTGGTTTGTGTCTCCGTCCTGCAGGACAGACATGGAGGCTCGGACACCAAGTGTCCGCTGACGGTGAAGATCCTGGACGCTATGAAGGGGACGCCGGCTGGGCCACTGGCACTCACCGTCTACCAGAGAACCCCGGAGGGAGGCTGGGTGAGACTTGCTCACGGGTGAGTCAGGATATGTGAATGTCTAAAGACCTCAGGGGTGGGAGGTCCTGCCAAGACCTTCTGGGTTTCAGACCGGACCCTCGAGTCCAGTATCAAGACCTCCTGATCTCCTGGACTTCCTGGACTTCAGAGACCTCTTGACTCTAAGACGGGACCCTCAAGTTCAGACCCAATCTTGTCTGGACTTGATGGTCCTGTCTGAAAGCCGGAAGGTCCTGCTGAGACCTCCTAGCTTTCAGAACCCCTCAACTCCAGACCCAGTCGATCCATCAGCATAACAAGGGTTGAGCAAAGAGGACCAGCGCCCCCAGTAAA
This sequence comes from Thamnaconus septentrionalis, assembly GCA_009823395.1. Classification (NCBI taxonomy): domain Eukaryota; kingdom Metazoa; phylum Chordata; class Actinopteri; order Tetraodontiformes; family Monacanthidae; genus Thamnaconus; species Thamnaconus septentrionalis. The sequence goes on along the minus strand of CM020508.1, from coordinate 1,276,174 downwards.
ACCTGGAGGCGTGTTGGTTAACAGGGGTTCTTTTCCCTCACTGCAGTGTGGCAGACGTCAACGGCGAGATTCACAACCTCGTCACCGAGCAGCAGTTCACGGCCGGCGTGTATCGCGTGGAGTTTGACACGAAGACCTACTGGAAGAACCAAAGTATGGTGCCATTTCACGAATGGGCAGACGTGAGTGTGGACAAACAAGGAGGCTGACGGCTGTCGGGAAGCCATTATCTGCTCTTATCTCCTGAGTTGCTCAGTCAGTGACCAGTGGTATTTACACGATCCTGTCCAGGCAGCTGGTTGGTTCCTGGAGTTCTTCTGAACTCCAGGAACCAACCTGGATGAAGCTGCAAGAATTTTGGTGTTGCAGGACCTCTTCCCCTTTTTGTAATTTACCTGTGGAAGGAATCAAACTCCTGTGGTTAAATCCCCCAGACAGATGTTGAAACGGGTTCCACTCAACTTCATGTTCCTGTCGAAACATGTAGACACGTCTATGTAGACCAACGTGTAATCAATTGTGTGAACAACTGAGCAGTGAGATTCTGATCCTATGAGGCCAATTTGGATTTTTTTCTAAAGTCTGTTTATAAGTTGAATGCTACTTTGACTGGCTTTCTAGCTAAGACAGCGTCTGGCTAACGACCAACTGCTCTGTCACAATTTTCTGCAGAGCCTTTGGAAGGTTGTATTTTTAGAGAACCTTCCTCCTCCATGGAGAAATGAAGGATAGCAAAGTCTAAAAAAAATGACCTTCCAGCAGTTCACAACAACTTCATTTTTATTAAAGTTAATTCTTTGCTTTTTTTCTCTTCTTTGATTATGATCAGTAGTGTTTCCAGCCATCCAGACACCCTATGTGAGATTAGACCCGGCCAACCCCAATTTACAAAACGTCAAGTGTGGTGGATTGTCAGGCAGCAGCAATGATGTGTAGATGATGAAAGAATCTTTGTTGACACAGACTTGATTATATAGGGGTACGTTTATTCCAAAAAGAAGTCTTGCATCAATAGGCACCCAGGTCTGCCTGAGGGAGGTCTCGTAGCCAATGTGGACAACTCCAAAGGTACAGCTCCAACACCTGGGGTATAGTTGCAGATTTTAAGAATCATTGTGGTCATTGTTTTGGGAGAATGTACACAGCTGGTCACATGGAAAACGTTCGTATGGGGATGATCACAAGGAATATCATGTGTTGTATGGAGATTCAAACAAACCCTTTCTTCAGACTGACCGCTCTCTGACAGGAGGGTGACCCTCCAGTCACATGCTTTTCCTGTTTCCTTTTACAATGGCTCCTGATGTTTGTCAAAAGATGTATCAGACAACAACACAAGCAGCTTCTTAATACAGGTACATCTTCATTTGATTGCATGACACACATATATTAAACATTTAGACTGAATTATGCTGAATCCCTCCCAAAATAACACCGATAACACATACAACCGAATAAATAAATATAGATAGATAGATAATGGGGACCTTTTGCACCTCCTCCACCAGAGGGCACCCTGTGCAACCGCATAGGTCGTGTCTGATTGATAGATTTGCTGATTCTGTTGAGGTTTCAGGTCCACAGCATTTGACATTTTTTGGCACCATCGTGTTCTGACCGCAGTCACTCCCTGTGTTAACCAGGTGGTGTTTGAGGCTCACGCCGAGGGTCACCGCCACTACACGCTGGCCCTGCTGCTCAGTCCCTTCTCCTACACCACCACAGCCCTGGTCAGCGACGTGCCCCACTGACAGGAAGCTGAAAGTCTCTGACCTCAACATCTCCCACTGTGCTAATTTAAGAACCCTATTGAAGCTCCAAGTATTGTGACGTGTGTTTTATTTTCTTCCAAATGGCTGACGACTATTAAAGCAACCTTACAGTGTATGTGCAGTGTGTTAGCGTATTTCTGTTCTGCTCGACCTGTTGAAGACAACACATGGTATAGTGAATTACAGCCTCTGACAATACTACCGTTTATAGTGAATTGTAACCCTCTTTCACTTATCACTTATCAGCTGTGTTATTTAGGGCATATTAGTTCGATATTTAAGTTGTAAGAAATCTGTTTAGGGTATTTATAAACATTGCATATAACCTTTAAATTGTGAATCAATATACCTATGATATTTTATGTTGAAAAATATAACTGTGTCACAGATAAATGCTTTCTGTGTCATTATTTTGATACATTTGTTTAAAAACATAGACTGTCAGAGCACAACACAGGTATGAAGATTAGAACAAGTTAAGGTTAAACAAAAGTCCAAAATAGGCGTTGAGAATAAAGGAGATAATCATGACTAATCGGCTAATCGAAAAAAAAAAATCAATTGATGAGTTGACAACAAAACACATATACATCATAAAAATAAAAAATATTTTAAGAAAGCATTTATCCATCGATCCCCTTCCCCCAGTCGCAGCAGCCACTAGGCCATTTACTTGGGGTGCCGTTGCACTGGATGACACATCAGCAGTCGATCAGTTCACTAGGGGCTCCTCCTCCAAGCAGTGCAGCAGCTGCAAACCAGCAGTGGAAATTTATCTGATGACTTTTGGAATCGAGTTGAGCAACTCATATTGCAACACCCGAGGCTTCCAGCAGGAGGCGGTGGCGGCAGTTAAAAAAAAGAATGAGAAGTCAGACATGCACTCGGTTCTCCAGAATATGGCAATGAAGTGTTTATTTTGTCCTTTTGTTTTAACAGAAAGAGAAAGGAAAGAAAAGATCTGTCATCTCAACTTTTAAAAATGATAAACAGTGTCACGTGCACATGATAAAACCATCCTCTCTCTCTCTCTCTCTCTCTCTCTCTCTCTCTCTCTCTCTCTCTCTCTCTCTCTCTCTCTCTCTCTCTCTCTCTCTCCAAATTTCTGTGAAAGGTCTCCCTCTGGTGGAGATTCACTGTATTACACAGTTTGAATGAACGAATGAATGAATGAATGACACGTGACTTTCGGTGCACGCTTCACACACCAGAAAGATGGTTCATCTTTGGCATTTCTTGGCTTTCCCCACCTAATCAAAATAACCATCCAGGACCAGACACGCCTTCAAACAGCCAATATTAGTGTTAATAGTAATCATATTAATAATGAGAATAAGAATAAGAAAAATGTAATAATAATAATAATAATAATAATAATAATAATAATAATGATAATAATAATAACAAAACAATAATAATAATAATAATAATAATAATAAGGAAGGATTCTCATCAGCAAATTCTTCTGTTTTATTGTGACTCAATGTGAGAGGAACATGAGCAGGAGCCAAATAAGCTTCAAATAAATTTAAAAACAGAAAAAGGAAAAAAAATAAATCAAGGCACAAATAAATACTGCAAAAAAAAAAAAAAAAAAAAAAAAAAGAATCACAGCGGACAAATGAACACATCATCCGAACTGCCTTTTGATATGTCAGGTTATTATTGTTTTTCTTTCAAAAAAAAGAGGGAAAAAAGGCCCATCAGCTAGCAAAGCATTGTGAGCTAACACTTGTGAGTCGATCATAAGTTAACAAAAATAATTTAAAAAAGCACAACGTAAAGATGTAAGAATGCTCTCCTGACTTTGCAACTTGGCACCAGAGCCAGACTACTACTACTACTACTAATATTAATATTAATAATAATAATAATAGTAATAGTAATAGTAATGATAATAATAATAATAACGTTTTACTTTCAGACTTGCAAACAACTCTTGGCTAAAAGCTCCGCCTCAAGAAATGGAACGCAGCCCGACTCTGGGCGCTACATGCTAATTGGCCTGAACGTACAGTCAGTCGCTGCAAGACAGTCAGAAAATGAAAACAACAACAACAAAAACTGCTGTTTAACACTGGAAGGTGACTTCACACAGGAGGTTAACAGAGATGCAAAACAGTTTGAACGTTTTTTTCCTCTACGTGATTTTCGTTGTTTGTTTTTTTAATCTCTAAACTACAAACATGAGATAAACCAATGGGGGAGGGGCCTGAGGAGGAGGGAGGGAGGGATGGAGGGCTGCAGGGGGGAAGGGGCAAGGTGGGCTGAGAACTCCAGTAGAGTTGCTGCATCCAAACAAATTAAAATGAAAAAATAAAATAAAAAAAGTTGACGGGGGGCAGGGGGCGGGGCCAGATAGAAAAAGCGATCGTCTTCAAACACCTTGTTGTTTTTTTGTGTTCCTTTACAAACAAACCAGCTGAACTGCCGCACTCAGACCAGGATTTTTTTTTTTTTCTCGCCACTACTTTTGTACACCTATTATTACTAATTAAGGCATTAATGCTCCATTAAAGACTATAACCACAGAGGACAGGAGGGGGCAGCGCCCAAGTGCACGTACAAGAGTGGGGCGAGGCCCAGCGGCGATGGGGAGGAGCCAAATGACAGCAAAAAAATAAAAATAAAATAAAAAACCCAGCCTCAGCTGGAGCTCCAGGTATTGGGGGGAGCTGTAGTAGACGGAGCCCACCCGCAAAAAATGGGGGCAAAGCTAAATTTGATTTGAGAATTTGAGCATTGTTGGATTTCAACTGTAAAACTTCTTTTCCACGGCCAAAGCGTTGCGTCCGTTTCAGAGAACAAAAACAATACAAATGGAAGTGTAAACAAATGACACGTGGCTCCGCCCACCACAGATACCCAGAAGCCTCAGCGGCGGCCAGGTGAAAGTCTTCCTACTCTGCAGTGTGAGAACGGAGAGATACCGGGCCGTGATGCACTGGGACACTGGCCTGTGGCTGCTTCACGCTGACCTCCCTACTCCTCTTTTTTTCCAGCCCCGCCCTCTCTGTTTCCAGCCCCGCCACCCTCGATGCAACACCCAGGACGTGGCGGAGGCGAGTTGGTAATTTGGCAACAAAGACACAAATCGAAAACAAGCTCAAGACTGTTTTGGTTTGTGGAAAATTAAGGTTCGATCCCCTCAGGTCAAAACTGTGGAGTCTGAACTGGAACCGTGAATCTCCTGGAGACTCCTGGATTTTATTTTTTTTTTAACCTTCACTGAACACAAATGATCCCTCCATTGTTCCCAGAGAGAGAAAAAGAAAAGTCACCGAGCGACAGAATCATTGTAACACTTAGTGGAAGCTCGAAAAGCAGTCCAATCAGTCATGCTGTGATGAGCAACAGGGTAAACGAGGTCAACAGCACAGGAAATAAGGCTCCGGGGGTCCGAAACAATCAGAAATGGTTTTCAACTCAACAACAGGCCAACTCAAGACGGACGAACAAGAAAATAAAATAATTTTTCAAAAAAGTACAAAAAGAAAAAAAGAAAAGTCCAGACATGTGAGTCATGGTCCAATTCAAAAGCTAGAAATTATACAGAGAAAAATCTTCAACAGTGAATATCTGGTCAAAAATAATCTACACCTTTTGTCTCCGTCGTTTTTAGTGCTCAAAGTTTTGTTTTTTTTTTTGTTTTTTAAGAAATGAAAACTTTTCACAGCGGGTGCCACTCAAGAACGCCGGGGTTCTCTCATTCTGGCCCTTCCAACTGCCTGCCTGCCTGCCCGCCTGGGAAATAACTAGAGTCACAACACACACACACACACACACACACACACACACACACACACACACACACACACACACACACACACACACACACACACACACACACACACACACACAGAGAGAGAGAGCTCAATATGTCTGCGCTGCTGCTGCTTGGTACAGTACGATGAAGAACTTCGTCACATGGTCCAGCAGTTGAATCATCAATCGTCAATTGAAAAAAAAAAAATAGAAACACACGTGAGGCACAAATAATAATAAAAAAAAATAAAGAAAAGAAAAGACACTGAGCCTGCTGTAGTGTTGTGTGGACACACACACACACACACACACACACACACACACACACACACACACACACACACACACACACACACACACACACACACACACACACGGCCCCACTCAGCCAAAGCAGAGCCTCACTGCTCCCGCCTCTCACCTGAAGGGGGAGTCCTACACATCACACAGTGCACCTCAAGAAATCCAAATAAAGCACAAGAAAAAAGGCAAAATTTCAACAAAAAAATAAAAATTATGATGATAATAATAATAATATACACATCTCTCCAACTGATGAAATAAGTTATGTCTCTCCAAAAAAAAGGAACACAATCTGGTAAACAAAATAAATTAAGGCATGCAAAAAGACAAATCTTAAGATTTGGATACTTGTTTTTTTTTTTTTTTCCTTTCCTTCTTTCTTTTTTAAAGCCAAAACTTCCTACGTCGTTCGAAGAAGAAGAGCTTCCTGTTAGGAAGAGAAAACACTCACTCGTAATTATTACATTTTTAGAACAAAGGTGTAGCTGCCAAAACAAAAGAAATTCAAATCCACTGGAATATCACTGAAAACGCGCCCCGTCTTGAAGCGTCTGAAGGCCCAATTATTTACATGTCCGGGAAGCGCCGACAGCCATACAATATTTACATACATGTTCATGCGGAAATTGAGCAGCAGTGCAGCAGAAAAGAAAAAAAAAGATTTGAAAGAAAAAAATGAAAAAAAACACTTGATCCAGAGCAAAAATAAATAACCACTTGTGTAAAAAGAAAATAATAATTAATAGAAACAAAAGAGAGGTGAAAAAAAAAAAAAAAAACAATAATAAAGTACATCACAGAGGTTTAAGGCCAACGCCCACTTTCCACTGCGGCCCAGTCAGAATAATGATATGTAAAAAAGAGAAAAAACATCATAGAAAGTGAGACAAAGATCTCGTCCATTGGCTTGTAAGGTGACGGTGATACATCAGAAGTGAAGCGGTGCGAAGCCGAGCTGAGCCAGACTGGGGGGGTGGGGCTAGGCCGGGTCAGGGGGCGGGGCCAGGCTGGGGGGCCAGGGTCAAGAGGGCGGGGCCAAGTCTGTGGTTCTGCCACGTTAAGGCTTTGCTGCTGAGATGCTGCTGCGGCTCCCTCTGGCGCCGCCCCCCCCCCCCTCTGGAGCCACGCCGGCCAATAGTGAGTGACATGCAGGACGCGCATACACACACACAGGCACACACGCACGCACGCACGCACGCACGCACGCACGCACCCGCACACACACACTGAACAGTTCGCTGAGACTCGTCGCCGCCTCTTGATTTGTTTTTTCATCTTCTTTTCATTTTTTTTCTTCTCAGTTTGGTATTTTTTCTCCTCCAAGCGCCAACACTCTCCTCCTCTCCTGGCTGCCTGAGGAGGTGTGGCCCCGGTGGGTGGCCCCGGGTGGGGCCAGCTCAGTAGTCCTGAATCGGGGCCAGCTCGGGGTGCAGCTCCACCGTGATGTTCTTGTAGAGGCTGCTGAGGGACACGGCCGGGCTGTAGCGCAGGTTGTTGAGGCCGTCCAGGTGCTGCCGCTCCTTGGAGTACCTCAGCAGCTTGTACCTGCATGCATACACACGCACACACACACACACACACGTACAGTGAGCTGAGGTGCTGTGTGCACCCATCCCCCTGTCAGAGAGCTGAACTGACCTGCCGAGGAACTGCACCTCCCCCCGGTGGTGGTGGGGGATGGACTTGTACTTGCCGATCTCCCCCTCCGGCCGGGTGACGTTCAGCCCGGCGTAGTGAACCCTGCAGGACACAGCGACACATCTTTTGGCTGCTCTCATGATTCAATTTTTCAACTCTTGAAGTCCAATTCGAAATTGACTCTCAATTCAAACAATTCACGATAAAAAATATTTAAAAAATCGCATAGAGTAGTGCAGGGCTGGGCAAACCTTTTGACTGGTGGGGCCATAATGGGTTCTAAAATTTGACAGAGGGACCGGATCAGGAGCAGACGGATGGAGTACAATAACTCATCCAGGCTGCACGGAGCAGAAGTTAGCAGTAGTATAATATATTATTATAATATAATAATAATACAAATAAAGAAAAAAAGAAAACAGATATTCTACATGTCTGCGCCGTGCACATGCTTTCTGCTAATGCTGCAAAGTCGTTGAGTAAAGGGTGGAACCAAGAACACGAGTTTCTGAGTTTTCCATTTTTTATAGAAGCCACCGTTGAGTCCCCTTAGCTGGAGGAAAGCAGCATCCCCCAACCCCCCCCACTCCCCGTCCCCCAACCCCCAACCCGACTGACCTGTTCCACAAGTCGTCGTCCTCTCCTCCCCAGCCCCAGAATGCATTGGGGAAGCCGTTGACCTTGCGGAACTGCTCCACGGTGAGACCACTCACCCCGCCAAAGAACTCCCGGTACGGTAGACTGCATGAGAGCCACAAAGAGAGCCAGAGCAGTCAGTCGGACCTCCGACCTCCGAGGTCACCAAGGCGGCGGCGTCACACTCACATGTACATGTATTTGTCCAGTTTGGCCGCAAAGTGTCGGGGCATCTGGCCGCAGCCGTAGTAGTTGCGGTCGTTCTCAGGGATGTGGTCAACGTCGTGGAAGACCAGGCAGTCCCAGTCCAGGTCCTTCATAGCCTCCAGGAAGCCCACGTTGAACAGCATGGCCCTGTTGAAGGGCTGGCCCCCGCTCTGAGGGCAGGGTGAGACAGACAGACAGACAGAGACAGAGACAGAGAGACAGACAGAGAGGCAGAAAGACACAGAGACAGACACTGAGCTCAGTGTTGCTGTGACAGACCAAAAGATTCCATTTCAAACAATGTTCCTGTCAAAACATCACAACAGACTGCAGTCAACACACACTCACACTACCTGCTCGATGACGTAGAAGCCAAATTGCAGCCTCTGGCTCTGCAACACCGGGATGAGGTGTTGGAAGAGGATGGGCAGGTGTTCGTGGCGGTTTCTGAAGGGGATCAGGATGGCCACCTGCAACACGCACACACACACGTCACAGGTGATGCACACATCGAGCTGCTGAAGGAAACAAAGTAGCTAGCCATGGCTAACTAGCCGGTAAGCTAGCTGGCTGCATGGTGTACCTTCCAGCGAGCCCGGCAGTCCTTGGGTTTCCAGTGACCTCCAAACTGGATGCCAAAGAACTTGGAGAACTTGAGCTCGACCTCCTCCAGCAGGATCTCCGTCATGTTGACGTCCACGAGGCCCTCTGAGGGAGCAAGAAGGCAGAGGAGCAGTGTCAGAAGACAAGAACCTCAAAAAAATAGGTGTCAAACGTGGCCAAATTTGGCCCGCAGTGTAATTATATTTGGCCCGCATGGCAATAAAAAAACAAAAATCACAAGAACTTCCCCGCCAGTATTATACAGCACATGTATCACTAAGAGTACAAATCCCAGAATGCTCTGCTGGTATTTTGGTGCGTCAATCAGGACAGGATGGTCATTGAAGGAAATGAACACTTCATTGGTTTATTGTTGTTATTTTATTTTTAAATGTATTATTAGCCTGAGGAAAAAGGTTACCGTTTAAATCAGAAGATTGCAGACAAAAAAAGAGGCCTGCGATTTTTATTTACATTTTATCTATTTTGATGAGTTTTTTTAATTTCAAATTTGATTTTGCGAGTGTGCAATATGAAGTTATTGAACATATACAAGGGGGGATTAAGTTTGGAGTGTTCCATATTCAGGTTGAAGCATATAAAATGGTTCATGATTATATCTGGAGGAAAATGTTATTTTCAATAAATTTTAATGTTGGTCCGCCACTTTGTCCAGGTTTTACATTTTGGCCCACTGTGTATTTGAGTTTGACAGCCCTGTTCTGAACCAACATGCAGTAGTGCAGCTGAACATTGTCTTCAGGGACAATGAACGGGTTCTGTTGTGATGGCCAGGTGACCTCTTAACCTCCAGACCACCGATAAACAAGAAGCCGCCACAAATCAGTGCTTTGCTCTTTTAAACCTGCTCACTAAAATCCAATGTAGTCTGAAGGTCGACGTCCAAAATAGGGCTGCAACGATTCCTCAAGTAATTCGGGTAATTTGATTACAAAAAAAATCCAGGATTTTCATCTGCTTCGAGGCGTCGTTTAAATAAATAAAAAGAAGACGGACGCGGTACAAGGGCGGCGCAGTTTCATGCTACTGGGACGCTTCTGGGACGCTTCTGAAACGCGCCCGTGCCACGTATGTATGTAAAGACAAGTTGTGTTCGCCGTGAGCTGCTACACTGATTTAAGTTTATTTTGCTTTGGCGGTTTACTGCAACTGAAATTACTAATTAATTTTATTTACTGAGCCAAAGTGCAGTCATCACCAAGCTCTGAACACACTTTGAAAATGAATGTACTTACTTAAAAAAGTTAATTTGTCATAAAAAAAATATTAGAAAAGTCTGAATCCAATCGATTCAGTTTATTCAAGGTAAGAAAAAAGATTGGATCGGGAAAAAAATCGGGATCGGCAATTACTCATCATTAAAAAAAATCGGAATCGGATCAGAACCAAAGAAATGTGATCGGGACATCCCTACTTTTTATATTATTCTACGTTACGAAATTGTTTAATAGCACTTTAGAAACCTTGTCAAATTTGCATATAACTGAGAAAGTTTTGTGTTTGTGTTTATTTCAGTGAAGCAAACTGCTTGCCCTTCATCATGAGTCAGGACCTATGAAGTGGCTCTCATGTTCAAACAGGTCAGTGATAGGGGTGGGTTAAAAATATCGATATTTATCGATACACGTTTAAAACGGATAATCGATACATAAATCCCAGTATCGATATTTTAAAATGCAATAGATTTTACCCGTTCTGTGTTTGTTTGGTTAACCCCTTTAGTCTCACGTGGTTTAATGCTTTGCGCACCGTTATTGCAGTCAGATGTCGCGAATTCCAGCCCATCCGCTTCAGAGAGAACAAATATGGCGGAGAAGGAAGTACGACTCTTTTCCCTGGGAAATCAGGCAAATTAAAAGCTGAAATGCTTATGAAACGGTACCATGGGCGAAACGAAGAGCTGCAGACGTTTTTGTTCGCGGTGGCCGAAGAAAAAGCTCAACGAGAGCTGGACGGACGGAGCGACACGCAATGAAAAAGTCCTCCTGGTTTCCAGTCAGTGGCCGCAGTTTAGCAAAACAGTGTCGGACTCGGGACAAATAAAAAAAAAAATAAAAAATGCCGAACGACTGCTGAGCGACTACCGAAACACCAAGGACTACAATAGTCGGAGTGGAACGAACAGAGAAAATGTTGGAGGTTTGTTGACCCTAATGCGGATGCAATGGGCAACAGGGATGAGAGAATAGTCAGTCATAATGTTTGAAAACATGTATGAGGACTGTGCGTGTATTGTGACCTCAAGGAACTGTAGTTTTATGGCTATTTTCAATGTACAGCCGCTGAATCGTTAGCTACCACCGCTAACTCCGTGTTGTGCTTGTGTGATGTGTTCACTGGCAGTGAAACTTACAAGGCGGCGATTCTGCCTCTTAATTTCCGCTCCTGATGGCAGTTTTAACGCTGCCAGCTTGTTAACACCGGTTAAATAGAGCTTTTCCTGTTTTGTTGCTTTGTGTGGATATTCTTGTCTAATAATAAACGGCTCTGAGTAGGGCTGTGCGATTAATTGATTTTAAATCGAAATCAGATTGTTTTAGTCGTAACGATGTTAAATAGAGGGGAATCGGAAAATCAATTTTCCTCTTTCATGCTTCTGGGTTGGCGCCTCTTGGGTACCGTAGTATGCACTTTCGAGCAGAGGTGTTTTTTTTTCCATTTCTGTTCAAAATGCACAAAAGCTTTGTGAGATTTGTATGTTTTCATGAGGTAGTTTGGTGGCCATGTATCTGGGTCTAGGGGTTTGAATAAAAAAGTGCATGTTGTCATATAACTATTTGTTCAATGGGCAATTCTTTCCTAATGTAAATATTAATATTTAATTATGCAACATGTTAGAGGGTTACTTTTACAGTTGAATTTACAGCATTAGTTCTTTGAGAATCTTTTCCATTACCAAAGCAAAATTGGTGCGATAGCTAAAATACAAATAAATATTGAATCGTATCGGAAATATTGGCATCGAATCGACTTGGGACCTAATGTATCGGAATCCTATCGTATCGGGCGGTCAGTGGCGATACCCAGCTCTCGTCAGTGACACCTGCTTTAACGTCTCTCGTCGACTCCAACTCCACCAACAGTCCAGCAGCTACTCACTCATAGAAGGTAATCGCTCCGGGCAGGGGAGGTCGTGGGCGTAGGTAAAGTTCTCGGGCAGGTACACGGTCGGCTGCACCATCAATTCACTGGAGTTGCTGCCGTCGGGATAGTCTGCAGCGGGGGACAGGTTCAGTCCGACAACACTGAGGCACAAGGGACAAAAAGCTGCGTTCCTCAAGAAAGCTGGATGTGAATAAACTGTTGGGTTGTTTTTTTGTTTTTTCACAGAGTGTGAATTTTTCAAACCCAACTCCAAAAATGAAATTAAACCAGTCAATCGGTCCATTGACTGTGACTCCACTCACCCGTCCCGTTGAGCGTGCTGTTCTTGTTGGTGTACAAGCGGATCATCTGGCCGATGGTCCTCACGTTGTCCCTCAGCATGATGCCCTGAGCCTGCACCATGAAGAAGTACGTGTTGGCTGGAAGAGAGACCAAAGAAGAGAGGAACCGGTCAAGGCTCTGAGGAGCAGGAGGAGGAAGAAGAGGGGGAGGTAGAGGACTAGCAGAACGAGGAGGAGAAGGAAGAAGGAGGAGGAGGATAAAGAAGGAGAGGCGGAGGAGGAGGAGGAAGAGGAGGAAGAAATGAGAGGACGAAGATTAGGAGGATGGGGGGGGGGACTCTGCTGCTCTTCGTCCCACAGAGAAGAATTCACAAGAGACAAGGTCTTTGCTGCATCACCTACATCTGGTAAAAGGCACTTTATGTCTGTCTAAAGGCAGCAGCAACAGCAACAGAAGAAGAAGAAGAAGTAGTCTGGACTCATTTAGAGGAGAAAACAACAGATCTTCAGTGAACTCCAGCCAATAAAATCTAACTGGATTAACAACAAACCAGAATGACAAAAAAAAGGGAGAGCCAACGTGTGTCAATCGCTCAAGCTCCTCCCATGCCGCCACACATCATATCCAGGATGTTCTACAGTTGCCAGCTGTGGGCATCTTGAACAGGATCAGGATTAATCACAGGGAGGCAGAACAAGCAAGGCTGAGAATTACAGTTTTTTGGTCCCCGAAAAACTGTAATTCTCAGCAGCTGCCGGTCCGAGCGAGAAGCAGGCCCTGAGCGCCGGCAGCAGTCGGACGAGCGGGAAATATGCCAACAGCGACAAACACACACACACGCACACGCACTCACACACACATCAAGAGAGACAGTTTTCTGTCCTCCTGTTTCCCTTTAATAATATTTAAAGAACACGCCATCAGAAGCTGGATGCTAAAATACCTTCCGCAACAACACTTGTCATCTAGAAAATGTAAAAAGAAACAGACCAAGAAACCAAAAAACAAAAACACAAAAACATGCATGGTGCCAGTCGGGGAAAAGTGTCAACTCACTCGCAGCAGTGAGTCGACAGCGAGCATCGACACGCAGGAATTCAAGTGGCAAACTGGTCATTTTGTGGCCTGAGGAAACATTTTAGTTTGTCGACAGCAAACAATTGCAGTGTAAACACACACACACACACACACACACACACACACACACACACACACACACACACACAGCCACTGTTTGTGGCCAACAACTGCAGCGGCAGCAGCAGCAGCACGATCCCAAGACACACAGCAACAATTCCCCATTCCATCATCATTTTCTTCATCATCATCTGCATCCATCTGTTGCCATAATTAGATTCATTATATAAATAAAATAGAATTATGGAGCTGCTGCTTGCCCCATATCAGAACCAGTGACCTGCAGCACATGAGCACTGAGCACCCACACCCTAGCACACAAACACAACAACAAAATGTATCTGTGTGCTCAGTGAAAGTTATTCTTCAATATTTGATGACATCTGCATCTCACAGGACACAACATGGATTCTGCTGCCTGCTGGCCTTGTGCATGATGAATGCGGTCCACTGACATCTGGCTCAGGTCTATTTATCCTCTGAGCAAAACTACAATTTACAATCAATGTGTCCAATATCGCACAGCTGCCACTTATTTGGTCAGGCTAAGAGTTGTCCTCCTACCTTCTGGGAAACCCCGACATCATCATTAGCACGGATGCTCACACGACTCTTTTATTCGTATCTTGGCCAAGTGAAATCACCGTCACTTGGGTGTATAAATAGCATCACACTTCAACAACAGCGGACACGTTTTGCTTTTGCTTCCATTACTTTACGACCTTCATTATCTCTCTTTTAAATTCAATACAAAAGGGGGAAAGGAACAGACGAGGCATCCCGCCCGGGGCGGACCCCGAGCCGGGGGCGGCTGGTTAGCCCCGCTAGCCGGCCGCCCCTAACTGCCAGGGGTTGCCAGTGGGCTGATAATCCCGCCCGTAATCACGTTAACCATCGCCCCGTGATGCGCCGGGTGCGAGACCCGGTCGGTAACTAACCTATTCCCGGCGCCACGTAGATAAAGTAGAGGCAGGTGGTGGACATGGAGAAGAAGAAGATGAAGGCCAAGAAGGATCGGTTGGACAGTCGCAGCAGCCGCCGCCGCCTCCCGTTCACCATTTTGGCTCAGGCCAACGTCCTCCTCGCCGATATGAATCCCATAAAAATGAAATTATTATTATTATTTGTAGTAGTAGTAAGACCCCTCCGGCAGTTAAAAGGTCATCGGTTCGCTGTGCAGACGAGTGGTCGGTGGGGTCATGGAAGAGGGAGCCCTGGCGGTGGGCGCCTTGAGGGGGTTGGTGGCGGCAGCTGCGGTGGGGAGGTGAAGGGACTCAGCTAGACGGCTAGCAGCTAGCTGCCCAAGAAAATTCCAGATGGACAAAAAGAGAGAGGCAGGCCCCGTTTACGGCGCTCTCAGGCAGCGGAGCGTCTCGTGGAGGACCACCGGCCGGGCATGCTGCTGGAGCGGTAACAGTGTGGGGGCGCTGCGGCTGCGGCTGCTTCAGGGCTCTCCGCGGTGGTCGCCGTCCATGGTGTGAGGCCGCTGCTCATTCAAACCGGGGTTGGGTGGGTGGGTTGGGTTAAGAGGGTGTACGGGGCCCGGCTGGACGGGACGGGGCCGCTCTGCTCTGCCGTCTGCCGCTCGCTCTGCTCCCTGCGGCTGGTGTGGCGATGCGGCTGCCCCGGCGCACTCGTGTCGTCGTTCGCGGGCCACACACGGGAGTCAGTCCGCTCAGCTCATTCCAAACCCGGTGGTTGGGGAGGAGGGGGTTCCCCACGCTGCCTCTGTTTCTCCGTGCGTGCGTCCGTCCGTCCGTCCGTCCGGCGCTCAATACATGTCGTCCCCGGGATGATGTGGGCGGAGGGGTTTGGTTAGAGGAAGAGATGACAGCGGCAGGCAGGCGGCGGCTCTGCCCCTCCTCCTTTCTGCTGGCACTGCAGAGAACGTTTCCGGTGGCTGTGAACGGCGCCCCTCCATCCGCGTCGCCAAGGAAACAGATGTGCGCGCCTCGCTGCCCCGCCCTCCAAAAGAATTAGAAAAGAATCATCTTAAAGTCAATTCCACGATGATGATATTATTATTATAATTATTATCATTATCATTATTATTATTATTATTATCATCATCATCATAATAATCATTATTATGGGAACCATCAAGTTCCATCCACGACCCCTCCCTCATCAGAGACTTCCACGATGCTCATCCTGACCAACTGGGGCAGTCAGGAGCCGTCCGTTGGGGTGGGGGGGAACTGTCATGGTCTCCAAGCCAACCGTGTTCCCCGTTGCCAGATTATCTGTTTTGCCTTGTGCCAGTAATCCAGCGCCTGTCTCCTTGTTGTTCTGCTCCTTCGTTCCCCGGTTGACAACAGCCCGTCTTCGACCCTACCTCCGCCTCGTCCTCGGACCGACTCCCCAGTAACGACCCTGCTTGGCTCCGACTACGTCCCTCGTCTGCCCCTTATGGATCCTTTCGCTGTTATCGACCTCCGCCCGTCCCCGACGCCGATCCCGCCTGCCTCTACCACCGCTTGCACTGGTTCTCGATCCTGGACTGCCCGACCTCCCCGCTTCAATAAACATCTTAAACTGCATCAGTGGTTGTTGTGCATTTGAGTCCACCAACACCTGACAACAGCTGCTGATTCTTTGTGGGGGGGGGGGGAAATTGAGCAAAAAAAAAAGAAAGAAGGGATATTCACAAAAAGTTTTATTTTTTTAAATGTGAAAAGTCAACAAAAGCAGTTCAGTCAAATAAAGGCAGTACTCGTCCCACTGTGTCTTTTGATGAAGTGCTGAGTTTATCATAACGGGATTCCTCCACATGTGGACATGGCTTATGGCCATGTGCTCATGCCCCGCCCAGTCTGAACAGCATCTCCGTGTGGTCACTAAAATTTCTGTCTTGAGGGGTCTCAGTTGGCTTGGGACGTCTGCTGCATGATGAGCGAGCACAGACTCAACAACTGCAGAAACTCATCTGCTCCATCTGCAAGGCACTTCCCAACGACCTGAAGCAGACAGGAAACAGGAAGTGAAGCAGCAGACAAAAAATGTTCAAAAGCCCAACACATCAAAGTGTACAATGACACATTTTAGCCATGAAAAAAGTAAACATGTTGACAGCATGATTATTTCAACAAAAAAAATGCCAGCATTTGTTTACGGCCAATAGAAGGCGCCATGTGTTTAAAGGAGTAGTTCGGGTTTCACCAAGAAGAGAGAACTCGCTCTAGTGGTCCTCTTTGTCCTGACCCGATAGTCGTTTTGACTTTGTTGTTATTGTTGATAATAATAATAATAATAACAATAACAACAATAATAATCATCATCATCATCATCATCATCATCATCATCATCATCATCATCATCTACTACTACTACTATTATTATTATTATTTTTATTTATTTTTTTAAAGGGCACCTATGATGCTCTTCCACTTTTCTGAGCTCTAAATACTGTTACAATGTTGAATCCTAGTGTCAAACGATGCCAAGGCATCAAATAATGAGGTTCATGCGTTTGGACGTGAGCCCTGCAAATTGTTGGGCATGGTTCTGAACGCTCTGTTCACTGAGTTTTTTTTAACACTGGGAACGCATTGACTTGAATGCATTCCGGATTTCCTTTCATGGCCAAGCTCAGGCACACTCTGAAGCCTCTGTTCCACTAAAATTAGCGGGATGTCACCATGTTTTTGGACGCGGGACGTCGCAGAAGCGATCTGCATTGAGTCCCGTCTCCACGCACCAAACCCAGCGGGGTGTCACCCCCGCCGGCAAGCTGCACCCCCTCCGCTTTCACCGCTGCGAGACTGCTGATGTCATCGCGCTGAGATCGCACGATGAAGTGCTACAGAATTCAAGAGTCCGGCGGTGGCCAGTGTTCTTAGTTGTTGGCCACTTTTGGCTGTAGTGGAACGATGATGTCGTTCACGCCAGACTTGAAGCGGCGCGCACCTACGCGGCCGAAACGACGGCTCCAGTGAACGACGAGAGAATGGTTAGCCACGGCAATATTTGAAAACATGTATGAGGACTGTGAGTGTATTGTGACCTCAAGCAACATTAGTTATAAGACTATTTGCAACGTACAACCGCTGAATCGTGGTGATGAACTGTTAGCCACCACCGCTAACTCCGTGCTCTGCTTGTGTGTTGTGTTCGCTGGCAGCGATTCTGACGCGCACATTTAGCTACTGACAGTGATTTTCATGCTGCTAGCATGTTAACACCGGTTGTATAGAGCTCTTACTGCTTAATAATAAAACCATCCATGACTCGAGTGATCATTTCAAGCGTCCATATTTTCTCTGCTAGGACAGTGTTTTGATACAAATCAACAGTATTAAAAATAATAATAATTCTAAGCCCTATTAAAATGTCTTTACAAAAAGTAAAATATATTTCCGGGGACACGGAAGGCACAAAAAACGTCCAGGGACCTTAGGTCCACCTTGCGGCCGTAACTCAGCCCGCGCTGGGTCCGTACGAAGCTGGATTAGCCGGTAAACTGCTGTTAAAGGGTGAATCCTTCACGACGCTAAGTGTTTAAATTGTGCCGGTTTCGTAAAGTTTGCCGTTTACTCTCAACTCCCGCACCGGCAAACTGAGGAAGTGAGGCTCAGCAGCGACCAAGAGTGAGACCAATCACAGCGGAGTGGGCTGGGCGGGAGGCGTACACGGAGGAGGCCGGGGGTGGAGTGAAGCAAAACAGACCGTTTTTGCGGGATGCAGGAAATATGAGGAAGCGAGCAGCGTGACACACAGATCTATAAAGCTTTCAGTGCGGGAATCGTGTGTTGCTGCTCTGGAAGGGCCAGAAATCAAATACAAAGGCCCGAAAATTAGCATAATAGGTCCCCTTTAATAATAGCTTCTGCGCGGCTATTTCAGGAGGGTCAAAGTCCCCTGCCCCCAATATTTATTTATTTCCCCCGTTGAGCTCCACAAATCATTTTCCATCTGGTTCTATCAGATTGCAGTGTAGACGACTGCGCTGCAGGAGCAAAACTTGGGGTTTTACAAATATGTCTTATGTCTGCGCGATGCTGTGGAGCTCCACCAGCATCTCTCTCTTACCGCCATCTTCTCGGCGATGGCCGACTTCTGCCGGTCGTTCAGGTCACCGTTCTCGATAATGGCCTCATGGAGCTGAGTAAGGGTCTGTGTGGCTGCGTATCCATCATCCACAATGTTCTGTCAGGTGGGAACCGTGCCATTGAAAAACAACGCAAAAAGGCAGAGCAACACATCAGTACAGACAAATACGTAAAGTGCAAATATGTTTAAAAACACAAACACAGAGCAGAGACGTGTGACCACACCTACCCTGACTGCAACCTCCAGTTTTTCAAATGTTCCTTTAAAGCAAATCTCCAGCAAGTTGTCGATGGTCTTCGGGGGGACGACCTAGAAAAAGAAGAAAACAAAACAAAAACAACAACATGACACTTGGGATCAATGCAGGATTCCCCACTTGGGTGGTCCAGGCTCTCCATCACATGGTCTCACCCCAGCAATCTCGGTGATGGTCCGCTCTGTGATCTCCTTGTCCACGCTGAGGCGCGCTGCCCCTGGAGGAAGGTGATGGCTTTCCTCAGGTCGCCCTCAGACACCTGCACCAGCGCCCCGATGCTCTGCATGGACGCACAGACTTGCTGAGCAATAATCCCACAACTTTTGCACTGGAGCAGCTGCGTTCACTCGAGGACGACGAGTGGTTTCAGGAAATGCTCTGCATGATGTTGCATTTCCTCTCTGCTACCTCTTTGCTGTACTTGAGGTTCTCCTTCTCGCAGATCTCCAACAGCCGCCCCTCTTGGATCTGGTTGGCCAAAGGTTTGAAGCGGAACTTGGAACATCTTGACGTCAGGGGCTCGATGATCCTGCAGAACAGCAGGGTTATCAATAGTATTTGAGGTTGCAACCAGGTGGTTGGTGCGTCCACGAGCCACAGACCTGCTGATGTAGTTGCAGATGAGGCAGAAGCGGGTGGTCCGGGACTCCTTTTCCATCGTTCGCCTAAGGGCCGCCTGAGCTGGAGCCGTCATGGAGTCTGCCTCGTCCAGGATAATGATCTTATAGGGAGGACACGTCTTACCGCTGCAAACACAACAAAGAGTTAGAGTGAAAATGTTCATTCTGTCTTCGTTGGCAGATATACTCTCAGTTTTCTTTTGTTCAGACAGACAATAGCTTAAACAGATGTAACCTGCTTGACAGTTTCGACTGTAGCTCCAGTCTTCTTCAGAAGCGTCATCCGACGTGCTGCTGACGCATCATATAACAGCTGGCCGACTCGGACGGACCTATCGGAGCCCGTCGAGTCGGCCGCGCCTCCACCGCCTTGGATGGTCTCTGGAGAAGCGAATCCCAGGTGTGCAAGAGGGTGTCCGCCCCCTCGTCCTGGTTGATGGTGTTGCTCCCTCGCCTCCTGATTTCAATGGCCTCTTTGATCCACCGGTTCAGTTTGTTCGTCTCCAATGCGATGACTTTTCCTCTATCCCAGTCCATGTGATTATGTCTTCTGCAGTGGTCCGTGATGGTTGATTTTAGAGTCTCTTGGTTCGCCGTTTTTGCGCGCGCGTGAACTTTCTTGTGTTGAAATCAGGAGGAGGGGAGCAATACCATCAACCGGGACGAGGGGGCGGACACCCTCTCGCACACCTGGGATTCGCTTCTCCAGGGACCATCCAAGGCGGGGGAGGCGCGACAGACTCAACGGGCTCTGATAGGTCCGTCCGAGTTGGCCCGCTGTTAAATGATGCGTCAGCAGCACGTCGGATGACGCTTCTGAGGAAGACTGGAGCTACAGTCGAAACTGTCAAGCAGGTTACATCTGTTTAGGCTATTGTCCGTCTGAACAAAAGAAAACCAAGAGTATAAGAACAAAGAGTTATCGAAGAGGGGATCGAAAAGCTGTTTTACAAATTTACACTGACGTTAAACAGAAATATTTTAACCAGGCTCAATCAAAAATGTGGTAACTCGGTTTCTCTGCTAATAGCTTTGCAGTGGGAATGAACACAAACGTTTTTTAAAAATTCCAATTAATGAATTCAAATAATTCAACAGGCGGGCTTTTATAATTGAACCTAGGATTTAATTTCTAAAAGTGCATGGGACATATAGTAGAGACTCACTCTGGACGAGTCCCAGCCACGGTGAGCTGAGCAAAATTCTTGACCTTCTCTCTGACCACCTGGATGCCCCGCTCATCAGAGGCGTTGAGCTCTAGCACCCTCTGTCTGTACAGCTCAGGACTGAACAACAGTGGGTTCGGGGACAAGGACAGCATGACAACAAATGTTTACGAAAAAGATCGACTTCAGAATGAGAACAATGTAAGCAATGACTGTGGACGGACCACCGTCATTAGCAGTAGCCGCAGCAGTTGGCTCACCCAAACAGTTCTCTGGCAGCAGCCAAGATGGTGGAGGTCTTTCCTGTTCCAGGAGGACCATAGAAGAGCAGATTGGGAAGCTGAAATTACAAATAAATAATAAATTTTAAAAAAAAGAATCGTAAAAAAAAAATTCAGGAAATGTTTGTTATTGCCAGTGAAATCGTGATTTGCAATTTTGTGGCCGAAACAAAAAAAATGTTATTCATCCAACAGGGAATGATGTAAAAGTGATGTGATAAATGAAGTAAATTATTATCTATAACATGGGTCACCAACCATTTTGAACCTGAGAGCTACTTGGGTACCAAGTCATATGAAGGCCAACGAGTTTACAAACAAATTTTTCGGAAATAACCAATTTTCTCCATTTGCCTTTAGTTACATGTTATCATTACTATTATTATTATTATTATTATCAACAATACTCATTTATGTGAAGACACTGACTGATCATATTAATTTCTCACAATAATCAACAGTGACTTAACAAGGATGGATACCGATAATATCAATATTCCACACTATCAGAGTTCACCTAAACTTCTCTAGACTTCATGGTAAATATTTATCAGCCTTTTATTTTTTTTAAGATATTGCCATTTTCAAATCTATATAAATGCAAGTGTGATTACAAAAGAATAGGAAAGGAAAGAGAATAAAATTAAATTTTAGACGCAGCTCACTGAGTTGTGCTATTTTTTATAGAACAGGCCAGCGGGCAACTCATGTGGTCCTTAGGGTGACCTGGTGTGCCCAGGACCTATGTTGGTGACCCCTAATCTGTAATCTACAAACACCTCATTTTAAACACAACGATAATTTTAAAAAATGCAGAGCCGTGATAAAACAAACCAACCTGAAGTTGGACACCAGCCCGATACTTACATCTGCTCCCTCCAGGGACTTCTTGAGTACAGCCACCACCTCCTCCTGGAAGGCCACTTCGTCGACACACTTGGGTCTACTGAAATAAATAAATAACACAACCTGTTTGTTACAGGCAGCGCATTTTGGATTGAGGCAACGTCAAATCAGAGATCAGTGCCACTGCACACAGGGAGTTGCAACAGCAGTGTTGCTTCAGTGCACATCTGCCGTTCTCACGTACTATTTCTCCACCCATGGGATGGCTTTGGCCTTCTTCTCAGTGCTGCTTCCTGCTGTTGCCTTGTCCTTCTGAGGCCTGATGGGTTGAGCAGCTGTTCCTTTGAGGAAAGCCTGCATGACTGTCGGTGCACAGGGGGGGAAAACAACAACACAGTGACAAACAACCCTACAAAAGCAAGAACAAAAGTTGTAACTAGAAATTACATAAATCTCACTTGATTCTATGTGGGTGACTTTCTGCTGGAGATCAAGTATAAAGATGAAGTATTTATCTATCTATCTATCTATCAACTTTATTTATGACCATTTCAACATTAAGTTAAAATGGTAATAAATTTACAATAACAGTCTTAATAAGCTGTCTTTATTCAGCGTGTAAAAAGTCATTCAGCTTTTGTCACATTACACAATGCTGCTCCTGCTTCCTTCCCCGTTAGTATATTCTATTATTTTCATGCAATCATGCTGTGTTCACTGTCAAACAATGAACGGACAGTGACGGAACATTTTTCTTAACACAACAGCAGTTTATGTTCTCTATCTTCAGCGACGACATGTAAATGCTAAAGTATTTTGACTCTTTTTTTTGCCTCTGATCTAAAACGGATTCTTTGGCCATTCAACAGCCGTTGCGGATCAAAGAGCTATGTGACTTTGACGCCGTCTATGATTTTTTTTTTTTTCGTTGTGGTTATAATTACGATCCCTTCCTGATTTATACCAAGAAAACGTATTAACGGGATAAAACAGCAGTTGACAGGCTTAACGACTCTGAACAAAGTAAGCCCCGCTAGCTAGCTAGCGCTAGCTCGCGAGCCTGGCTGTTGATTAGCCATATGCAAGCCGCAGTTGCTATCGAATAAACGCCTTGTTCTTACTCACTTTCTCCTTCAGGTTAAAGTTTTCTCTCTCTGGTGAGTAAAAAACGGACGTAGACAACTTCTCTGTCGGTGGCGTGTTGACATCAGGCGGCGGACTTCTTCTTCCCGCCCTGAAGGAGAAAACAACTTCCGGCGACGTCACACCGTGTCCCACCAATCAGGTGAAAATAACGAATCCAACTCTAAGCGAAGGAGAAAAATCTCCCGCCTCTTCGCTCGCTCCCAGGAATACCCCGCTACACTCAGTTGCTGATTGGTTAAAAGCTCGGGTTGTGCCGCGTACACGAACGAAGCCAATCAGGGACCGAAAGACGCGGGACGGAAAGTGAGGAGGCGGAGTTCTGGTTTCTCCGTATGAGTAGTATTCGTAATACCGCCCATCATCGGGCCTCCCTTCTCTCTTGTCCTTCTCTCGCCACCGTAGCTCGTTTCACGTATTTGCTTGAAACGAGCTTTCAATTGCTCATCAAACAGTCCATTTAGCAGCTCGTAAACATTTTAAGTAGTTATTATTATTATTATTATTATTATTATTATTATTATTATTATTATTATTATTATTATTATTATTATTATTATTAGAAGAAGAAGAAGAAGAAGAAGAAGAAGAAGAAGAAGAAGAAGAAGAAGAATCACTATTTTAAATTTAGAATGGGCCGTTTGCAGCGTTTTATTATTTCCCCCATCTGCGCAGCAGCAGCAGCAGCAGCTGCTCCTGAGTGAGCGATAGCTAAGCAGCTCTAATTGGCTGGCAGGGCGCGCCCGGGTGCAGATGTCTCGGAGCTAATGCTCGTCTCCCAGGCAATCTCCTCGCTCCCCGGGGGATCAGCGAGCCATGATAATGGCATTGTTCACTTTCATCGAAACGCAGAGTGGCATCATCACCACCACCAAGCAGAACTGGTGGGCGGAGCCTATTCATTTGTTGTTGTTTTTTGTTTTTGTTTTGTTTGTTTTTTTTTTTTGTCTCAGCTCTCCTCGCTGGTTGAAATCAGAGACTCCAAGCAGAGACGTTTCGTTGGTAATTGACTTGAGATTAAAAAAAAAAAAAGAAAAAAAAAAAGAAAAGCGTCAGTGTGATTGGCTTATAATTTCTCCCCGCTCAGCTTCCCTTCCGTCCTTCCTACCTTCCTTTCCTTCTTTCCATCAATCATCCCCCCACCCCTCCCAGCCCTGGAGGCAGGTGTAGAAACCCTCTGATTGGTTTCCTGCTCTATGACTCAGCTTCTTCACAGGAGCAGAGGGAGCATCATCAGAGCAGCAGCCGGAGCAGAGTAGCTTCTCAGCCGAATGGAAATCAGACATTTTATTTCATTTTTCTTGTCTTGGGAAACCCTCTTTTTTTAATGCAACCTGGTATCAATTCGTCATCAGCGAGCTCCATTTTTCATGCAGTTTTCCTTGAGGATTATCATTTTCCCCTCACTTTATTGAGGTTTATTAAGGACAAAGGAGCAGATAACTCACCAATCAGTGTCCCTAAAACTGCCTTTTTTTCATGCTTTGACTTTTCTTCTTTTGTCATGATTTTCCGTCTCTCTGGAGTCAATCAACATGGAACACTGACAGGCTTTTTTGTCATCTGGTCGTCTGTCTGACTTTTCTTACTTTGGGCTGCTGACTTTAATTTAATTAATTTCCCCCACCGGCTGTTTGCTGTCTTGTCTGTGCATCAAAAGTGATCATTTTATTTCCGAGCATCCTGAGCCTCCCGCTGACTGATACCGCCTCAGGAGCGCTCGTGTATCTTCATCATCAAAGGACTTTTCTTAACGACGACAAAATGTTGTGATGACATTTTTAATATCCAATAATAATAATAATAATAATAATAATAATAATAATAATAATAATAAAGGACTGCAACACAAAAAAAACATTTGAAGAAAGGAGGAGGAGAAGGAAGAAGTGGTAGGAAATTGGACTACGGAGCCCAAGCGGGTGAAGAAAGGAGGTGTGGTGGCGGAGTGAGAGAGGCAGAGCGGGTGAGCAAGAGAGAGCGAGAGAAGGGGGCGGAGGGTGGATGCGAGCCCACACCCTGAGATGCTGTGCTGGCTGAGAGAGGACGAGATGTCGGTCCAGGAGCTGCTGCAGAGGCTGCAGTGTGTCATCACTCATGTCGGTGAGTCCCGCTACTTCCTGCTGGTGTGGCTGAAAAAAAAAAGAAAAAAAGAAATGGAAATAAAGGAGGAGTAGTAGTGGGGAGAGGAGGAACGAGGTGATGGAGATGCGATGGCGGACGAGCCTCCGTCCTCTCATCAGGACCACTGGGGGAATTCTGATGCAGCGGCCGAGCTGATTGTTGAGTGTTGTGCTGCTGGGTGACTGAATCTGATGTTTGGAGCTGCAGCTGTTGTTTTATTATTTTTATTACTATTTAGAGCATCCTATAAACATGTTAGCAGCATTTTTTTTAAAACTATAAAACAATTTTCCACGTCTTTCTCCTCCGTCTTCCTCCCTCTATCATAATCATGGTCGTCTCCCCCCGGGTTTCCCCTGCGTCTCCATCAATCTTCCCCTCCTCTTCTCTCCTCTTCTCTTCTCTTCTCCAGCCTTCCCCCCCTGTCAGCTCTCTTCCTTCCTTCCTTCCTTCTTCTCTCTCTCTGCGGTCGTGTGCCTGCCGCTTGTTGTCGCTTGTTGGTTCAGGAAGTAGGTTAATGTGCCACGCTGGAGTGTCGCACGGCCGTCCTCCATGTCTGCGCTTCCTGCTCGGCCGATCGCAACAGTGACGTTTGACTGGGATGCGGAGGGAAAAGGAGGTGGGTGGGTGGGAGAATGGTGGTGGTGGTGGTGGTGGTGGTGGGTGGGGGACGGGGGCGTTACCGTGGAAACAGAGCTGAGCCATGCGGGATGATGCTGCTAACGGTGTTATTGGCCAGATAAGCTACCTGAAGTTGTCCGACCTCCCTCTGGGGAGATTTTGTACGTTCACGGCTCTTCATTATTATAATTTTTTCTTGTTTATTATTATTATTATTATTATATTATTATATTAATATTATTATATGTTATTCTTTTTTGCAACATTTATTAGTGTTGTGCTGCCGTAGAGGGTGAAATCGATCTTCCTGTTTTACCCTTCACTCCAAAGAACACATGGTTATGTTGCCATCAGGAATCTTTAGCGAGTTTTTAAAACATTCATTTTCCTCATTATTTTACTCTCTATGTACTTTTGTATGGACTGATGAGTGATTGTACAGCTGAGAAACTGAATTTCTATTGGGGTAAATGAGGCACCTGTCTGTCTGTCTGTCTGTCTGTCTTTGTATCCATCTATCTATCTATCTATCTATCTATCTATCTATCTATCTATCTATCGAAAAGGTTTTTAAAGGTTTGGAACAGCTTCAGTTGGGAACAAATACATTATTTCCGCTTGAGTTTTGTGATATTCGGATAAAGGGTGAATCTTCTGTTTTCTGTGTCAGCCCTGAAATGATCACATATTTTATTTTGATGCATCATTTTAGCTCGCTTGAGCTTGGCCACAGTGTTTTCAAGAGGTGTTGAAAACTGCCTTGGTTTCTCTGTTGTGGACAGATGGAGTTTAACAGAGCCTGACTGGAGGGAGTCAAATAGTTCCGCTCTTTCACCAGCAGGGTGCTCACTCCTCCCAGTTTGAAAGTCAGACTTTGGAATTCCAAAAATATCAGCCGCCTTGTCGGTGGTGTGCAGCAACATGCTACTGGTAGTCGGGTTGTGTTTCTTCATCACACACAAACAACATCTCTATACTCTAACACATCTCCTTCAGCTCTCCTGTGATGACATCATCATCCTGTTCACCCAGAAGCATGTGACCACATGACTCACTCCACCTTTGAGGCGGCTGGTGACATCACAGCACTTCCAGGGTGCAATTTACTGTAACGGCTTCCCTTTCCCCGTCCCCCTCCTTCTCTCCTTCCCCCTCTACTTCCCCCCTCCTCCTATCCATTCATGCATGATTCACTGATGTTCAAGCCACCTCGTGGCCCCTCCCCCTCCTTGCTGCTCCTCTGTCTCCATATGAAATGTTCTCCTCCGTCAGGACGGAAACTCGCTGCTCTAACAGACAATTGTGTTCTTGTTCAATTTAAAGCTCCCCTTGAACCCATGTAACCCCCCACTCCCCCACCACTTAGCTGGAACGCGTCTCCAAAACTCGAGGTTTATCAAAGGAGGGTGTGTTCCGGAAACCCCCACCGACGACCCTCAGAAACTCCCAGTCACAAAGGTCAGAAAGGCTGGAGGAAACAAGCTAGCGGAGGATGGACGGCAGACAATATGTCTTTCAAAGAGCGGGTGGTGGGCGGTCAAGGGGTGTCAGGGTGGGGGGGCTTTCCTGACCTAATATCCCAGTCTGTATCACACATTGGGCCTTTTGGCAGCCAAATAGGGGGCTGGGTGGTAGGGGGGTTACAGGGGTTACATGGGCTCAGCGATCTTTGAGCAGGCTAATGGAAGGAGGCTAAGAGGATTAGCATGACAGCCGCAACTGACTGGGTGTAAACGGAATTACTGGGAAATCTCAAAGGAATGACTTGATATGAGATTTTCTCTTTTTTTCCTTTAATTTCCCCTTTTCTACTGGAAAACATGTCTCACACACATGAGAAACAAGTGTCTCTGTGTCTTTGGGTGTGTCTGGGTGTGTGTGTGTGTGTGTGTGTGTGTGCACGCGCGTGCGTGTGTGTGTGCGCGCGCGTGTCCAGACACAGGGTGATAGCTGCAATATGTCAACCTGGTGTAAACATATTTTGCTGCTGACAGGACTGAGCAGCCGTGTTGCATCAGAGAATGAAGACATCCAGCCAGAGCTAGTTGTCAATAAGGGGGAGGAGCCATAAAGCCACACCTTTGCAAACTGGTTGCAGTGTTTCTGTTGGTCTAAATCGACATGCAGTGAAAACATAATAAAAAACATGAATCAGTGTGCACAATTTAATTCTGAGACCCTACACCTCAATGTCATCATGTAGGTGATAAACAGTACAGGAAGGAAGAAAAAACATCCTACAAACACCAAACATGATGTGAAAAATAAAAACAAGATGAAACAAAAAAATAAATAAATAAATAAAAGTAAATAAATAATATAAATAATAATATATTATGGGGAGGGGGGCTCTGGAACACATTTGTCCTCCCAGTTGACCTCAAAGTTGACCAACGCAGTCCAGCCTCGCTTTGGTTTCAGTCTGGCCTAGTTTTTCCTCTTGTGTTTTGTTGTTTACATTGAGAGGGTTTGTTGTCCTCTCTAAGAAGGCCATTCCTCCGAAGATTAAGCGAGCCAAGGTCAAGTGAGCTGGTGAAAGGACTGGCTGACGACAGAGCAGAGACTGAAGGTGTTGGCAGCAGGAGCAGGTACTTACAGTTTTTTTACTCCACTAGGTTTGCTTGGCTGCAGATGACTGTTTTCCTAAAAGGTTTCTCATCCAATCCTAGTTAACAGTGCACCTTCAGAAGAGGAACCCAGTCATCTGTGTGTTTTTTAGAGAAGGAGAACACAGAAGTAGCTCTGTGGTTGCAGCAGTAGCAACAGTGTGCCGGAGCAGCAGCAGCTGTTTGCTGCTTGTTGCTCGTCAATTATTCAGTTTGGGAGTCGGACTGATGGCATCACTTCCACTTGTCCCCTCTGAATGACTGTGAAACCACTGATAGATTCCTGGTTCCAAACAGCAGAAGGTCACTCCTGCCAAGGTCGCCGAGGGCCCTCTGTGATGTCATCCACGGTCCAGCTGCCTCCTCCTCCTCCTCACCCCCCACCTTCACCTCCCTGCAGCTGCTGTTGATCCATAGAGTCCAGAGAGATTTTCCCCTTGTAATAATCCATCATCATACTGTATGTAGGTATCTGCTTTTGAAACTGCAGCAAATAAATTCCCCCCCCCCAAAAAAAAACCCCATAAAACATTTTGACGGCTCATTTAAACTGTTTTTTGTTTTTGATCCGATTTGATTTGTTGCAAACTTGAAAGTCTGCATTTAACAGTGCTGCACTCATCCACACAGCAGAGTAAATGTGTAATGTAACGAGGTGTGTGTGTGTGTGTGTGTGTGTGTTGTGCACGTCTGCACTTCCTTAGAACTGCGTAGCACTGCACTTTAAAAAACAAAAGATATAACACTGATTTATTGCAGAGGAGCTCTATTATAAAGCGAACAGGACTTCTGACGCAGGAACAGCCTCGGCAGCAGCAGCATGGGACAGGAAGAGGAGGGAGACGTGTAAGGAGGAATAGAAGGTAGTGGTGGAAGGAGGAAGAGGAGGAAGGAGGAAGAGAAGGAAGAGGTGGAAGAAGGAAGAGGAGGAAGAGAAGAAAGAGGTTGAAGGAGGAAGAGAAGGAAGAGGTCAAATGAGAAAGAGAAGGACGAGGTACAAGATGTTGAAGGAGGAAGCAGAGGAAGAAAAGGAAGAGATGGAAGGAGGAAGACAAGGAAGAGGTGGGATTGAAGGAGGAAGAGTAGGAAGAGTAGGAAGCGGAGGAAGAGTAGGAAGGAGTAAGAGAAAGAATAGGTCAAAGGAGGAAGAGGAGGAAGCGGAGGAAGAGCAAGAAGAGGTCGAAGGGGGAAGAGGAGGGAAAAGGAGAAACTGAATCATTTCTCAGTTTCTCAAGGAAAAATCCTTTGGAACCTTTTTTTTTTTTCTAAACCTGTGGCACTTATTTAACAGGCCAGCCGGGGAAGATCTGGTAGGAAGTGAGTGGAAGTTGACTGGACTGGATGCCACCACAGCAGTGGGAGGAGCCATCTAAAACACCATCAACTCTATTAGCATGATTAGCATGAAACCTTTTGCCAGGAGGAGGGACCAGCAGCCTCCTGTCTTTCAAATAAATACAGCGTCTAAGTGGCACCGCTGTTTTGACTCCAGGACGTGCTGCTGGTATAAAGAGACGGGTGGAAAATGGAAGGAGGGGCCGAAGGAGGAATGTCTGAGTCGTCGGAGAAGAAGAAGGAAAAGAAGAAGGAAAAGAAGAAGCAGGAAGTATGAGGAGAAGAAACTCTCATGTCTTGACCTTCTGACCACACAGGAGCTTCTCTCTGGTGGTGTTGGTGGTGTTGGAGTGGTGGGCCTAAGCAGGAAAGGATGGGGGGCTTCCCCACCCCCTCTCCCACTGCCTGATGGGAAAATTGTGATATTTGTGTAAAACTGTGGCAACAGAGAGAAGAAAGTAGCTGCTCAGCTGGTCACAAGGGAGCTGGGACGACTGCACGCACACACACGCACACACAAACACACACACTCCCCCGTCTCCGTCACTCCACCTCCTGCTCTCTCTCTCTTTCTCTCTCTCTCCCTCTCTCGCTCTCTCTTGTCCGCTTGCTGAAGAGGGTGTCTCTCTTTCTCTCTTGCCAGCAGTCGACAGAGTCGAGCTCCTGGACTAGACCTGCATTGTGTGTGTCTGTGTGTGTGTGTGTCAGTGTGTTTGTGTTATGTTTCCTTGGAGGAGGTAGCAGAGCCTTGTGTGTGTGGGTGTGTATGTGTGTGTGTGTGTGTCTGTGTGGACGCTTTCAGAGCCGCAGCAGCAGGATGGGGTCCGTCATGTGTAAGTGGAGAACATGTGTTGTTTTATAGGGTTGTGTGTGTGCGTATGTCTTTGTGTGTGTGTGTGTGTGTGTGTGTGTGTGTGCGCGTGCGCGTGTGTGCGTGTGTTTTTGTTTGGTTGGTTGTCTGGTTGTCTGGACAAAAACAAAGTTGAGACCTTATATGAGGTTTACAATTCTCTTTTTTTTGTCTATTTGCCCGTCCGGTTCAAGTTGTTTGGTTGATGTTTCACGTTTTAAACAACAACGACAATGGCACTGTGGTTTTTTTTTGACAATTGTACTAACAGAAATTTAACAGCGTGGCTCAGACAGTGCAGGAAGCTGCTGAGCCAAGTTCAATGAAACCAGTTAACTTGTAGCTGTTGCGGATGGAAACCAAATCATCTGTTGTGTACATGTATATGTTAAGATAGATACCATAGGTAGATGTACTGTATTGATCCCAAACTTAGGAAACTACACTATTGCACCACTAAAATGCGTGTAGAAAATCAAAGTAGAGCATGCATGCACTTATAGTTAACTGTGTTGTATTTCTTAATTGTATTAAGTGCTGTATGATGCAGCGGATCCACTGTGTGCATTTGCATAAGGCTCCTTACCTGCATCCCAACCTACTTGACCTTCACCCGGTCAGCTGGAGGTGGATATTTGCCTCAATGCACTGTTTCAAAGCTGAGATGTTAAAAAACAATGTAGAAAAAAACAGCATGAAAAAAGTGTGGGCGTTCAGTCTGTCTGCCTGCCTGCCTGCCTGCCTGCCTGCCTGCCTGTCTGTCTGTCTGTCTGTCTGTTAGCTGACCTGGACATGAGTGAGCTTCTAACAAGTCAGCAACTCACACCTGGATATTTGACCAAATCAGAGAGCACCTGGCATCCAGAGTTTAGTTTCAACTGTTCTGTTTTTTAGATGATGAGACAGAAAGAGACAGAGCTACAGCTCCAGCCCTGACAGGAAGCTGCTGAGGGGCTTGTAAACACTGGAAACACTGTCTGTGTGTCAGTGTGGATGTTGCAATGAAAACAGTGCCAGTGTGAACAGTATCAGTGTGGATGTTGCAGTGTGAACAGTACCAGTGTGGATGTTGCAGTGGAAACAGTGTCAGTGTGGATGTTCCAGTGTGAACCGTGTCAGTGTGGATGTCGCAGTGGATTCTGGATGTTGAAGTCTGAACAGTGTTTGGGTGAATTCCAATTCCTCCCTTAACCCTCAATCTCAACCCTCAATCTCAAAAATGCGCGCTCCCGCGAAGAGCAAGTGCTGTCCCGATTCTCAGAACGTCAAGTTGAGGGACAAGTTTAAGGGCTGTATCGCCCTCAATATTGAGATTCTCCGGCACCACCCTTGGGAGTAAGGGCTACCCAGAAGGCATTGTGTATTTTCGCCAAGACATCTTCGAAAAATGGCGATGAAAAAAGTGAGCTACAAATGGAAGTATTTTCTTAGTTAATAAAGATATAAATATTACGAAACCATTTTATTGTCTTAGTTTAAGACTTTTTTATGGATTATTGACATCGTTGTTGCGTAACATTTTTTTATTTTTTACTTTACGATGTTTGTCAGCCGGACCAGGGGTCCCGGCTTCACGTTACTTGTATACCTCGTTGTGTAGCGACGGAGGACTTCTTCTTTTTCGTCGTCATCTTTTTCCGTCTCCTTCTTCTTCGTCGTCGTCGTCTTCTTGACAGACTGGACGTAGCTTTGGCGCAAGGCTGCCCCCCACAGTCTGAAGACGTAACTGCACTTCAGGGGTGTCCCATTTCTAAGTCACAAGATAGCCCTTACACTTATTTTTGAGGGCCAAGATTGAGGGTTAAGGGCGAGGGTTGAGATTGAGGAGTTAAGGGAGGAATTGGAATTGGCCCTTTGTATAGATGTTGCAGTGTGGACAAAGTTTATGTGGATGTTGCTGTAGATTCTGGATGTTGCAGTGAAAACAGTGTCAGTGTAGATGTTGTGGTGGATTCTAGATGTTGCAATGTGAACAGTGTTAGTTTGGATATTGCAATGTGAACGGTGTCAGTGTGGATGTTGCGGTGGATTCTGAATGTTGCAGTGGAAACAGCAACAGTATGGATATCGCGGTGGATTCTGGATGTTGCAGTGGAAACAGCAACAGGATGGATATCGCAGTGAAAAGTGTCAGTGAGGATGTTACAGTGTGAATGGTGTCAGTGTGGATGTTGCAGTGTAAACAGTGTCAGCATGCTTGTTGCAGTGGATTCTGGATGTTGCAGTGTGGACAGAGTTTGTGTGGATGTTGCTGTAGATTCTGAATGTTGCAGTGGAAACAGTTTCATTGTTGATGTCACGGTGGATTCTGGATGTTGCAGTGAAAACAGTGTCATTGTGGATGTTGCGGTGGATTCTGCCTGTTGCAGTGTGAACAGTGTTAGTCTGGTTGTCGCAGCGAACAGTGTTAGTGTGAATGTTACAGTGTGAATGGTGTCAGCATGGATGTTGCAGTGGATTCTCGATGTTGCAGTGCGAACAGTTTGCACTTACATCATTCATGGAGTGTGGACCCTCCCACCAATAGGAAGCTTAGAGCTGGTACCAACTGTTCCTGCTGACAATAAAAATGATTGGTCTGCTTTTTTTATAAAGCTAACAACGGCAGCGTGGGCACTATGGAGGACGAGGTGAACAGAGCAGTTCGCCACCAAATAATTTTAAGAGACCATCCGGATATCATTGAGCCGTGTCAGGTTCTGAAGGGTGATTCTTTTAGAACTCTGCTCTCAGCCGCAGCCCTTCAAAGCACTGTGCGACAAGGAGCCGCGGTGCCAACAGCTGCTTACCATGCTGGGGTCACTGCAAAAGGGACCTTTCAAAGAGAGTTGGCAGACACACCAATGCCAGTCGACCCTCAGTCCAACCATGCCAGCTGTGTGTTATTGCATCAGTTGATCAGGCCGACATTAAAGGACAAATTGCAGCGAGAGGCTGATTTCCAAAAGTAATTGGAGCTATCGACTGCACGGACATTGGCGCCATCACACGATAAAAAAATACGTCAACCGTAAGCATTTAGTTTTTTCATTTCATTCCATCAATGTAGATCGTCAGTGGTGCATGCACGTAGCTATTAATATTACGGCGAGGGCTGCTTCAATGAACGATTAAGTGAAGCCGGTCTCCAGCTGGCATGGTGCTCAATGGTTGACTCTTTGGTGACTAAAAAGTGAATTAACTGTTTCGATGAATCCCCAGACAAAACTAAACGACAATGTGATGAGTTTTATATATGGGCAAACTTATTTTTGATTATTTTTGGTTTTATGTTTTATTTGTATTTGATTTCATATTACTGCCTGAAAATTTCTAACGCAGTTTCCTGTATTTCTCTGCCAATATTTTGTCTCTGAACAAAAAAGAGACGCTTGTTGTTGCCCATTGCCTGTATGCTTTTTATGATAACAAAAGCTGCACGCGCATTGACATCACGTGTCACATCTCTTCGGACTGTCATTTATTGCCTGCGATTTTAAATAAGACAGTGGTTGTTCTTTGTTGGTTAAAACTACAAATTCAGAAGTTTTTTTTTAAAAAGCCACCAATTCCTTTGTGTGTTCAGTAGCCCTAAGTATGTCAATTAAAGATGAGCGGAATGTTTAGTAACTTGATTTTCTCCGCCGCTCTGATGTGGCATTTATAGTGCGATCCATGTTGGTGACGTGGAAAATGACCCAATGGAAGCCAAAAATGCATTTTGCATTTTGCACATAATGTTGATTCTAATATACTTTTGTTTAATCGACATGGGTGATGACACCGCAGACAGACGTAGCGCAGCGGAGAACGAAGATATGATGAAGCACATTAATTAACCCTGTCGTGGAGATATTTATATATTTTTCTGAGTTTCTACTTTGTTTCAACGCGTTTCGAGCTTATAGTCAATGAAGTTTTTCTTTTTCATGCTGAGATTGATTGCAGAATGAATCAAATTCCAATCTGCAAAGTTAATTTCGATCGATATGCGTATGTTTGAGCCTGCACTCATGTGCGATCAATTCCACGATGACTGGGATGTTCAAAGGGATTCGTGAGTGGATTTGTGCATTCGAAACGACTGAACATCCAGGTTTTTTGGTCTAATGTAGTTTTCTGGATTTGAATGTACGTCAGGTTTTAGGATGAACACCATGTTCGTTTTTGTACATGAGGCCCCAGGTTTTCTTCCTCAGCTGAGCGGAAAGTGTGACATCCCTCTCTGCCTGCAGGGGGCAGCTTATTAGTCGTTGTGTAGTGGACGTATACAAATATCTCAGCTTGGCTAATAGGCTTTGGCCTCTTCAGAGGGATTATGACAGAGCAGGAGGAAGAACAGAAGCAGTGGGAGGTTTCAAAGACACGTTCCTCCACCGGCTGGAGGCCAAAGGAGCTCAGAGCTCGAGCTGGACAGGAAGCAAAAAGAGCTGAGGTGGATCTGAAGTGGTGATGGGGTGGATCTGAGGTGGATCAAAAGTGGGTCCGAGGTGGATCTCAAATGGATCACCAGATCCCATCCCGCTGCCCCCGGTGCGGCTGTCACGGTCGAGGCTTCTCCACCGTACGGATCTCTGTGCCCGAGATGGAGTCTTACCACCTTTTCCTGGAGGCATGCCAGGGGCGGGAGTTGGACCAAAGGCAACGTAGGTTCTTCATCAGTGCATCAAGGGAATCACAAGAAGCTTCTTCACCACTTTGGTGATGTGATTTTTTTGAAACAAAAAAATTCTGTTGTGATGATTCTGTTGAAGTTGGGCTTCAGGCAGATGCATCATGTGACCATGTGGTAAGATCATGGTGGTGGGGGCATTAATGTCTTTATTTCAGAACTTTTCCTTTTGTTTTCCTTTTGTTTCTGTCAAGGTTCCTGCCAAAAATTGTCAGACCTTTTTTGTGTTTGCTGCCACATCAGTCTGAGGGTTTGTTTTTCTTTGGGGATTGGGGGGAGAACCTCCAGAATTCCTGACCTGTGTGTGATCAAGGTCAAGAACGAGCATGTTTTGTGAGCACCGCTACATGTTCTCTAACACACACAGACACACAAACGGTGTCGGAGGTTAATGATGGTAGTTGTCTTTGCAGTTTTAGCGTCACACCTGCAGTCACTACTGTACTTGTGTACTGTGTGTGTGTGTGTGTGTGTGTGTGTGTGTGTGCGCGCAGCTCTGTTATCAGTGGATCCTGTCATTAGACATCCTCTGATTGTTTTTGCGCACTGACGTCACTTTTCCTGAAGCCAGAAGGAAACTTCTCCCACCTCCTCCCCCATCCTCCTGAGAAGCAACAACACAGCCGGCCATCTATCTATCTATCTATCTATGCATCTTTTCCGGTCTTGGCCATTGACCTCTGCGACCTCTCTGACCTCTCTGACCTCTCTGACACTCCCTCTGGATCCACGGTCATGCAGTCTGGGTTTGAAACGTGACCCCTGCTGCAGACCTGCAGCAGCGGGTAAGGAACTTTTTTTTAGCATCAAGGACTTTGTTCTGATATTGTGATGCATCGTGTTGCACGCAAATGAGAGAAATTTATTTTTATTTTTATTTTTTTAGACAAGCTGAGATTTTATAGCTTCATTTAATTCTGCTGAATTAATAAAAATCTGTCTAGGAACACACTAATCTTGACGTTTTACGATCTACTTTCTTTGCCAGTCTTTTTTTTTCCTTTTGGTCCCCACTAGTCAAGCTCATACTGTAGTTGTTGTTGTTGTTTTGTTTGCAGTTTCTTTTTTCTTTGCGAGGACGTTTCCACAATAACTGCCTGGGAATGCCACCGTGTTTATGTGTCGGACAGGAAGTGGCTCCTGACGCACACGCCTTCACAGCCATTGTACCCAACACAATGTGCCGCACACCTCAGTCTGTGTGTGTGTATGTGTGTGTACATATGTATTGTGTATCATGTGTGTGTACAGTCAGGATGGTCTTTTTGGCTGTGGAAAGAGCCAAGCAGGGAGGAGGAGGAGGAGGAAGACACACGTGTTTCCTTCGGCATTCTGGGGAACAATAAGGCACACACACACACACACACACACACACACACACACACACACACACACACACACACACAGAATGACTGTTTACAGGCGAGGCAGTGTGTTTTTACAGGGGCTGCTGACCACATGAGAAGTGCAGAACATTTCTCCGTGGGCTTCTTAACTCTGTTTTTCCTCTCTAGTAAAAAAAAAAAAAAAAAAAAATCACTGGCGGCACCATAAATAGCCACTTAGCCTGAAAAGAAACCAGATGTAATTGTTTCTGTGTGTGTGTGTGTGTTTTGTTTTGTTTTCGCACAGGAAGTGCTGACTGCACTGCGTTTCTCTGCTGATGTCAGCTCTCAGAGGGCGGGGCCTCTACCACCACCAGGAAGTGACACTTGTAATAACATGAGACATGTGACCACAAGCCGCCTGCCTCTCTGACTTCTGCACCAATAATCTCATTCATCCCTTAGTCTGCACACACAGAGCGAAGTCGGTCTCAGGTTGGACAGAGCTCAACTCACTCTGCAGCTGCAGACTATCATTTGATGAGGAAAAAAAGGAAGATGAATGTTTTAGACATTCCTGTATCCTGAGTATTTGTTAAGTTCCCAACCTCAAACCAACTTCACTGTGGTTGCGCAGGGCTGCTGCACTGCAGCTGGAAAAAATGACCACAGACGCATAAAACAGACTGAAAAACACTCTCTCTCTCCCTCTCTCTCTCTCTCTCTCTCTCTCTCTCTCTCTCTCTCTCTCTCTCTCTCTCTCCGCTGTGGGTGTGTTTGTGTGTGTTAGTATGTTACTGCTGCTGCTGTGTGACATACGACAGGATGGACACACACACACACAGGTTTGGGCTGCTGTATGTGTGGTGTGTGTGTGTCTATGTGTGTGTGTGTGTCAGTGCCGCTGGATCACTGGGATTAGTGTTGTTTTTCTGGACGACTCACATCCACATCTGTGTTCTGTGTTTAAAAGACGAGTGTCGCCAGTTATGCACACGCACACGCGCGCACACACACACACACACACACACACATCTTTCTTTTTTCCACTGTACCAGTATTTCCAGTCTGTGTTGTTATTCACACCAGCAACTGTTTCCTCTTTTGACTCTTGTGCGTTTTGTACGATGGAGTTTGGTGGTGCCGTTGTTGTTCACCGCAACACATTGTGTTGACTTTCTGCTACCTGGCGCAAGAGAAACTTCTACCACGGGCTAAAAACACACGTGGCCTCTTATCTCCTTCCTTTGCCACTGAGCTTAGAGAGACACCGTGGTGTGTGTGTGTATGTGTGTGTGTGTGTGTGTGTGCGCGTGTGTGATGCCTCATGCTGCTTAATCCTCTTGTGCCTGGAACCGGTGGATGAAGGTGAAATGAAGGTGTGAGTGAGAGGGAGAGTGAGTTAATTCTGGCTGTGTGTGATGTCACAGTCGGAGTTGGAAGAGTCAAGTGTGAACTCTGTGTGTTTGTGTGTTGGAAAATCACACATACGCACACTCCTTGTTGTGGTAGAACCCAAGAGCAGCTGCGTGGAACTCTCTCTGTTTCTTCGTTCTGAGATGCTGCGGCAACTCCCTTCAGGCCTTAATGCCGGGCTTCTAAAAACGGCTCAGGAACAGCATGTCGTTCATCACTGACTGACTGACCCTCTCCTCCACGTTGAAGTTCAGACAATGCTCCACACTGGAAACGACTCGAGTGGCTCTGGTTGTGTAACCAATGCCGACAATCGGGTGCTCTTGAACGTTTCCTGGATCCTGAGACTCCAATCTTCAGATTCTGACCCCTCAGGAGGGAAATTAAAAAAAAAAAAATTCTGCCGCCACTGACACGTACTTCTCTCTTTTTATAAAAGGCACCTCCCAGAAACCCAGAAACACCTTCAGGTGGAACCGATGATACTGACTGGCTCCTCCTCCCTCTGGGCTTCACGTCCGGCGATGGGTTTCAAACTTTATATACAAAAAACAAAACCCTGTTGGTTTTTTTAAATTATTATTTTGAATTCTTTTATTATCTTGTTTCTCAACAAGAAAATCTGAGTGAAATTGTGGAAACTAAAATATCTAAACATTATTTATTATTTATTATTTTAATTTTTATGTCATTCATTTAGCCCTGCGATGAATTGGCGACTTGTCCAGGGTGTCACCCTGCCTTCGCCCTAAGGCAGCTGGGATAGGCTCCAGCAGACCCCCGTGACCCTGAATAGGAATAAGCGGGTATAGAAGATGAATGAATGAATGAATGTCATTCATTTATTTAAAACAAAACAATTAGACACTAACACAAACATTCCCAACTCCCAAATGAAATGGAGCAGAAAGAAGAATAATCTTATAATAATTATCTGCCCCTTTACCCAAATGAAGTCAATTTACAAAGAGCTTAACAAACCATCCATCTCAACAAATAACGAAATATTTATATTAATGATAAATAATAACAATAATAATAAAATAAAATAGCTGTCCTCCAAAGCTGACAGTCACAAAAAAAAAATCTGACATGATCATTTATTTCTCGTGACAATCAGAGACAAATATTCCTTCAACATGCTGGCTTTTTTGTTCTTTTAAATGTAAATATTGATTTGGATTTCTTTGTTCAGATTTTCCATAAACGGACTGCTTTTCAAGAAACACAACAGCTCCATCACTTTTGTTCCGAATCTAGGTTTCTTAAAGATCTTGTATCCATCACATTTCTGGCCTCTGCCTCACATCCAGGAGCAAAGAGGTCCTGGGCTGTGTCTCAATTCAGGGTCTGCATCCTTCGAAGCACGCATTTGAAACGAAGTTGCATCATAGCACTGCCCGAAGGCTTGTCCTAATTCCCAAAAGTCCGAAGGACGCTCCAAATGCGCCCTCGAAAATGCGCCAAAACTTTTAGCTGATTCCAAGGCTACACCGCTAATATCCTTCGCGTCCTTCTGTATCCTGGGAAGTCAGCTGAAATTAGCGGCATGTACTGGCAAAGACACTTCGTATAAATTTAAGTATTGAAATTTCTCATAAAATATTCAGTTTTTAATGTAGGGTTTTTACTTATTTGAACATCCAACGCCATGGTTAGATGGCGAACCAATGGTTAGCTTGATGCTACAAAAACGTCCCTTCCGGGGTTGGCCAGCAGTAGGGAATGGCGGTGACACAACCAGAAAATATCCCGAAGGCTAGACCGTCCCATGTGGTTACCGGGTAGGCGGGGTTTGGTTTGTCCTTCTCGGCCAGGTTCTTGGGAGAACGCTTCCTTCAGACGGAGGACGCTTCGTTCGAAGAATGCTGACCCTGAATTGAGACACAGCCCTGATCTAAACTAATAGTACACAACCAGAACACCTGCTGGAACTTTTTTGGATTGGTTGTTTTCCACCTGCCTGACCTGCAGCCTCTGCCCATTGGTTGGTTCGTTCAGCCAGTTGTTCAGTGGAAGCAGGAGCAGCAGCAGCAGCAAGAGGAGGAGAGCAGCGGCAATGTTCCCACGCTGGTCCACATCATGAGTTGGATGTGTTGTGTCGAGCGGGTGCTTTGTGCGGTCGATGAGCAGACTGGGATCCTTCAGGCTGATTGTGTTGCATTGATGTCTTTGAGTCCTAAAGTTAATGCAAGTCTTTATTTTTGAGGGACAGAAGGAGGGTTCTTCAGGTCGACTGTCACAGTAACACAACCTGTGTAGCACGAGTGGAGGCCTTTTAGTTTTCAACACACAGCTTTAGTAAAAAAAAATACATAAAAACAGACACGAAACTTCCTGTTTCAAGACATTAAATGGTCTTATTGTGGCAGGATATTCAGGAGGCTTCATGTGATTCTTACTAATTAATGTCATGCGATGTAACTGTATCTTGGGTTGTGTGTTGGTGTTTTTTGTTGTTGATTTTTCAAGTGGAGGATGAAAAAGAATTCCTTCAAGCAGCTTTCAAGTTGGTCACAAGGTGTCGCCAAAGGTCACTAGGTTGGACTTGACTTTGACCTTTAGGTTCGGTGCTTGTGTTTGATGGACTCTAAAGTTTTTTCTGTCTTGTTTCATTTGATTTTATTGTAATCCTGCATGGGATGGGTGACTGATTCTGATTCTTGGTTATTAATCTGATATATTATTAATCTGCACCCGGGAGGAACTTGGAATAGAGCCGCTTGCTCCTCCGCATCGAGAGGGGCCAGTTGAGGTGGCTCAGGCATCTGTTTCGGATGCCTCCTGGACACCTCCCTGGAGAGGTGTTCCGGCCATGTCCCACCGGGAGGAGGCCTCGAGGAAGACCCAGGACACGCTGGAGGGACTATGTCTCTTGGCTGGCCTCGGAACGACCTTGGGGTCCCGCTGGATGCGGTGGAGGAGTTGACTAGGGCCAGGGAAGTCTGGGTGTCTCTGCTGAGGCTGCTGCCCCCGCGACCTGACTCCAGATAATGCGGCAGAAGAAGAAGAGGAAGACATTTACTTTCTTTTCCACCTCACTAACGCTGTGACTATTTATTTTTTTAAGTTGTCTGACCACAAACTGCGTGGATCAATGAAACAGTTCTATGTTATTCTGTTGTGTCTTTGTGACTTCAGACTCTGGCCTGAACTCTAATTTTTCTCCCTCTCTCCCTCCAGATGAGATCATGCAGCAGGAGATCCGGCCCCTGCTGGCCATGGACATCATCGAGCAGCTCCACCGGCAGTTTGCCCTGCTGTCAGGTGTGTGTGTGTGTGTGTGTGTTTGTCCACTCAGGAAATGTGTTAGTCAGTGGTTGGTGGTTGTCATGGACCTCTAGTTTATATTGGCGACAAACAACAGCGAAGGACAGGAAGTGTCGAGGCCTCATCAACTTCACAACATGTTTCGATGATTTCTCACTTTTACGGCTGCTATGATGAACCTCTTCTGCACTCTCACAGTAGACAGCAACACACTCACACTGACTTCAAAGAGGTTTTTTTTAGCTGAATGTTTCTTTCTTTCTTTCTTTCTTTCTTTTTTTTTAATCCTTTGGCTACAGTGGAACTTTTCCGGCCTGGTGCTCAGAGAATCCCATATGCTGCTTTTGCGGTATTACTGAAATCATACAAAACAGTGGCTAAAGACTATTCTCCAGCAAAAATGGAAAATATACAGATTCAGTCTTCACGTTTGCTGTGGTAAAGATAGACTCGCTTGTGGCAACAAAAACAAAATCCTGAGAGAAGAAAACATGACGAAGAATTTAAAAACAGCGAGAAGCCAAATCAACTTCAAAAAACAAATGGAAACGGCATGAAACGCAGTGTCCTGAGTTAACTCACGATGAATTGCAAATGAAGTGCAATTTATTTTACTCTGCTCTATATTTAACTTAACACGATATTTATTGTGTTTCTTATACTCTTGGAAAATTTTAGAGAGGACAATAATAATTAAATAATTCATTCATTCATTCATTCATTTTCCATACCCGCTTCTTCTCGAGCTCAGGGTCACAGGGGTCTGCTGGAGGTGACACCCTGGACAAGTCCAATAATAATTCCTTTGAGGAAATATTCTATTTTTATTTTGATTGGAAAATGATTACATACTTTAACTGCCCAGGTACTCTTCAAAAAAACAAAAAACAATAAAAGAACTTCAAATTCAAACCTTGAGATTTGCCAATCGCAGTATTTTAGTTTGAAAATTGCTTTTATTTTGAAAATTAACCAGATTATTTTGTGTTTCTTTGAGTAATTTACAGTCCAGTTTGAAGCGGATCGCTTGTGGCTCGTGCGCAAAATAAACCAGACGGCGAAACGATCGCTGTGAAACAGGCGTTAATCGCGTGTTTTTAAAAAGTATAACTTCGACAGCCCTACAAAAAACTTGTTGAGTATAACCCTAAAATCCGAAGGACCGCCTTCGGTTCCCGGAACTCTGTCACCATGGTGTGTTTCCGAGGAGACCGCTATCAGTGACGGACCACCAACACACAACTTTGCCAAAATGTTTTTTTTTTATCTTGATTAGGCTGAATCAATCCAAACAAGAAGTCTTATCTGATAGGCCGGTCCGTCACTGATAGCTGCTCTGAGAAATACGACATGGCAACAGTTCTAGGAACAGGAGGCGAATATCCGGATTTCGGGTTGTTGTACCCAGCATAATTTTAGTTAATATTAGCAAGTACAGCTTGTCTACTTGCAGCCTTATATACAGTATATATCACTATATTTTAGGTTTCCATGAACGTATTGCAATTTTAAATGTGTAACTCTGAGAAAACCTTTTTTTTTTTTTTTTTTTTTTTTTTTTTTAAGGATTGGTTTTATAGGAACTTTGATGTTCAACTAGTCGCAGGTCACAGAACAAAGTTGTAAAGACAGTGAAACTTTTTAGCTTGCTGTCCCCATCTTGTGGTCAGACAGTCATCCAGCGTGAAAATTGTGCCTTGTTCTCTCCCTGTTTTCCAGGAGGCCGAGGAAAGGACGGCGCCCCCATCATCACCTTCCCAGAGTACTCAGCCTTCAGCGAAGTGCCCGACGAAGACTTCCTCAGTGTGGTCACCTACCTGACCAGCATCCCCAGGTAGGATACGCTGCTCAGACCACCGACCTCTGCCTTTGAATTCACCCGACTGATAGACAATCGCTGGTTGTCTCCCTCACTGTACTCTCCTCCTTCCAGCCTGGATGCCGCCAGCATCGGCTTTGTCATCATCATCGACCGGCGGAAGGACAAATGGAGCTCGGTGAAGGCCTCCCTGTCCAGGATCGCGGTAAGTTCCACCTGACAAATCAAATCAAGACGAGCAGAATGCAAGTTAGGACCCCCAGAACTCCAGAACTGGGTTGTGATGAAAGCAGATCAAGTAGATGCATAAGGGGAAAATATCTCCTCCCTTTGCGTCAGGAAGATATACTTGTAACTAAAAGAACTTTAATGTATCGCTGAACATGTCATCATATATACATACATGTGTGTGTGTGTGTGTGTGTGTGTGTGTGTGCATATATATACAGTATACATGTGTATGTATACACATGATCACATCAATCAAATGAACAGGAGGCGAATATCCGCAAAGCTCTGAAGTGTCGCGACATAATTCACAAGAACTACTCAACTCTCACCTCTCCTGCAGGGGGCTTTTCCTGGGAACCTGCAGCTGGTCCTGGTCCTGAGGCCGTGCCGGTTCTTTCAGAAGGCCATCGCCGACATTGGAATCAAGCTGCACAGGGACGACTTTAAAATGAAGGTACCGGTAAGCATGCTTTCCTCCACCGCACTCCAGCAGAGTTGATCTGCTGGTGCATGCACTCCACGTTGTGGACAGAAAGTCCATCCATCCATCCAGCCATCCATCCATCCATCCATCCATCCGGTCGTGTCTGATAGGTGCAACCGGCTCCACAGGCAGTGAAGTGGATGGAGACACACCTAAATGTAAACTGTGTGTGTGTGTGTGTGTGTGTGTGTGTGTGTGTGTGTTAAACCTGATGAATTGACCTAGAAAAACAGATTTGAACGTTTTGTGCAGATTGTGATGCTGAACTCGCTGTCGGATCTCCATGGCTACGTGGACAAAGGTCAGCTGACCCGGGAGCTGGGAGGCAGCCTGGAGTACTGCCACAGCCAGTGGATCCACCACCGCACAGTGAGTCCACACACACACACACACACACACACACACACACACACACACACACACACACAATGTTGGTGTGTGTGTGTGAGTGTGTGTGTAACCAAGCACTTCCTCCAACCAGGCCATCGAGAACTTTGCCTTGACGGTCAAGACCACGGCTCAGATGCTGCAGAAGTTTGGATCGGACCTGGCCGAGACAGAGCTGCCCAACGACGTGCAATGCACAAAGGACCTGCTGATGGAGCACACGGACAAGCACAACGGCCTGAAGGTGGCGTACACAGTTGCAGGGATCAGAGCCCAGATTTACCTCCAGCAGACTGATCAGTTCGACTCTGCCTCCTAAGATAAATACTGATACTTTTTAAGTATTTATTGCTTGTACTAAATACTGGTGAAGCTGTCCATGTATCCAAACACTAGAGGGTGACACCTTTAAAAAAAAAAAAAAAAAATCACATTTCTATCTCATTTAAAATGTTATGTTTGTCATGAAGGTTTTTTTTTTTTTTAAATGAAAATGAGGGTTTTAAAGTTAAGAAAT
The DNA here is from genome assembly GCA_009823395.1 of Thamnaconus septentrionalis. Taxonomy (NCBI): domain Eukaryota; kingdom Metazoa; phylum Chordata; class Actinopteri; order Tetraodontiformes; family Monacanthidae; genus Thamnaconus; species Thamnaconus septentrionalis. Next base: position 1,231,708 of record CM020508.1, on the reverse strand, counting down.
TCCACGAACCTGCGTTTTTTTTGTGTGTAAATATGATGATGACAACAGAATGATGCTCAGCAGCTCACCGGGTGATGTTTATCTACACCAGGATGAGCTGAAGCTGGCGCTGAAGCAGGGCACCACTCTGCTGGGCTGCATCAAGGAGCAGGCCAGCAGGTCAGAGGAGCACCAGCTGAGTCCAGACGAGCTGGAGAATCAGACCACGGTGGAGAGGTGAGGGGCCGTTGCTCCTCAGTGTGTGACGCATGTTGACCTTCCGCGACCTTCACGTGTGTAACCCTGCGTTTTCAGGCTCCTGGCCCAGCTGGATGAGACGGAAAACGCCTTTGAGCAGTTCTGGTCCAAGCACCAGCTGAAGCTAGAGCAGTGCCTGCAGCTGCGACACTTTGAGCAGGACTTCAGGGAGGTGGGTCCCAATACAAGTGGTTATCCAGGGGTCAGCCAAAAAAGTTGTGAATTCAATTGAAAAAAACAGATTATTTTCTGCTTAATGGTCAAAGTAGGTTAAGTTTGAATAAAAAAAAAACGTTTTTTCTTAGAATCTTCATTAACTTGTTCTGCTCTCCAGGTCAAAGTGTCTCTCGACGGTTTGACGGAGGACCTCAGCAACCTATCAAATGTCGGAGACTGTGTGGCCCGAGTGGAGCACCTGCTGAAGGAGCTCAAGTCGCTGGAGGAGAAGGCTCAGGTCAGCCCATCCTCCCCATCAGGACACCTCAGCTAGTCCGCTGAGTTGTTGATATGGGTTATATTTTTTTTCTTCTCCTCTGCAGGCCACGGTGGAGAAGGCCCAGCTCCACGCCCTGCATGGCGAGCAGCTGATCCAGAGCAACCACTATGCTGTGGACTCCATCCGGCCCAAATGTGTGGAGCTGCGGAGGGTCTGCGACGACTTCAGCAACGGTGCCAAGAAGAAGACGGATGTCCTGTCCAAGTCTCTGGCTATACACGTCGGCATCGACAAGGTGAGGGCACCCCCTGGTGGTCAAGGCCCGTTTGTTTCATATTTACCCGTATTGACATCGACAGCATTGGTTCTCACCTGGTGGAGTCTTGGGACTCACTTTTTTTTTTGTCTAGTAAATAAATTATTTAAATTATTGAATTGAATTGTGTGTCCTGCAAAATTAATGCCTAACATTTTGTTACACAATGTAACGATATATGTCTCAAATAGTGGGGCGCGCGCCCCTTGGGTGTAATACCAGGGGAGGCTCGTGTGGCCCCGGGGAACATGTTTCTCTTTTCTTGTGTAATTGGACATTCACTACAATAGATGGCTGTGACGCTCATACTGTCAGAGTATGCGCAGGGCGTAGCTATTAGCTCCATGTTTTCATGTTCCATGGTTTTTATGCACCGAGCATTCAGCATAGAACAGGAGATATCAAGTGCAGTGAAAAAAACCCTCGTGACAACATGAATAAATATTTAACGGTGATGAAATGAAAGGTAGATATAGACGGACATAATGAGACAAACCAAAGTCTCCCGAAAGATAGAGCAGGAAATATGACAAAGCGTAGGAAGCGCCTGGCTTCACTGACTACGGTAAGAGACGAGGAAAGACGTCTCCCATCGAGTAAATGTGCACTGTGTTTACCCTGTCTAAAAATGTCGGTAGAGGACAGCATGAAGCCATATAAATTCACACTTACAGACAGTACACCCCAATCACGCTGAGAAGCCGCTTGAGTTTTTTCAGCAAAAACGTGGTGACATCTTTTCAACAATCATCCCGCTTTGTGAATGCTACTTCAGTAAACCAGTGACCACTGACACAGAGCACCGTTGGTGACATATAAGGTGGCGCGTTTTATATATTGTGCTCCTGAGTTAATGTTGCTGATCAATTTGAATTTATTATTATTTATTGATTTGATTTGATTTTTCAGATTTACATAGTTCAATTAGTCAGACAAAAAATGTTTGTAGTTTAAATAAGGATTTAATTTTTTTTTTCAATTTCAGGCTAATTGATGCACTTTAAATCTTTTCTGTAACAGACTAAAGCACAATGTTAAAGTTATTTGTTGTAAGTTGATCTATATTTCTTTTTTAATACATGGATACAGGAATCAGGAATCAGGAATCAGGAATACAGGAATCAATGTTATGTAATGACAAATTATACTATTTATAGTCGCAGCGGAGAGAGTGGGGCGCGTGAAATATTTTCTTCTTCCTGGGGGGCATAACAGAAAATAATTGAGAAGCACTGTACATATAAATATATGTTTATATATATATGTATATATATATATATACATATATATATGTGTGTGTATATATATATATATATATATATATATATATATATATATATATATATAGTATTATCATCAGTTTTATTCAAAATTTTTTCCGTTTAAAAAAAAATGTCTTCTTGGTCTTGGACATAACAAACAGCTCGGAGGTTGTTTGGTTGCAGGATCCTGTAAAAACACTGCCCCCTTGTGGAGCCATCGTTGAAGTCAGTAGACCTGAATTAATAACAACAACTTATTTTATAATTTTTTTTTTTTTTTTTAAATAAATGACATTAACAACACAAACTGATTTCATCTTATACTGTTTAAGTAAAATAATCCCTGATTTCAAACAAATTCCTGCATGGAAAGTTTGTGCTGTTGAAGTTGTATCATACTTACTGTTACTGTTGTAAAGTGAAGTCTGGTCCCAGGGTTTTTGTGTTATCCTTTTTGTTTTTGTTCAGAGTTGTGTTGCTGTGTGCAGGTGAACCAGTGGTGCGAGTCGGGCATCTACCTGCTGGCCTCGCAGGCCGTGGACAAGTGCCAGTCGCAGGAAGGTGCCGAGTCAGCGCTGAGCGACATCGAAAGCTTCCGTGAGTCGGCCCAGAAGAACCAGCTGATGGAGCTGAGGAACCTGCACAACCAGCACGAGGTGGTCCTGTCCCCGGACCTCCGGGCCGCCGTGCTCAAGGCCCTAAAGCGCCTGGAGGACGTGCAGGAGATGTTTGAGAAGCGACACGTCAGCCTGAAGAGGCTGTCGGCCAAGCAAACCCGGCCGGTGCAGCCAGTGGCGCCGCGGCCTGAGTCCTCGCCCAAAAGACCCTCGCTGAAGAACTCGGGCCGTACAGCTGGAGGCCAGCAACAGCCGCCGCAACAGCAGCAGCAGCAGCGCGTGAGTCACGTCACCCTTTAGAACACAATGTTTAGAAACAGGCGACACGGTGGTGCAGTGGTTAGCGCTGCCGCCTCACAGCAAGAAGGTCGTGGGTTCGATTCCGGGTCCCGGGCCTGGGACCTTTCTGTGTGGAGTTTGCATGTTCTCCCCGTGTCTGCGTGGGTTCTCTCCGGGTTCTCCGGCTTCCTCCCACAGTCCAAAAAAACATGCATGTGAGGTCAATTGAACACTCTAAATTGTCCGTAGGTGTGCATGTGAGTGTGAATGGTTGTTTGTCTCTATGTGGCCCTGCGATGAACTGGCGACTTGTCCAGGGTGTCACCCTGCCTTCGCCCTAAGACAGCTGGGATAGGCTCCAGCAGACCCCCGTGACCCTGAATTGGAATAAGCGGGTATAGAAGATGAATGAATGAATGTTTAGAAACAAGTGGAACCAATGAGCTTCTCCCACTCTGCTCCTCAGCTCTGGCACGGAAAGCCTCGGATCACTCCGGAAACAGCGGTGGGAAGCAGTCGGTCGAAGATCCAAACAAGAGGAGGAACATTCGCAAGGCCAGAGGAGGCATCAAGGTGAAGCTGGAGCCTAAGTGGATCCTGAGGAATCTTCTCTGAACGAACCTCAAGGAAGCTTTGCTTAAGGGACCTGAAGGAACATTTTTTTTGAAGAAACCTTCTCAGGAAGAAGGAATTTGGAATAATGACCTTTGACTGAGATTTATTTTGCTAGTTTAGGCAGGTCACCATGGCTCAGTGAGGCCTCCTAGTGGTGCACTTACTGTGTGCACGCTCAGAGTGATATATCATTTGCAATTAAAATAATAAAAATTAAAATTAGATGAAATTGATAATTGATCACCATATAAAGGCACCGTATCTTCTCACTGACCTGACCAGGGTTGTGAGGACCTGAAGTTGAGTTTGATTCTGCTAGTGGTCTCTGCCCACTTTCCACTGGAGTCACATGTCTAACGTGTGTGTGTGTGTGTGTGTGTGTGTGTGTGTGTGTGTGTGTGTGGGGGGCGCAGATCGAGGTGATGCACGAGGAGAGCCAAGGCGGCTCCACTCACGTGGTGGTGTCCAATGAGACAGAGGAGAGTCTGTCCGACAGACGCAGGTAAACACACACACACACACACACACACACACACACACACACACACACACACACACACACACACACGGCTCTGTAGCTGACGCCCAAGTGCGACTCCACTGGGACTCCAGTGTGGAGTTTCTCCACAGTTAATTTTAACCAGCTGTTGTTTTACACTTTCAGATTATGCTGGAAAAACTTAATATGAATAATAACTTAAAAAAAAAGTATTTTGTTTATGATGGGACTGTGTTGCCTTGAGTTGTAACGAGAGAATGATTCATACAATACCGCAAGGAAAGCGTTGTTTTTTGGACAAAGACATCATTTGATACAACTTTCTTGTTTTCATTGTCAGAGGTATAGCATGCAATCATAAGCGTAATAACATTTGGAGACTTTTTATCACAATAAAGGCAAGAACATTGTATATAAATAGAGTCTACTCTTTAAACTTAGGACCTCTTTTTTCTATCCCCTTTTTTAAACTTATCTATATGCACAATAGGAAAACATATAATAATGCTACTGAGAACATCCTTCATGACCAGGTCAATTATGTACAGATAACAGAACAAAACAAAAACAGGGGGGAAAAAACAAAAAAAAACCCTCATACCACAGTATAGTGACAGTGCCGAAAAAAACAACAACACAGACTGTACTGTACATTCCTCTTTCTCTATACCTGTCATTGCATGTTTACAAACCAGTGTATGTTTTATAATGATTGTTAGGAATGAGGGTTAGGGCGGGGTGGGGGGATTAATAACGATAAAATGAACAATAAAACCGTAGCATGTAGAACAGGGATGTACTAATTTAATGAGTTCAGATGGCAGGGGTGACCAGGGACATTTAAAAAAATAAAATAATAATAATAATAATAATAATGATAATTAAATAAAAAATAAATAATAATTAAAAGAAAATAGTAGTAGTAGTAGTAGTAGTAGTAGTAGTAATAATAATAATACTGTTAGTCTATTGTATCCCTTCGATTTGGTCGTCTTCTCTCTACAATGGAAATCCCCTTTGCCCAAACTTTTTGGAATCTGTCCATTTGCAAATTAAGTGTGTGTGTGATCCTTTCCATTAAATATATGTCCTCAATTGTGTCTATCCAATCTTTAACTGTAGGAGGTTCAGGATGCAACCAATGTCTGGTAATGTTTTTCTTGGCTGCAGTTATCATTATTATAAACAGGTTTTCATTGGCATTTTCCCTAATAAAATCTAATTTACCTAAGATAAACATTTCAAAATGGTATGGTATTTTCCTATGGAATATTTCTTCCATTGTTTTATGCACCTCCAGCCAGACGTTCTGCAGTCCTGGGCAGTCCCAGAATATATGCCCGTGTGTTGCATCCTGTCTCCCACATTTCCTCCAGCAAAGAGGGTCCTGCCCTGTGTAGTGCGCTTTTGTCTTTGGGGTGATAAAGAACCTTATCAAACACTTCCAAGCGAACTCCCTCCATGTGTGTGCTTCAGTGCATTTCCAGTGTAGTTCCCAGTCCTTGTGCCAGTCTTCTTCTGTGATTTCAAGATGTCCTTCATTTTCCCATTTATGTCTAATATAGTCTGTGGAATTTGACCTTTTAACTACAAGACCTTTGTACAATCTAGAAATAACACCTTTGATAGTTTTGTTAGAGTATGACCTTAGGAATTCATTTAGTATTGTATCCTCCAGGTCTATAGGGTGATTTTTATTACATTTGTTGAAATAGTCACGGAGTTGCAAATATCCGTAAAAATCCTGTTGTTCTAAAGAAAATTTGTTTCTGAGAGTCCGAAAGTCTTTCAAGTGTGCCTTTTTTGTAAGTGAGTAAAGTGTGGTCATTCCTTTATTTGTCCAAGTTTTAAATCTGGAGTCAAATTGATTTGGTTTTAAGTTTGGGTCGTAGGTAAACCATTTGATTATCCATAGATTATCATGTCGTTTATATTCAGTTTTGAATATGTTCCAGATCATAAGTTGGAACTTCAACCATGGGTTCTTTAACTCGTTTATTTGTTCTATTTCATTATTGCACCAACACTGCTTGAATTGGGGGATCCTTAATTAGATTCTTCTCTATATCCTTCCATCTTGCATTATATTTTGGATTGGTTTAATAGAGGTTTAATTTGATACAACGTTCATTAATGCCGTCAAGGAGTTTGTGGTCGCACAAGTGGCTCAGAATTGGGCAAAGGCCAGCAAATGTTCAAAGCCAGGTCAACCAGCCTCACTCAGAGTGGCTAGATTGCGTCACTCCTCCTACAGGGAGATGCATTGGTTTGTAAGTCTTGGGGTCATTACCAAACAGTGCATGCAGACACACACTCATACAAACACAAGTTAAGAGTTGCCTTCAGTGTGACGTGTTTTATTGTCTAGAATGGTGTTGGGTATGTGGAGTATGAAGTGAGTCAGCTGACTCAGCAACGCCGAGTTGATGTGTTGACCACCTGCTCCACCGCCCTCCACCTCCCTCCTCCCCCCATCTCCTCCCGCCACCCACCCGGCCCCGATCCTGTTAGCTGAGTGCAGCTATACAGTGGCTTTGCATTGTGAATCCAGTGAGAGGAAAAGGATAAGCACCGAAATAAAAACACGAACGGGAGACGCTCTGCAGTTTCTGCACCTCACTTGCACACAACTGATCACAGCTGCGGGTGCGGGTGCGGGTGCAAGGCTTTTATTAGACACGCCCATATAAGACAGCTGGCCTGTCAATCAAGCAATCAGTTAACTCAGTCAATAAACGTAACGTAAAAAAAAAGGATTTTATAGTTGGAAAATCTTGCCTGCACGTCTGTTTCCTGGTGAACTTCCCCTTTTTTGGAAGGGTCAACCAGCCTCACTCAGAGTGGCTAGGTGGCGTCACTCCTCCTACAGGGAGATGCATTGGTTTGTAAGTCTTGGGGTCATTACCAAACAGTGCACGCACACACACACTCATACAAACACAAGTTAAGAGTTGTCTTCAGTGTGACGTGTTTTATTGTCAATAAACATAACATCATAACACAACATTAAGTTTAACCATCATAAACATAAAACTCAAATAACAACGAAACATTTAATAATTGGGAGCACCAAGTCAACAGATCCAAGTATGTCACATGACACAAGGTGTGTGGTTGTTGCAAATTTCACAAATTGGAACAATCACTGGGGAACAATCAGGCACTTGCTTGCTGAAGACTTGGACTTTAGGTCTTTATTCCAGAACAACAGACAATCAGAGACAGTGAGATGCAGCATCATCAGTGACAAAAAAACAGCAGTCTGCATAAAGTAAGGCCAGTGCTGTGTGTCTGTGTGTGTGTGCCGGGTTGATCAAGCGGCTATGCGAATGCAGCAGCACAAGGATACGTATTCTGGAAGTACGGCCTGCAGAGCAGCAACAACCTCATCATGGAGCAGTAAAGTCCCCCAGCCTGCCGCTTGACCTCAGGGTCTGTGGTGGCCCGCCACAGGGAGCGAATGTCTGCGGCGGCGTGGCCATGTGATGTGATCATCTGACCATAGACACAGGAATGGCGCAAGGCCTTGGCCTGGCCGGAGAAGTAGACGTGGCCCCGGGGAGCGACGCCCATGGCCTTGGCACACATGCCCATGAAGACATCGTCAATGTGCAAGGAGGAGTTCAGTACCAGGATGGCCCGGTAGATCTTGGCTGCTACGTCGCCCGACACCACGTACCCGGCGCCAGCTGTGTAGTCCGGGTAGGACACCCAGGGGTACAGATCCGGTGGGACGTAGTACTTGTTCCCCTTGCGGCGTACCGGAGGAGATCCTCTGTATACGTGGCCCACCCACAGGTCTCTGGGGGCTTTGGACGCCGTCCCCTGAAGCTGCCGCAGGTACCTGACAAGGTTTGGCATGTGGACGAAGACGTCGTCGTCGGCTGACATGAGGAAGCACGCCCAGTGACAGTGTTCGTGCGCCCACTGGAACTGCAGGATGAGTTTGCGGGTCAGGTTGTGGAAGGTGTCCAGGAAGTCCTGCTGGATCAGGTCCTGGTGCACCCGATCCTCCTGCAGCAGCGCTGCCTGGACACTGGCCCGCTTCTGGGCGTCGTGGTGCACACCCAGGGCGAACAGCACCGTCACGCTGGCCCCCAACTCAGACCGGGCGAAGGACTCATTGCCCCATGTGTTCCTGATGGCCTGGCGCTGCTCACGGTTCTCTGGGGACGACTTGACAAAGAGGAGCAGGAGGACGTTGGCCAAGCCCCTCTCCCTATCCCTGCCCCTCCCACTCCCACCGCCACATTTCCCTGGGTGGTTGATGAGGTACGATGGGTAGCTGATGATGGCACCGGGCTGAGGCAAGGTGTTGAAGTCGTAGCGGTCGACCAGGTAGCGGTACGTGTAAGACCGGATGTGGCTGACCACATGGTGGTCCAGCTCCTCCCAGCAGACCATCAGCGTGCACAGAAGCAGGCTGGTAGTCAGCAGCTGACACTTGCTTACACGGCGGAAGTTCACAAACATTGTTGCCAAAAAACAAAACAAAAACACCAACTCACTCGTCTCGTTCACTTTACTCTTCCAACGATCCAGTTGTCACACATCCACTCAACTGCTGCCCCTCTGGCCGCTTAGGTCCACCTCCTCCACCTGCTTCTCCTCGCTGGTTGTCAAGTTGCTGTTTGTCAAGTCGCTGTTTGTCAAGTCGCTGTTTGTCCTCCACCGTGAGATGCTGAAGCTCCATCTCCTCACGGTGCATCCGGGGTCAAGCTCAGCACTGCTCCCTCATCCCTTCTCTCTCGCTCTCTTCTGGTCAGGAGATATGCCTGGGGTGTCACGTTTAAGCCTCCCTTTCGCCTCTTTGTGGTCGCCGACCAGTCAGAACCAGTACCAGGACCGACCAGCCCCTATGGGTGAGAGAATGAAAAGTCAGACATGTGTCAAAGGGCAGTAATGTGCCTTTGCTGCCTTCTAGTCTGCCAAAAACTGACAAGAAAGAGAAGGAACGAAGAAGAAGAACCAGGTGCCGCAGCTAAAACGATGCAGGAAAAATATTAGCATTGAAGATGCCCATCGAAGATACATTTTAGATTGTTTGTGTGGGGGATACATCCTCCAAGTGATGCAGCATTACTGGATGATTGTGAACCCTGGCAGCTAACTGAGGTGCTCGGTAGTGGGCGAATATAGTTTTAAGTCACTGACTTTTTTCTGCATTGAACTCCATTGAAACCAGTTTTATGAAATAATGATCTTGAATGCTCTGCAATCATTATGAGTGCAAGTATATGAACATTTCAGTGTTGAATGGAAACTATTTCCAATGTCTAACTATTAGTGACTGAGAGAATTCCAAGTGTGCAAAATTCTGTGTGAACACACTAAAAGTCGGCTGTTTTAAAGAGCCATAACCCACGATGCTTGGTTTCCGTTTTTATCGTTTAGCACAACACAACTAAGTATGATTATAATACAAAGCTTTGTTTTAGAAATGTTCACTTTTTTTTGTTTGTTTAGCAATTTTAAGGCATTCAACTTCTGTAATGATATATTGCACACTTGATATTCATTCTCTAAAATCACTTTCAATTAGACATTCAAGGCAGCAACTGTCAAAGCCATCCCATAATGTGTTCAGCGCATCCTGACTGATTTTCCTGCACATGTAATGTTCTTGCAGCATTCTAGTAGATTATTTCATGAGGTTGCTTATAATGGAGTTCAATGCTGAAATAAGTCAGTGACCTAAAACTTTTTATATATATATTGCACACACACAAACACACACACACACACACACACACACATACATGGCAAATGCTTTAAATATATGGCTCTCTTTTCTGTCTCAAGCTAAACAAGGCCAAAAGCAAAACAGCAGAGGGCAATTTGTGCAACAAACATGTCTCATGGGGTGGCAGCAGCACTGGAAACTACAACACCATGAATTTGAGAAAGCATTTGCGGAAGCTAGTGTTGCCAACTTTCATTCAGAAAAATGAAGGACGCCTCCCGCAGTGCTCAGGGCCATGACCATCACAGACCAGTGGCTCGCCAGTAGTGGTAAATCACAACTTAAAATAGGGTTTGAAAAAGTATATGGTTCACATAGTTTGAACTGTTTTGTTACCAATAATTAGAAATAAGCCGAATGAATGTTTAAATTGTATTAAAATATTTTAATTGAACATATTTTTACACAACAATCAATGAAGTGCAGGACGGATGACTTTTACAAAGGGATTAAATAAATAAAGCAAATACAAATAAAGTACAAACTCAACTAAAGTACAACTCAGGATAGTGATGCTCCTTATGCCACCACACATGACTTCATGTCAATTTTTCTAAAGGCCTTTATGTGTCCTGTTTCATCATAAAAGAAAAAAACCTAAAATTCCAGGTGTACAAATAATTCAAATTTAACTGTAAAACATTCCTCCTTCTCATTGCCACATACAGTTAGGCCCAGAAATATTTGACAGTGACACAATCTTCATGAATTGGGCTCTGCATGCCTCCACATTGGATATGAAATGAAACAACAACAACGGAATTGAAGTGCAGACTTTGAGGTTTAATTCAAGGGGTTGAACAAAAATATATAATTAAACATGTAGGAATTGTAGCTATTTTTATACAAATGCTCCTCGTTTCAGGGTCTCAAAAGTAATTGGACAAATTAACATAACCCTAAGTAAAATGTTACTTTTCAATATTTTGTTGAGGATCCTTTGCAGGCAATGACTGCCTGAAGTCTGGAACACATGGACATCACCAAACGCTGGGTTTCCTCCTTTGTGATGCTTTGTCAGGCCTTTACTGAAGCTGTCTTCAGTTGTTGCTTGTTTGTGGGTCTTTCTGCCTTAAGTTTTGTCTTGAGCAAGTGAAGTGCATGCTCGATTGGGTTGAGATCTTTTGCAGTATGTTTTGGATCATTGTCCATCTGTACTTTGAAGCGCCATCCAATCAACTTTGCTGCATTTGGCTGAATCTGAGCAGAAAGTATACCCCTATACACTTCAGAATTTATCCAGCTGCGTCTGTCTTTTGTCACATCATATATATAATCATCATATATATATATATATATATATATATATATATATATATATATATATATATATATATATATATATATATACTGTAGGGGAGGAAATATCTAGGCACAAATACTAATATCTCCCCAACACGTATTCCGTCGTTCGGTACTTAAGATGAGGATTTCAAAGTAAAGTACGTAATAATTGATTTAATCTGACTCCATTTGATAATAATAACTTTACTTTTGTATATCGGTTGAGAGAAAGACTTGATTACTAGTTAAGAATATAGACTCAATATGATTGAATTCTAGTGATTCCGACAGTAGTCTTCAGTTCAGGGATGGCTTACATACATTAACAAACTATTCAGTTTATTTATTTAACATGGAAGAATAGCCTGATGTCTGGGTTGGAGTATTCAGAGGTTATTGAACATGATACCCAATCTTATCTGTCCAACTCAGAGGTTAAGGGTTTGAATAATGTCCAGTGAAACTTACCATATAACTAAGGTCATTGGGATTCTGATTAATCCCTATCTTAGTTCAGTGATGGCAGATATAGACAAATCATTCAGTGACCTTCTTAACATAGAAGAACAGCCCAGACATCTAGGTTGAGATATTCAGAGGTTTATATAATCTAACTCAATAGTAGAAAAACATGATACTCAATCTTTTCTATTCAACTCAGAGGTAAAGAGTACAAGCATTACTTGGATACATTTACCATATAACTGAAGACTAAATCAACATTCAATGTCAGATAATTATCCACATAGAACAAAAATCTCAACAAGTTGATATTGAAGGAAATGGATAACATACCAGTTTATTGCGACGTCCAGAGTAAAATGCAACAAAAATGTAACAGACCGGTTGTGTGAAAATGATGATGATGCAGACCAAGAAGAGGAACAGGATCAGCCAAAAAGACCCCTCAGATTCTTGTTCCTTCTCTTAAATATCCTCCCAGAACAGAGACACCTCTACCATGCATATTTAAAAGATTCAAATCAAATATGTTCTTACTCGGGAACCTTTTGGTCATCAGGGGTTATTTTCCACAGTAACAATAGATCACCAAGACCTTCACACCTCTCGCACTGAGTCTCACAACATTTCAAAGGAAAGTTATAAACAAAAGGCAGAGACAGTCCCCAAATGCACATCAAACAAACCCAAGGAGATACCTTTTGGCCCTCGAGTTCCTTTCCCGTGGCATGTAAATCAAGTTAGTTAATTACAATGGGTGAAATTAACACAGTTGTAACCCCTGTCTGGGAAGAGCTTCCATTAATAGAGAAAACGCTTCAGGATGTGGATTTGACTGTCTTACAGTTTCCCCCTTTTGGCCCCTGAGAGCCATCTGGAAAAAACAAAAGTTAAGAACAAATGAACATAGAATGAAACGATAGGGGTCAAGTTGAGAATTGACAGTCCTTTTCCACATCCATAGTAGTATCATTTCAGTCCTTGTAAATCTGGTAGTTGCAGGGGACCGAGTACCAGGGCAGAGTGTGCGGCTCTGCGGAGAGAACGGAGAGCGCATCGGATGTAGCAACATTGGATCAGGGTGGCAATGAATATGACTGCGCTAACAATCACACATCCCTTGAACACCCAGTCCCACCAAGTGTATGCATATTGGGCCGAGCGTGTAGATGAACTGGATAGGATTTCCGCTGTCTTCTTGGCCAAATTGACCTGCACTTGGGCTTGGGTGAGATGGTAGCCTGTGTTTTGAATGATCCCTTCAACCAAGTCCATGGTGTCTGAAAGGGCTTGGGTGCTCTCTTCGTAGAAGGTGTCCTCCCACCAGGGAGAGATGTCCAGGTCCAGTGGAACTCTGCCCAAAATGTTAAGTTGACCCATAGAAAGTCCTCTGTTACCTCCAGGCAAAAGCTGTGATTTGCTGGGCAGGTTAATCCTCCATAGGAAAAGAGTTCATTTCGCTGGTGACACACCACTGTGTGTGTGACACCTGGATGGCATCTGTGTATCCATGCAGAGACTGGACACTGATGAGCTTTGAATCATTCTGTGAGAAAGGCTTGAGGGTATTACAAGTACAGATAATATAACTTGGGTTTCATGACAACATGTGCGAGAGGTAAACCAGGTCTCAGTGTCCCTTACTGTCATATACCCCATGATGTGGTCCCATTTTATTACCTGATTCTTCACCACATTGCCTATTGAGCGTATGGTGGTGGAATTTGGAAAACCCGTTCTGGGTGAATAAGTGGGAAAGTGACAAAGAACCCGATACAACCAATACATTCACTGTTGGTATACATTAATACAGTAGACAACAATTCCGAATAATTGATATCTTTCATTTGTCCAGACATGAACCATCTATGTAAATCTAGAGTGTCGATCAAATCGTTTAGTGCATGTCTAGGATTCTTTTGTAGGCGCAGATCTAGAATCTCTTGTCTAGCAGTTGTAAATAAATCTCGCGCGTATATGTTTTACAAGTAATATCATGTTCAATAATGCGAGTCTGATTGAAGAGTAAATGGCTAACAGTTAAAAGGGCTCGCGCCTCCGATTTGACTGCTTTGATGATGTTTTCATTGCTATTGATGAGGTGTTGAAAACCAGTGGCTACTTGATTTGCTATCCATGATGAGTATAGTGTTTGGTCGGTTTTCTGTGGAGGAAGTTATGTTAAATCGTAAATCAGTATATGCTGTGTGTGTGAGATTATGTGAGGCTGTATGTGTGCATCTATATATATGTTCGGCTCTAGATCCTTCGTGTCATAACACTTTTAGGATCTAGTCCATGGTTCGACTGTTGGTAAATCACTATAATAGAGCCAATTTTGGAGTGTGGCGTGTTTCTGAGTTGGTACCACGTTGTGAGGTTGTGGAAAATTGATGGGGAGACCTGTGAAATGGCTGCCTTGATCAGATTCAATTTGGAGAGGTGCTCCAAACAGAGGATAATTTGGTTCGCTAAGACCCGTGCCACTGTTCTTGCGGAGTTGTTTTGAGTAGGGATGACATCACCCCATTTGGAGAATTTGTCAATTACAACGAGACAATAGCGGTACCCCCTTTGGCACTGGGAAACGGACCAATGAAATCCATCTGTAATGCTTCCATGGGCCTTTGGGTGCATTCGGCCTGCACAGTTTAGTGCGGCCAGGTTTTCCTTGGTTGTGGGCAGCACACACAAGGCAAGAGGCACACCAGCTGTCCACATCTTCCGCCATCGCTGGCCACCAGAATTGTTGTTTAATCAATTGTAGTGTTTTGTCAGCGGAAACATGTGCATAGTCGTGATACAATTTTATCACGGGTTTATGTAATGATGCATGAACAACATATTTATTCTCTCTGAGAATGGTGCCATCTTTGATTTCGATTAGCTTATCTTGCGTCAACTGTGGTGTAAGTTCTTCATCAGTGACCCACAAATCTTTCTGGTATTGTTTTATGTCAATCGGTGTAGTCGGGATGGTGCTTATAGCAGGTGTATCTGACATTTTCAGTGTCAAATCTGTACCATGTATTGCTGCCTGTTTGGCTAACTGATCAACAATGTTGTTGTTTTGTTCATGCACGTCCGGTTTCTATGAATATGCGCTCGGACTTTGATCACAGACATGGAGTTTTGACACGCTTGAATCTCTTGCCAGATTGATGTAATTGTAGAGAAGTGTTTGATTGGTGTTCCTGCCGAGGTTAGAAATTTGCGTAATTGCCATTGAGCCATGTAATCATGTACTGTGCCAAAAACATATCGCGAGTCTGTGAAAACACATAGTGGTTCAGGGTGTTTTGGCAGAACTTGGTTTAGACGTTGATAGTCAATACCAAACCTCCACTTCCCGGATACCTTCGTGCCGGCAAACATGGAGAGTTGGCAGCTGAGCTACATTGTCTGACTATCCTCTAGCTTCAAGCTCTTTAACAATTTCAACAGCAGCAGTCTCTGCTTCTGGTTTGATTTTGTATTGTTTTTTGTGGTGGCGGTGGATTTCCTTCAACACTCACCTCAAAATCAATAAGGCCACAATCATGTTCATGATTGGCCCATGCGTCACTGTGTTTTATCATTAATTGTTGGACTGGGTCGGTGTTGGTGATGGGCATAATGCTCGCACAGTTTCTGACTGATTTCTTTTTGGCTGTTTTGTCTGTAAGAATCTCAATTTGTTTTTCTAAACAGTGAATAATAAAGCCATGCTTTTCCATTATGTCCATGCCCAAAACCGTACCCTCGCTGTTTCCCGGTAAATACCAGAGCGGCTCTGTTAGCACTGCTGCGCCTAGATCAATCCGGACTGGTTTTGTAAGAATTGCTGTCATTATTGTCTCACCTATTCCTTTGATCTGAATGGTTTCACCTGTTAAAGGTAATGGAATATCTGTGCAGGAGCAAGCAGCACCGGTGTCAATTAATATATCTACTAATCGGCCTCCCAGATTAGATTTTACTTTTATACGGTTGCTGCTGGAAACAATGCTCCCAATGGAGGCCACGCATCCCTATTGTTGTTCGTCGATTTGTTCTGGAGCAGCTAGAATATTGGTGTGAGGACTGCGCGTTTCTGTGTTCCCGATGTAGGAAGTTTTAAAATGGTTTCGCGGATATTTATTGGTTGATTTCTTAAATCTAAATCGGGACTGTGGGGTACCATGCAGCTTGAAACACCGTTCTCTTTTATGGCCAGGTCGATGACAATAGTCGCAAATGACGACATTATTGTCCCCCTCAGCCACCCACTGTGTTGCAGCTACGGGGCGTGGCTTGAGAGCTTTTGATCTCTGCTCTATCTTTGTGGCCCATTCAACAAGTGCATTAAACGTGTTGTGGGGTGGGTCCCCACCCAGAGCCAACGCATTCTGGACAAGTGGTCCAGCATTGTTGCGTAGCATTTGTAGGAGGATTTCGTGGTTGCGGTTGCAATCCTCTACCCCACTGTATTCTTTGAAAACCACCCACATGTGCTCCGCAAATGTCTCGAACGTCTCCTTGTTTGATTGTTTAATATCAAGGATTCGGTGCCATTCAGCCTGTGGCGGTCCTCTCATCTGAAGCAAAACTTCTTTTATTCTATTATAAATGCCGTCGTTAGTTTCACCGGTTGTCTTTCAAGGATTGTTCCAGTCCTCAATCCCTGAGGAATTTTAGAGTGTAAATCTTCTGGAACCGTAATCAAAACTATCTGCCACACATCGCGGGGCTTTAGATTGTAAACTAATGCTTGGAGCATTAGTTTGTCCCAGTAACTCTGGAGCGGCCGCGGCGGGGCATGATGCCGATAACTTCGCGATGCTTGAAGTTTCTTCACAAGACAATGCTCTGGTAATGGTGGTTACACCATTGTTCGCATCTGTAACCGTTTTGACGACTGAAACATTGACGGATTTACTCTTTTTAAGATGAGTTTTCATCCGGTTTCGTTTGTCTTGCTTCGAGTGAGAGGTGTACCGGCTGAGTGACGGATAGAGCGGGCTTTCTGCTGTTGCGAGAACTGTGGAGGTTGTAGGAATCTCATTGGCGGTGTCGACCTGAGTTACAGGGCACCCGGTGATGAGGGTAATATCCTCATCTTCACTGTCGTCTTGATTATAATTCTCTACATTTTGGAGCTAATAACAGCCTCTTTTATAGCCGCAACTGGAAAACCGGCATTGTCACAGTAGTCTTCCAGCTGAGAAGTGTAGCGTTTGTCTAGTTTTAGCTTTTGTTTTAGCAGTTTAATTTCCGCCTCCATTGTTTTACTTTGTCGTGCCCAGTTTATTTTGTCATAATGAAATGCGTCGATTTGTGCGCCGTAGTCTTTTCATTTCTTCGAGCGTAATGTTTCTAAATCTCTGGTGTTCTCTAAAGTGCGGCGTCCTTCTGCTATGGTTTTTGAGTCGTTACGCGGAGTAAATAAACGGTCGCGATAGAGAGTCGCGGAATTTGCTTTTAGATTGTAATGCGACTCCCTTTGTGGAATACCAGTGAAGAATTTCACTGTTATTCCATCTTAAATCTACGCCGAGATCGCTCAGACGAACTAACGTTTCGTATAAACGCGAACCAGCCATGTCCATGATTTGCTCATCCATGCCTACACTTGAACATCCCTGTCCCAGTGAATTGTGAGATGAAACTTTGCCCCCATCGGTTTCTACGGTCTCCGATCTAACAATGGATATGTCGATCCGTTCTATTTTATGTGTCTATATGTGATGTGCGTTCAAACTTTCCCTCTTATTATTACTGTTGTAAATTTGTACTTACCACAGAAGCTGTAGGTAAACACACAGGATTCAAACCTCATTGCTTAACGTGCGGAATTGACTTCTCTCGCCTTCCTGCTTAATGCGATCGCGAGATCACGTCGGGTCACCAAACTGTAGGGAGGAAATATCTAGGCACAAATACTAATATCTCCCCAACACGTATTCCGTCGTTCCGGTACTTAAGATGAGGATTTCAAAGTAAAGTACGTAATAATTGATTTAATCTGACTCCATTTGATAATAATAACTTTACTTTTGTATATCGGTTGAGAGAAAGACTTGATTACTAGTTAAGAATATAGACTCAATATGATTGAATTCTAGTGATTCCGACAGTAGTCTTCAGTTCAGGGATGGCTTACATACATTAACAAACTATTCAGTTTATTTATTTAACATGGAAGAATAGCCTGATGTCTGGGTTGGAGTATTCAGAGGTTATTGAACATGATACCCAATCTTATCTGTCCAACTCAGAGGTTAAGGGTTTGAATAATGTCCAGTGAAACTTACCATATAACTAAGGTCATTGGGATTCTGATTAATCCCTATCTTAGTTCAGTGATGGCAGATATAGACAAATCATTCAGTGACCTTCTTAACATAGAAGAACAGCCCAGACATCTAGGTTGAGATATTCAGAGGTTTATATAATCTAACTCAATAGTAGAAAACATGATACTCAATCTTTTCTATTCAACTCAGAGGTAAAGAGTACAAGCATTACTTGGATACATTTACCATATAACTGAAGACTAAATCAACATTCAATGTCAGATAATTATCCACATAGAACAAAAATCTCAACAAGTTGATATTGAAGGGAAATGGATAACATACCAGTTTATTGCGACGTCCAGAGTAAAAATGCAACAAAAATGTAACAGACCGGTTGTGTGAAAATGATGGTACGCAGACCAAGAAGAGGAACAGGATCAGCCAAAAAGACCCCTCAGATTCTTGTTCCTTCTCTTAAATATCCTCCCAGAACAGAGACACCTCTACCATGCATATTTAAAAGATTCAAATCAAATATGTTCTTACTGGGAACCTTTTGGTCATCAGGGTTATTTTCCACAGTAACAATAGATCACCAAGACCTTCACACCTCTCTCACTGAGTCTCACAACATTTCAAAGGAAAGTTATAAACAAAAGGCAGAGACAGTCCCCAAATGCACATCAAACAAACCCAAGGAGATACCTTTTGGCCCTCGGGATTCCTTTCCCGTGGCATGTAAATCAAGTTAGTTAATTACAATGGGTGAAATTAACACAGTTGTAACCCCTGTCTGGGAAGAGCTTCCATTAATAGAGAAAACGCTTCAGGATGTGGATTTGACTGTCTTACAATACATATACAGATATATATACATATACATATATATATACATATATATATATATATATATATATATATATATATATATATATATATATATATATATATATACGTATATATACATATGTATATATATATATATATATATATATATATATATATATATACGTATATATATATATATATATACATATATATATATATATATATATATAATACGATGCAGTGCGATTCAGCACAGTTTGATCCAACACAATGCGATTTGATTTGAGACTTCAATGTAAAGGCATGATGCTATGCAATTCAATGAGTTTGATTATTTATTCACCAAAATACAAACATTCCGTATTTTTCAATTTAAATTTAATGGTCTTTTGTGAACAACTGGTTCACAATTAACAATAACAAGGCAAGTGCAATATACTTTATGAAAAATAAATTAACCTTTCCTTATTGCTTACAAATGGAATAAATGTTAACTCTTCTTGCTGTTGCTGTAAACAGACACCAGCCTAACTGTCACAATAACACAGTCACAACAGTGAAATAGCTTGGCTGTAATGAGAAATTGAAGACAGAAAAATATTCAAATACTCCAAAAAAAATAATGTCATGGTTCCTTGAACTCAATCAAATTTAGTGCACAATGCAACTACTCATTGGTGTGTGACTTTCAGTCCATACTGTATTATTCAACCGACATGTTCCACTCTAAGGTTTTTCTTTAGGAATATCAGTTGATCCACATGACTGGAGTGAAGCAAATGCTGTATCTTTCAGCACAGCACCCCTTCCGCTGCGCCAGAATTCAGGACTCCGGCGGTGGCCAGTGTTCTTTGTTGTTGGGCACTTTTGGCTGTAGAATCGTTCCACGAATAGCCGCCGAACGATCGTGTCATTCACGCCAGACTTGAAGCGGCACGTACCTCCGTGGCCGGCTCGCGCAGCAATCGTTTTGGCGTCTGGTCTATTTTTTTTATTTTAACTGCGCTGTGCTGTAAGTTACAGCACTGCGCTGTGCAGTGCTGTCTCGGTCTGTGACAGACGTAAAAACCGATGCATCTAGATTTAATCCCAAAATTGCATCGATTCACAGCTGCTCTACCGATGCACTCGCATCGTGGCCGCGCGTGTCCGTGTATCGATACGTATCGGTTAATCTCCCCATCCCTAATATATATATATATGTACACATATGTAGGGTGCCAGGAGGCGGCGAAACGCCATTGTCCACACACACAGTGTGAGAGTCGCTTTTCTCTGTTCACTGACCCAATAAATCAACTGTTCAGAGACTTACTTTGTCGGCTGACTGAAGCCAAAGCAAAGGCAGGAGAAAACACATGCCGCCACTAAACACACCTTCAGCTGTGCAGCGGCTCTGCAGCATGAATGCAAGTGCAGAGCCGGCAGAAGCCAGTAGAATGGAGGGGCTTTGGCCCCGCTCAGGAGAAGCTGCTGATTTGTGTACAATCTGCCACACAATAGGCCGTGTGACGCACGCACGCACATGCACGCACGCACACACACACACACACACACACACACACACACACACACATCCCACAGCAGCAAAATTTATAGCGGGGCCCGCCAACAAAGGAGCGCTTTGACACTCACAGGTCTTGTGACCAAACAGCCCAATGACCCTTCTGATGACCCCCTGAAAACTTAGTGTAGCTTTCTCCACTTCCTGTTTGTCAGCAGGATGGGATGAAACCCAACCTTAGCTAGTCTAAACTAGTCCAAGTGCCTCCTCTGTCTTCTTCATTGTTGCTATCCTCAGAACGCTGCTGACATGGTGTAGCAACCAGTAACTGCTTCCTTCCTATGCCGGTTAATGTCAAACAAACATCTCCAAGTGCTTCAGGAGGTGGGATCTCCCTCAGCGCTAAGCTGTACCATAGGTCCTAGGGAGATAATTCTTTTGGTATCTCTTGAGAATTCTGGAGGAAGACATTTTTTTTCCCCAAAATGTTTGGAACCTGCGGTGAAATTCCGAGGCTTCAGCTGCCAGATGACAGATTGATTTGTTCAAGTCACCAAATAAATTCAGAAAGGCCTACTTCTTCTGATCAGATACAATCTATGATCCATACTGTGGAGGCAGGACAGCGAGGGGGAGTTGCGATGTATTTAGCAGTGAAAAAAAAAAGTCCGAAAAAAAAGACCAACAGGAAATGTGAGTATCTGTGTCTCACCTGCCGTTTCCACAGCGGTGACTCGGGAAGTGGCAACACTTCCTGCCCCGACTTCCAATTTCTTGCTTTGGCCACCGACCGCTTGGAAGCGTTTGAAGAAAGTTTTTTTTGCCCTTGTGGGCTGTATAAAACTGTGTAAACTACTTCCAGCAGTTCCATTTGCCGAACGGAGCCTGCTTCATTTCGGTGCCCTTGTTAACCGATGGTGTCGTTAAGACCAGGCGTGAAGCGGCGCGCATCTCCAAGTCTGGTCTATTTTGTGCGCGAGCCGCAAGCGATCTGTGTCAAGCTGGACAGGAAGTCACTCAAATGAAACACCGGTAAGAAAAGCCGGTAAATCTTCTAAATAAAAGCAAATTTGAAAGTTAAACTTTTCAAAATAAAACACTGTGATGGACAAATGCAATCATGTTTGTGTACCTTATATTTGTCAGTATCACACAGAGTGTGAGGGATACGAAAACACAAACAAACGCACACGAAAGAGAGCAACAGAGTGGGTTGGCTACGGGGTTGGGGGTGGGATTTTGGGTGTCTAAACACACAAACAAATGGGTAAGAGCGAGAAAGAGGCAGAGGGGAGATGTTGTCAAGTCAAGATGGACGATGTAAAATTGATCTTGATGAAAAAATAGCTCTGAATGGGACTAAGCAACAGCTGAGCAGAAGTGCTTTTTGACCGTCGTGGAGAATTCTGGTGTGAACAGGAAGGCTGTGGCTCACGTGTGATTTTCATGGGCGTCCCTTTTACTAACCTGTAGTCGGCCCCTCTGGCCGATTTCTGATAAGAAATACTTTACATTATGGGCTTAAAACTGCCTTGAAATGCAAAATAACACATGCAATTCAAACCGCGATTAATCGCGGTGAACTATAAGGATTCTGCGATTAATCGCGATTAAATAAACAAAACTTTAAAACTCCCCACAAAGTCACAACCTAATCAAAACAGCTCCACGAAGAGATCATGACCCACCAGTTGGGAAATGCTTGTTTAAACAATATTTTGAGGAACCATCGGTAGCCAGGAAGTTGGTTGGTTTACCCCCTCCAGTCATTTGACCACACCTCCCATCCGCCCCTAAACAAATCCCCTAAACAGACGCAGCCCCGGAGTCCTTCCACCTCCATGTGATTGGTCAGACCCTCTGTGCTGCTCACTCGGGATCTGATGGCTTCTGCTAACTTTGCTCCAGCAGCTTGACACGCTACTGTGCGAGCGTGCGACCTTGTGAGCATGTGACCAAACTGTCCTCCAGCTGTCTACCCACTGCATGAACTGCAGTGAACTACAAACCACATGTCAGCAAGTCACATGATTGAGCGTCTGTTACAAACGTGGTCAGCCTCCACCCCAGCCCACCACACACCCCTCAAACTTTGCTTCAGAATGTTGTCCAACCTTTGTGGTTGCACTCAACAGTTTTCTCACCCGTTAATGTTGCAATGGCCCAGCGTGACCTCACCACCTCAGCGGCTTAACCCGCTGGTGAAACAGGGTGAAGCCTGAAACCTGGAAGCCTCTCTGAGGAAGAGCGACTGAAAACATTTTCTCTTACACATTGATAGCCCCCTCCCACCTACTTCGCCCGAGCCCGCCCCGTCATCCAGACATGCTCCCACAGCCTCCGTTGATGCTCCCATCACCTTGGCAATGTCCTGTTTAACCCTCCCCGGCCCCGTGACGTGCTGTGATTGGATTACAGGGAGCAGGCCGGCAGGTGGATTTTGAGAAGGCTGACTCTGTCTGGAGGGATTCGAGACTTGTCGTCTTGGTTTTTTTTTTTTTGTTTGTTTGTTTGGCTGCTGCTGCTTCCCGTGCAAATGAGGAGCTTTGACTGTAAGCAAATGTGCAGTGGAAGCAGCTGGCAAGAAGCACGCAAGCACACCACAGGTCGCAGCAGCAGCAGCGGAAACAAAGATGCAGGAAAAAAAACAGGTCTTTTACCCCGCCACAGAGGGGTAAAAGTGGGCGGAGCCAGGTATGACTGACATAACCGGACATTAGCATAACTCTGGAGTCATTTCTCTTCTTCTTCTTCTCTTTCCTCTTTTTCTTCTTTTCTTCTTCTTTTTCACGGATCTAAAAAATACAATTTGCATGTGGAAGGACTGAGCTGCAGATGGACACCAAGACTCGAGTGGATCAAAAACAAACAAAAAAAAGAAGTGAAGGCCTTCATTAATAGTAGAGTTCAAGACTTGAAGGTGTTAAGCCACCAAACCTTCTGAGGGACATGGACCGTGTCCAATCGCCCCCTACTACTATAGAGGGACTACACCGCTGTGTAGCGGTGTCCGAATCCTGATTGAACATTGGTATTCACTATACAGTCCACTAATTGTATCCCACAATGCATCGCTAGCCCAGCAACAAATGTGCCATCATGCATTGCACTTACGCTAAGAGGAGTCGAGCGTTATTATTCTTTACTTTTAATGTGGGACGACGCATATTTTACTAACATGTACTTTTAACAAAAATGTATATATACTGTATATACATATATATATATATATATATATATATATATATATATATATATAAATTTTCATTGAGGACTGTCTGAAAGTGTTTTTGGTTAATGAGGAGCGCTGTGTAGTTTCTCTTGTTACTAAGAGTATAGAGTAGTATAGAGTATAGAGTTACAGGCTACATAGAGCTCCCTCGACAGGGAGGAGTGGGTCATTTCGGAGACAGTCCCTGACAAGCTTGACTTCAGAGCTCAATAGCCTCAGAGTGACTCAATGACTCAGTGACTTAGTGAGTTCTCTTGGTGATGGTGAGTCGACTCACAAAGCGGTGTCCTCCACCTCGAGACCCCTCCTCCGTCAGCACCGGTGACCCTCTGACATGTGAGTCTATGCCCACATCCTGATGTTTTTTTAATAAGGTGCTTTGAGCTCAGCTACTACTTGACTACAGCGCCACACACACACATCCAACTTGTTTTTCTTTCTCTCTCCTTCCTCTTCTTCTACTAACTGCAGCCTTTAGCACACTAACAAAGAAACATGCACAAAGTCACACCCAGAGTCAGACAGAGTCGTCTGGACTCACTGAGTCACTGACTCACCGGATCCTGAGGCCGTCCAGTCCTCTTCAGTCCGAGAGTTAGAGTGCAGAGGCAGCAGCAGCAGCATGGTGCTGTTTGTCTACCGGCCACACACACACAAACATACACACTCCCCTCCCGGCCTCCTCTCCGACTCTCTCACACCATCTCCTCCGCCTTTTCCTCTACCTCTTCTTCTCCTCCTCCTGTCAGTTCAACACTGTTCTTGTTCAGACTCCTGCTCTGTCTGGCCTTAAGGTTCCCTCAGTGTGACTGTGTCAGAGACAGTGAAAGAGAGAGCGTGTGTATGTGTGTGTGTCTGTGTGTGTGTGTGTGTGTTTAGTGGGTGGATTCATCTAGTGAAGTGGGAGGACTTGCTGACACCAGAGCCTCGTGCACTAGCAGCCCCTCCCCAACAGCCCTTCCCCCACTGTATGTGTGTGTGTGCACATGCAGAGCGGCATTCTCCTGTGTACGCGTGTCCCCACCTCCCGAGTTTCATTTGTTTTTCGTTTTGGCAGTAGTTTCTTTGTGGGCAAAATGCGCTGCGTCGGGTCTCTGACGTGTGTTTATTTTAGAAAAATGTCGAGCAGTGAACCAAACTTGCCACTGGGGTGAAAGCCGGCGTTGGTGAGTAGGTGGTGGGACCTTCAAAGCACATCATACGTAGCACACAGCACATATACTGCTCTATGTTGTTTTAATGTGATCACACCAATCCTTGTATTTCGGCAAAGGCAAACAAAAAAGGAAAACAAACTAAAAAGAAAAAAAAAGCACTTTCTTTTAACTGTCATCACATCATGTCTGCAAAACAACTTGTTTTCATGCATTAAAGCCAGACTATGATTAATTTTTCAGTAACAGTTTTAAGATATTTGTGATGCATTGAGCTCCAGTCCTGGCACTGTGTCCCCAGCTGGCCAAGGAGGTGTATGACTGACTGACACAGGTTGCCTTCCCAGCAACTGTGTCGTTGTTTGTTTGTTGCCTGCCAGGTCAAAAAAATTACAATCACAGTTTCATCAGGAGTTTGATCACATTCCCACGATGCCTCTGTGAGGAAGTATGAGGAAGTTGGACATTGCTCGTTGGGGAGTAAACCCCACTGAATTCTTTCACTCGGGTTTTTTTTTTCCTTCTTCCTCCTCCCATGTTCTTATCGTTAGCTGTTTAGCCATCGTCAGCCGGCATCCATAGCGTAGCCTACCACGCTTGCACTTGACTGTCGCTCAATGAACTTTTCAAGCGTTGGAGAACAAACACTAAAAAAATACACTAAAATAACTCAAATTTGGGTTGTACGTTGCGGACGTTTTTAGTAAAAAAAAAAAAATTAAAAAAATGAGACCGATCTGCTGACTCCGTGTTATTGTGTTGAGAAAGAAAGAAAGAAAGAAAGAAGACAACACCTTTTCTTTTCCTTCACTTTTATTCTTTTTTTGAAGTTGTTTTATTGCTGCTGCGTCTCTGACTGTGCTCTGGTCTCCTCGCAGACTCATCGTGACAGAGCTGATTGAAACCGAGAGGCTGTACGTGGAGGAGCTGCAGAGTATCATCGAGGTGCAGTCAAGTCAAGTCTGACAACTTTCTAATTGTATTGTGTCCAAACTGTGGGTGTACATTATCATTTATTGTAATGCACTCTAGAGGGCTTCATTTTTTACAGACGGAGTCGGATACGGTCACAACTCTGTAACAACTCCCTGTCTTGTCCTCCTCTCTCAACCCCAACCCCCCACCCCACCCACTCACCCTCCACTCCACCACTCCAGGGTTATTTTGCCGAGCTGGACAACTCAGAGCTCAGCCACCTCATCCCGCCCTCCCTGGAGAACAAAAGAGACGTGCTGTTTGGGAACCTGCCCGAAATCTATGAATTTCACAACAGGTAGATTCGAATGCTGTGTGTGTGTGTATCGAGCAGCGGTGTGCGTGCGTTTTATGTTCACCGAGTGACGTTGCATCGCAGCAACGGAACAAGAGGAACTGGAAGAACAAGATGACGTGGTTGACTGGGAACGATAAACTGAACCTGCAGCTGCATTTAGTCTAAAAAGACATGACATGATTCATATTAGTTTGTCAGTATTTGTAAGGTTTATGAGAAATCACAATAATTGGACATTACGTTTATATATTAATGCACCAAGGGCTGATTATTGGTCATAAAACACCTTAAATGATCACTTATCTAAAAAAATCACTTATGACGTACTTTCTTCACTCTTTCAGAACAACAAAATGTCTTGTTGCCATAAACACAGAATTTAATAATAAAAAAAAAAATGTAAAAAATGTAAAAAAAAAAAAAAAAAAAAAGCAGCTTAAAGTTCAGGCTGCGGATGAAATAAAGTTTTCAGAGTGACAAAAAGACAAAAGCGGCCGTTCCTGCCAAGACACTTCTTGTCCTCGTTTGGAACGATTCAAGATTCAAGAACTTTATTTGTCACATGCTCATGCTGGATGTGAAAAACGGGGTGGAGCCAAGTTTAGCGCTATGAAAATCAAACCTGCGCTGCAAGCTGAGCAGCTCCTGACTCCTGACTGTTTTTTCTGAAGTACATGGCTGCTATATGCTAACCGGTTAGCTTCTGCAGACTCAAACATTTCTCAGGGTGAAAAAAAAAAATCCTCCATCAGGAGAAGTCACTGTGGTTTTGGCGACCTTTGACCCCTCTACAGCTTGGTGAAGCTGGTTTTAGCTCAGAAGATTCAGAGTCAATAGCTGCGTTTACATGGACACAAATAATCGGAATAAAGGCCCAATCAGATTAAAAATGCTTCATGTAAACACGCCAATCGGAAGATTCTGATCCAATCTGGTCTGTTCGGAACGAAATTTTATTCCGAACGAGAGAGGTGGTTTATGCCGATCATTATTCCGAATGGCGTCCGTGTACACACCCATTCGGATCCTGTCTCGGACTATCTCCACTGCGCATGTGTGCGCAGTGCGTCACCGTGAGGCCGTTTTTTTGCGAAACATGAACGAAACGATAGACCAAATAAAAACCCGCTGGAAAAGTTTGAAGGCTTGTGAACGAGCCGAGGACGTGCGGACAACGCAGCGTTTATTTACAACACACAGGCGGAAGTACAGCTTCTTCTTCTACTATTTCCGGAAAATTAGACAGCTCCACGCATGCCCAAATGATTCATTCTGATTAAACGCTTGGTGCACGTGTGCGCACGTCACGATCGGATCATTTTATTTAGTGTCCATGTAAACAGTGGATTTGGAATTGCCTTCTGTTTCTTCTGATATTTTTCCATCATCTCCCACCAGGACCTTCCTGAAGGAGCTGGAGACCTGCGGTGACAAACCTGAACTGGTGGGAACCTGCTTCCTGAAGAGGGTTAGTTGACCTTTAACCTTTTATCTCATAATTTTGATTTTGTAATTTGATTTGATTTGATTTTTTTTTTTTTTTTTAATTGAGCAACGAGCAGGGTGTGTGTATGAGAGGTTTCCAGGATGTGATAATTCCCAGAAACAAGACTTTTTGTTTCCTGCTAATCTGGTTAATCCGCTTTGAACACAGGAACAAACCGCCTACCACCGGATCTCCGTCACCCTCTCCGTGAACCAGACAATCTGGTCTGGAGTCTTCCAGCAGGTTCTTTAAATCAATAAATAGAAACCGTCTTGTTCGCAGCAAACCTGAACTATACTGTCACTGACTGATCCACACATACCAGGAGCAGCTGGGGCCTCCATCAGAGGCCTCCATCAGAGGCCTCCATCAGGGGCCTCCATCAGGGGCCTCCATCAGGGGGCACTTGTTGGTGGAGGGAAGTTTTGGAGACCAGAAGCTGGTCTTGGGGATTCCAACCAGTGACGTCCCCATCACTTCCTCCTTTCTCCAGCCTCTATGTTACTGCCTGATAATAATAATAATAATAATAATAATAATAATAATAATAATAATAATAATAATAATAATAATAATAATAATAATAATAATAATAATAATAATAATAACAATAATCAGCAAAACACAGAACAAAGAAAAAACTTTTCATATTTATATATATTTTTTTAATTTGGTAAATTGTGGTGACTTTGCGGCTGGAATCTCTGCCACCTTTGCATCCAGTATCCAGAAAGGATTTTTCCGCTAATTATATTCAGGCACAAAAGCTCCCAGAAATAAGGCACCTGAGGAGCCAGAAGCGAAGTTGAATTTCTGAAGGAATACTTTATTTCTTTTGTTGTCAAATAACATGCATATTGGCTTTCTCCCGAACTCACACCAAGAAAGAGACAAGAAACAGTCGCACACGTCTCTCCAAACATCCCCAAAGCCCCAAGAACAGTACACACACCGGTCTCTGTCATCCTCCATAAAGGGGAAGTATAATGTGTTCGCCCTAAACTAACAGCAACCTGAACATTAATAAACAGTGGAACACATAGAAAACTGAACACTTGAGGAATGTTACAATATGAATACGAGTGTGGTTGATTGTGCTGCAAGTACGAACCCGAGCCATCAAATAATTTGAATCAGTCTGATTTCACAAAGAGAAACACAAGCGCTCCTGTGCGTTCCTATGCACTCTGAGGTGATCATCACAAGGCAGTCAAGGCGCGTCAGTATATTTATATATATTTCATTGTGTCATATATTTTATAGTCACCACCACCTGAATGAGATTTGTAGCTGTTTAGTGGCTCATCTGATCGAGTAAGTGCAGGTTTCAAGTGTAAGTTATTAATGTTGTACTTGTAACTTATTAATGTTTCACGTTCTTAATTAATTAATAAAAAAAAAAATGTATTGATTTTATATTTGATAAGATGTGTGTGTATGATATTTTCCTATATACACACACCTCATCATCAGAGAGAGTCGCTCTGACGTCAGAAACACTTTGATGGACAAAACTGCGCCTGGTTTTGGCTGGCGGTGTTTACGTCTGTCAAATTACATGCAAACGTGAGAGAAAACTCTTTGTGGATCTGGGGCTGCTTTGAATGAGGCATATTTGCATCATTTTGCGTGTAATGACTAATTTAATACATTCAAATGAGTCTGGCGCAGCCCTGCCACTACCTGCGCATTTCCCGCCACTTTTCACATTTGTGAATTTGTGACTGTCCTTGGTGATACTTGGATACTGGACAATCGCTTCATAGATCTGGCCCTTAGTTTCTGTTTTCCAGTGACATCATTGTTATGAGAGTTTTGCCATCATATCATTCTATTCTTATTGGGGCTGAGCCGACAAGAGGCAGGGCTCGAACATGTTTCGACCCATTGTTTTTTAAATGTTAATTGTTATTATTATTATTATTATTATTATTATTATTATTATTATTATTATTATTATTATTATTATTATTATTATTATAATTTAACAAAGCATTAAATAATAATAATAATAATAATAATAATAATAATAATAATAATAATAATAATAATAATAATAATAATTTTGACCCAATTACGACCCCTTTAACCATATTCAATTTTGACGAAATTTGGCAAGCAAAATTGAACCACATGTAACAAATGTCACCAACATTTTTCCAAACTCTTAACTCTGGCTAAAATTTCTGGTCGGTAAATTATCCCCCAACCGGTGAAAAAAAAAAGATCTGTTGCAAAAATGAAAGCTCTAGGTGCTCCATAGCGCCACCTACAGGCAAAAAACAATTACCAAAAGTAGAATAATTCTTGTGGCTAGTACGAACGTCGTAGAGACATGGGACCCAAACCCATGTGTGCATGTGATCCAGTTAAGATCGCTGGGTTGACAATGCCGTAACATCACGTCCACCCACACAATAGCAGTGGCGCCACCATAACAGCTAAACTGAAACGGCCGCATTTTGAAATACCTTTTGCCATCATTGCCATCAGTGCAGGTGGGAACGGGTAAAGAAGATGGAAGTATTTACTGTATGTATTCATGTATTTATTAATCCAACCAATGCTGTCCTCCTTCTCCACCTCCTCCAAACACACTTCCCCACTGGCAGAAAGAGGAACTGCAGGTGTACCAGAAGTACTGCCAGAACAAGCCGTGCTCTGAGGTCCTGTGGCGACAGTGTGGAGACAGCCTTTTCTTCCAGGTGACACACACACACACACACTGGGCTCATATACACGTTGGTGACTTCACTGCCTCCTGAAAAGATGTTTCCATGGTTCAGTTGTGAAGTTGCTTGGTAACTTTTTGTGGACATTTTTTTTTTAATCCCTCCTTAAACCTCCTGCAGCTTTAACCTCACACTGGAAACAGACTGGAAAGATAATTCCATCACTGTGCTCTCTGTCCTCTGTGGCCTACAGGAGTGCCAGAAGAAGCTGGACCACAAGCTGTCTCTGGACGCCTACCTGCTGAAGCCCGTCCAGCGCATCACCAAGTACCAGCTTATGCTTAAGGTGACCACCACGTTTTCCTTGACCACTTTGATTTTTCTTTTTGGCCCAAGGTGTCAGTCAAACACAGCTGAAGAAACAACATAGAGTTCATCAGGGGAAAAGAGTGGGTCAGAGTTTTAGACTGACCATGTCAGCATCATGACTTCAACCCTATAGTGCAGGGGTGGCAAACTCAAATACACAGTGGGAAAAACACGCCAACTCAAATACACAAAATGTAAAACTTGGACAAAGTCTCGGGCCAACATTGATATTTATTGAAAAAAAAATCTTCCTTTAGATTTAACAGTGAACCTTTTTATATAGGCCCAAACAAATTTTGCTTCAACCTGAATATGGAACAAGGAAAGCTTAGTTCTATACAATAAATTATTTAAAATTGCACACATGCAAAATTTTATTTCAAATTTAAAAAAACTCATCAAAATAAATAAAATGTCGACAAAAATCATATCCTTTTTTTTCATTTGCAGCCTTCTGATTTAAATTTCAACAGTAACCCTTTTACACGGGCTTATAATGAATGTAAAAATAAAATAACACCAATACACCAATTAAGTAATGATGCTATCCTTCAATGAACATCCTGGTCTGAATGGTGCGCCAAAATACCAGTGGAGCATTCTGGTATTTTTAGTATTAGTGCTACATGTGCTGTATAATACTGATGGGCCATCTCTACAAGTGATTCTGTATTGCCTCGCCAAAAAATAATTACACTGGGCCAGAGTTTGACAACTATGTTATAGAGCTGCTGTATATTCATTTCATCTACCAAAGAGGAGACTGCAAGCTTTGAAAAATGTATTACAAATAATGGTGACAAGAGTTTGGTGATGTCAGCGGTGTCACGGGCTCTATGGTTGGCAACCAAACAGTGCCAGATCCACAAAGAATTGGAGTGCAGCGGTAAATTACGGCTCTTTTTGCGGCGACTTTGCGGCTATAAACTCCGCCACCTTTGCGTCGTATCCACAAAGGTTTTCTCGCTAATGATATGCAGGCGCAATAACACCCAGAAATGCAGGACCTGAGGAGTCACTATCGCAAATTGCGCTCTACTAACTTGACCGCGTGATAGATCGTCAGATATAACGTGCACACCCCAATCACCAGAAGTTGAATTTCTGACGAATGCTTTATTTTCGTTGTTGTCAAATAACACACACATTGGCTTTCTCCCGAACTCATGCTAAAAAAAGAGTCAGTCACCTACATGTCTCACCAAACATCCCCACAGCCCTGCGCACAGTACACACACCTTTCCAGGGTCTCTGTCCTCTTAAAGGGGAATTATATATGTTTGTCCCATACTAACAGTAACACGAACATTAATAAACAGTGCAACACATACAAAACTAAACACATGTCAGGAATGTTACAATATGAATACAAGTGTACAGTAGTTGTGCGGCAAGAATAATCCTGAACCTTCAAATAATTTTAATTTGGTCTGACTTCAAAAAGAGAAACTCTGGCGCTCCTGAGCGCTCCGGGCATTACGACCACCGTCATGATTGGAAGTCAAAGTGTGTCAGTGTATTTATATATTTTTTTGAGTTATATTTTACAGTTACCGCCACCTGAGTGGCTGATCTGATCGAGTAAGTGCAGGTTGCAAGTGTAAGTGAATTTATAACTTATTTCTTTTGAGTTTTTAATAAGTAAATAAATACAAATATTTATTTTATATATGATAAGGGGTGTGTATGTGTGTCTGCATTATATTTCTTCTTTCTACACATACCTCATCGTCAGCTCTTCGGGGAGGACAGAGTCGCTCTGATGCCAGAAACACTTTGACGGACGAAACTGCGCCTTGTTTTGGCTGACGGTGTTTACGTCTGTCAAATTACGTGTGAATGTGAGCGCAAAATCTTTGTGGATCCGCCGCTGTTTGGAATGAGGCATATTTGCATAGAAGGGGGTGTCATTTTGCTCAAAAATTTAGATATATTCTAAATGAGTGGCGCAGCTATGCCGCTACTTGCGCCTCGGCGCATTTTCCTCCGCTTTTCAGGTTTACATCCGCTCTGTGGATAGCACGCACTGTTTTTGGTGCTGTATGCACAGATTTTCTGGCGTAAAAGCCGGGCAGTCGCTTATTGGATCTGGCCCTGAGTCTTATTCAGTTTAATCTACCTAAAGTCTTCTGTTCAAATATTTCTATCCAAAAACTGTGGTGTTCCATTACAAACAATCTCCTGGGGCCTCATGCATAAAAGGTACGTACGCACAAAAACTTGTTGTATGCCCGTTTCCACGTTCATGTTCGGATGTACAAAAAGTTATTTGACTGTGGAAATGTGCGGTGCTTCACGTCAAGTCTCTGACTTGCGTACGTTCTTTTGTACACGTGTTGGTCCGTTGGCGACACGTACTGGTTGTGTTGGGAAACAATTACTGACGCAATTTCAAATAGGCTTTGATGCACAACACATTGATTTGCAGCGATCATTACAAAATCATGCGCAAACAAAGTAAGTGTAGAAAATAAAGCTAACAGTGGCTGCATGGGCACTTCTGGAGGACGTGGTGAATAGAGCAGTTTGCTGACAAATAATTGAAAGAGACCACCTGGACCTCCTGAGCCGTGTCAGGCTCTCCAAGGCAGTTCTTTTAGAACCTTCAGAGCACAGTGTGACAAGGAGCCGCGGCGCCAACAGCGGCTGACCACGCTGGGGTTCCTGCAACAGGGACCTTCTGAAGAGAGCTGGCAGACACCAGTGCCAGTCGAACTTCAGTCCAACCATGCCAGCTGTGTGGGACGGAATCATTCATGTGTCAACCAGGTAGATCAAATCCCTGGACACTACAATTGATCAGGACAAAATTAAAGCACGTTTTGCAGCGAGAGGCTGATTTACACACGTAATGGGAGCTCTCGACTGCACACACAAAGGTGACATCACATGATAAAAGAAAAAAATACGTCAACGTAAGCATTTAATTCCATCAATGCAGATCATCAGTGGTGCTGCATGTAACTGACTATATGGACAGGGCTGCTTCAGGCCGCGATTGAGTCAAGCCAGTCTCCAGCTACATGGTGCTTAATGGTTGATGACTTAAAAGTGAATTAATTTTCTCGATGATTAATTGTCCCCTGACAAAACAAGAAGGCTATGTGAAAAAAATAATATTGCTCAAACTTATTCTACATTTTACATTTAATAAGATTTTTTTATTTTATTATTTTATTTGTATTTTACTTCCATATTACTGCCTGGAATTATGTAACACAATTTACTGTGTTTTTCTGCCAATATTTTGTCTATAAACAAAAAAAGAGGTGCTTGTTGTTGCTTGTTGTCTGCATTTTATGACAACGAAAGCTGAAAGCAATTAATCGCGTGTGGCGGTTAGCTTTATTTGACACATCTTCACAATGTTATTTTTTCCTTTAAAGATAAATAAATAAATAATCCCCGGACGCACACATCATGTGTGTCAACTCTTCACACTGTCATTAATTACTTTTGTCTCATTAAATAAGACAGGTGCTATTCTTTGCGGGGTCAAACTACAAATTCAGAACTTTTTCTGAAAATTCAGAAGATATGCATATGTACTGTATATGGAGACGTTCCGAGGGATGAGCGGGGCTCGCGCTCATTGGCGATCAATTCCACGATGATTAGGATGTTGAAAGGAAACGTGCATGGATTTGTGCGTTCGCAATGTTTTGAACGTCCGGATTTTTTTGGTAAACATAGTTTTCTGGATTTGACGTACGTTATCATGCATGAGACCAAGAAGAGGTTTGGAGCTCCACCATGAGGAGACACCTTGACCTCAGCCAATCTGTGTTAATGATGACATCCCCTGGACTCATTCTGACAACTCACACCAACAACCAACCACACTTTGGCTCTGTTCATGCCAAAATTCAAGTCTTGTCCTCCACGGTTTAAAACATCATCACTTATTTTATGTTTTGTCTCCTCATATTCGTCACTTGGACCATGAAAAAACTTTAATGGGTTGCTACTTCTTCTCTGTCTATTTCTCTCCTATCTATCTTTAGGAAATGCTCAAGTGCAGCAAAGGAGACGGGACAGCCGAGTTCGAGGAGGCTCTGGCCACCGTGTTGGACATCATCAAGTCGGTCAACGACTCCATGCATCAGATCTCCATCACCGGCTTTGAGGTTTCTCACTCACTCACTCACACACTTACTAAATCATCAGAGCAGGAGGAGTATCAACTCCCACATGAGCAAAACAGACATCTCAACCTCATTCTTTCATAATTTCTGCCATTTAAGACATATTGAAGCTTCTTACACTAGGAGGCAGTCATGACCCATATGTCAAGCCTCCGTGTTGCTGTTGCTGTCGTCTGTAGGGAAACCTGAGTGACCTGGGCAAGCTGCTGATGCAGGGCTCCTTCAGTGTGTGGACTGACCACAAGAAAGGTCACAGCAAGGTCAGACTGTAGGGATGGTGGATGGATGGACGAATGGATGGAGGGATGAATGGAAGATAGATGGATGGATGGATGGATGGATGAATGGAAGATAGATGATGGATGGATGGATGGATGACAGATGACAGACAGATGAGAGATGAATGATAGATGATAAATGGATAGACAGATGATGGATGGATGGTTGTTGCGTGATGGACTGACAGACGGACAGACAGACAGATGTGCAGACAGACTGACAGTGACCCAGGTTACCTTCTGCTGTGGCTCCAGGTGAAGGACCTTGCCCGCTTCAAGCCCATGCAGAGGCATCTGTTCCTCTACGACCAAATGCTGCTCTTCTGCAAGAAGCGGGAGGAGACCAGCGATGGCCATGAGAAGACGCCCTCCTACGGCTTCAAGCACTCGCTCAAGGTGAGCGAGTGAGAGAGAGAGAGAGAGAGAGAGAGAGAGAGGACCTGTCTGTCCAAAAAAAAAAAACAAATACACAACACTTAGTCGAGCTGACGAATGATGAAGCAGACACAACATCATTACCATCAAAGAAAGAAGTGTGTGTTGAGACACAGTGATGGATATGGTCAAATCTAACATTTTTTTTATTAAGAGTATTTGTAATAATTAATTAATTAATTAATTAATTAATTAATATATTAAGGTGCAGTATCACAAAGAACAACCTGACTATCAGGGGGGAAAAAAACAGTTCGCTACAGTGTGATCCTTGTTTGGAGACCGTAAAGATGCAGCTCAGTTTGTAGGGTCCTTGTTTAGAAGCAACAAAGTTAATTCTGTTGGAATCCAGTTTAGGCAACCAGAGCAAAGAAAAAAACAAAACTAAAAGGACCAGTTCAGGCTTGCCACCTCTTGCAGAGGATTCAACGGGGGTGGAAAAAAAACTGACCTAAAAAAGGTTGGGGAAAAACCACCATAAGTATCACAAATGATAAATTTAAGTTACTAGTAACATTTCATCAACACTTCATAAACTTCACAGGAAATAGCTATTTCAACAATCAGGGCGGATCACTGCACAGTGATCCACTTCTTTTTACACTGAACATAACATGGACTCTAAAAATTAACTGACACTCATGAACTCTGATATTTTGTCACAAAAAATTGATATGGAACTTATGTACAGATGTTAAATGTCTAATGTAGGAGCCAGTTTGTATTCATTTATTTATTTATTTATTTAGTTTCCCTTCAAGGAAAGTCATTACGTTCATGACCCCTGCTGGCAGTTTTTGGTATCGCATAAAAGGTTCTCACTCACCTGTGCCAACTGGATGGCAGACAAAGCAGACAAAGCAGACAAAGGCCAAGTTGGATTTTGTTTTGAGCAGTGAATATTAGAATTGGACACGCCAACATGCAAATGGTTTTCAATTTTGTTTGTTTTTGAGTTCCATTTTTTGTAATCATCCTATCATCTGTGGTATTCTTTTTGCCATTTGTGCCCAAATAATAAGACCTTTTTTTCTTTTTTCTTTTTTTTACCTTCTCCAACAATTGACACATTGAAACCACCTTGGCGTCCGAAGTAAATGCCTTAAAAGAAGGCATTACAATTTCAATGTGTGTGTGTGTGTTGCGTTCAGATGAGCTCGGTGGGGATCACAGAGAACGTCAAAGGTGACAGCAAGAAGTTTGAAGTGTGGTACAACGGCAGAGAGGAGGTCTACATCATCCAGGTGCGTTTCCTCCACAGTAACAACACGCTACATTGTTACATTGTTACCTGTGTGTCGACTCAGTGCACTGTACACACAGTGAAAAAGTTAAAGTGTGGATTAGGTTTGTGAGAAGAAGACAATCCTTAATTCAATAAAAACTTCAGAAATCTACGCCCGTCACTCAGTGTCATTCCTCCTTCTTCCACTTGGGGGCAGTGTTGTACCGTTCAGTCTCCACACAATCCTCTTACCAGTCAATGATTCAGACAGAGCGTTATTGGGATTTCTGTATCTCAGTGTGTGTGTGTGTGTGTGTGTGTGTGTTTCCCTCCTCAGGCTCCTTCCATGGATGTAAAAAATATGTGGGTGTCTGAGATCCGTAAAGTTCTAACAGGGCAACTGGAGGCATGCAGAGGTACGAACACACACATCCTGACACACACGCGCCCGCGCGCGCACACAGACACACCCACACACACACACACACACACACAGTATAAGTGGTCACGGTGCGTTGTTTTTAGTGGTTGGCGTTTTTGGTGGGGGATGGATGGACGGACCGACGGACGGATGGATGGATGAGTTTGTGCTTGTTGAGCGTGACGACCACTCGTGTTAGGTCGTGTGGTGATTCAGCCGAGTCGGCAGCGCGGCATCATGGGAAATTCCGCAGCGTGTCCCTGCTGACACGGGGTTGTGATACTCCTGATGACACTCACATATCTGTGAAATCTGTGATGATGCAATCGTCAGAAACTCTTGCAGGTGAATATGCTGCACCCACTACCCCCCCACACTTCCCTCCCCTCCTCTCTCCCTCTCTCTCTCTCTCTCTCTCTCTCTCTCTCCCTCCTTGTGTGAGTTCATGTCTCTCGTCCTCTGTGTCCCCGCCAGTGTCGGTCGCTCGCCTGCTCGCTGCTTGTGACTGACAGGAAGTACAACCTCTGTGAGCCCCCAACACTCGGCTATCTGACAGCCTGTCTGTGTGTCTCTGTGTGTGTGTGTGTGTGAGAGAGAGAGAGAGAGAGAGAGAGAGAGAGAGAGAGAGAGCAGACTGGCTAATAACACAGTAGCCCTGTCATAAAGCCTGGGGAGCAGAGGGCTGCAGAGAGCTCCGACTGTCATCCTGCCTGTGTGTGTGTGTGTGTGTGTGTGTGTGTGTGTGTGTGTGTGTGTGTGTGTGATAGAAAGAGAGATTTATACCTCTGACTCTCTATGAGGAGGGGCAGAGAAGGTAGATGGGGATTTTTTTTCCTCAGAAGGAAGCATAGTCTGGAGCTGCAGCAGCAGCAGGAGGAGATGAGATGGAATGAATGAGAGGAAGGTCAACGGTAGATTTGTTGAAGCTAGAAGAAGTTTTGTGGGTTTTTGTTTTTTTTTGTTGTTGGAAGAATTAGATGTTACGAGTTGCATTGATGTGGGTCCGAATCTGGGACTAAAAACTAACTACAAAACATTTCAAACAAAAGACAAACTTTGGAGGCACTGAGGCTGTTTAGACATGTGACCACGTCCCATGTCTCAATTCAGGGTCTGCATCCTTCGAAGGAAGCGTCCTCCGTCGGAAGGCGGGTCTTCCGAAGGACCCAGACAAGAAGGATGAACCCAAACCCACCTCCCTGGTAACCACATGGGACGGTCTAGCCTTTGGCGTATTTCCTGCTTGTGTCACCGCCGTTCCCTACTGCTGGCCAACTCCGGTAGTGACGTTTTTATAGCATCAAGCTAACCATTGGTTCGAACATCTAACCATGGCGTTGGATGTTCAAATAAGTAAAAACCCTGCAGTAAAAACGTAATATTTTATGTGAAATTTGGATACTTTAATTTGTATGTCGTGTCTTTGCCAGTAGACGCCGCCATTTCAGCTGACTTCCGAGGATCCCAGGATGCTTAGCAGCAGCACGCAAAGCTTCCTGGGATACAGAAGGACGTGAAGGATAGTAGTGGTGCATCCTTCGAATAAGCTAAAAGTAGGGTGCATTTCAAGGGCACATTTGGAGCGTCCTTCGAATTTTTGTGAATTGGGACAAGCCTTCACGCAGTGCTATGACGCAACTGGCCTCCAAATGCATGCTTCGAAGGATGCAGACCCTGAATTGAGACACAGCCACACACACTTCTTCTTCTTCTTCTTCTTCTTCTTCTTCTTCTTCTTCTTCTTCTTCTTCTTCTTCTTCTTCTTCTTCTTCTTCTTCTTCTTCTTCTTCTTCTCCTGTAGGTGTCCGGTGTCTTTTTATAGCAATCCAAGACACTGCCCCCTGCTGGCTGCATCCCCTTTATGTTTCTTTGTTTTATTTCATTTAATTTGAGTCCTGCAGAAGTGACCCCAGTCCTGTCCAGTGAGGGACCTTAATTCAGTTTGGGAGGAGTCAGTGATCTGCTGGATGTCCAAGTAAGACAGAAAGACGGTCTGTCAGCCAAAGTGTACTGGGATGTAGGATTTACCAGTTTAAGTTGGAAACCTCTTCTATGTCACCGTTGCTTCCCCGGCTCCTCCCACAGTCCAGCTCCTGAAGCACGTTGGAAAGTCAGAGTTGTCCGTGGTGATGAACCAGCACCACCAAAAGGTGTAAACCCGTCTTCATCTATCGACAGCTGGTATTAGACTCCCCCTTCAAAGAAGGGCGCGCAACGGTAAAATGCGGCGCTAATGACATGCAGGCGCAAACGCCCACAAATGCGGCACCTGAAACAGGTGCGAATGTTGCGGTCTGGAAACCTGAGAGCAGTTTGTGCCAGAGGTTGTTCGTGGGTGCATGTGTTTGGTTTGTGTTCATGTATGCATGGAAAAGAAAACAAAAAATTTCAGATCGTGAGCTGGCTGCCCTCGCTGCTGAAGCAACGAGCTACGTAGCTCTGCTTGGATAAATGCGCTCCTGTGCGCGCCTGGCATTACGATGCCTCCTCCGTCTTACCAAGACTGCTGCCATAATGGAAAGAAAGTCAAGACGTGTTAGTCATTATATAAGCAAGACAATCACCAACACCTGAGTACCATTTGTATTTTTTCATAGCCTATCTAAAATACTGGCATATATACTGTAGTCTATGCCTATCTATACATAAGATTTGGGGAGCCATATATATATTTCAGGCTCTTCAGAGAGGAAAGTTTCACTCAGAAGCAAGAAACACTTTGACAGACAGAAGCTGCGCCTGGTTTTGGCTGGCGGTGTCTCCGTCTGTTAAACTGCGTGCGGACACGAGCGCAAACTCTTTCTGGATCTGCCGCTGTTTGAATGAGGCATATTTGCATAGAAGGGTGTGTGTCCTTTTGCACGTAATGACTCATTTAAATACATTCAAATGAGTCTGGCGCAGCCCTGCCGCTACCTGTGCCTCTGCGCATTTTCCGCCCATTTTCACGTTTGCGTCCCCTCTGTGGATCGGAATCCCCGTTTTTGGCGCTATTTACACGGATTTTCTGGTGCAAAAGCCAGGCAATCGCTTTGTGGATCTGGCCCTTAGTTTTTCAGGAAACATAAACACACCTCATCTGGACTGTGTGATGAGGATCAGCTGCTATAAACAGTCAGTTTCTGTTTCTTTTATTGTGTTTCTGCAGAAGCCAGCCAGCTCAACATCTACTCAGGACCCATGAGGTGAGACCTCCACCGTTATCTGCGCCACTTTCTGTGTCTCAGCTTTTGACATTGTTGCTTCAATGTCTTGTTTTTTCTGTCTTTCTTCTTTTCAGGAATGTTCGCAAGATGGCACTGAGACAGTCGGACTCGTCCAGTCCAGAGTCAGGCTTCCGCAGGGCCAACCCCAGCCCCAACATGAGGCAGAAGAAAGGTCAGATGTCGCTGAGTTACTTCTCACTTTACCTCACACTTAGGTCCTGTCCACACGGGAACGTTTTTTGGTGGAAACGGTGAAGTATTTAACCGTTACGGCGTTTCGTCCATATGGCAACGGCGTTTTGGGGGACCCAAAACAGTATTTTTTGAAAGCGGGTCCCAGAGTGGGAAAATCTGACAACGCCGTTTCGCCGTTGTCACATCGTTGCCGTCTGGACAGTGAAAACGGCTTTTCCTTGTAAAGCGATGACGTCATCGCACCCTCACTGTCATGTGACCGGAAAAAACAAGGCATGCAATGCGGCAGCAGCGGCACAAACAACAATGATGGCGGCCAGCGGAGTTGTCTTTGTATCGTAGGCGCTTCAAGATTTGTTGGCAATATTACTACAAAACTTCACAAAACCTCAGACTCACTTTTTTTCCGCTACTCGCCATTTTTGTTTTCTGTGTGTTTAGTGTGTAGCGGAAATGCCCTCTTTCCAAATCGTGGGTCCGGTGGCTGTGTCAGCGTCTGTTAACAGCGCCACGTTTCGGTGTGGCATAGGCATTACATTGTTTTCACCCACCGTTCCGTTTCCATCTGTCAGCGTGTGGACGTGACTTTTTTCAACCCCGGGAAAGAAAAAAAACCGCAACGTTCCCGTGTGGACAGGGCCTTAGGGTGGTGGTGGTGGTGGTGGTGGGGGAGGAGTGACCTGAACTCTTTGCACGAAGCCAATCTGCCTTTTTTTTTTTTTTTTTTTTTTTTTAAACCTGGAAACCATCCAGAGGAAGATAAACAAAAGTTGAGTGTTTGAGTGGCAGAGTGCAAACACAATGGGAAAGTAAATAAAAGGCCTGGTGAGACAGTGACCTACACACACACACACACACACACACACACACACACGCACTCTTCCTTTTTGCATCATGCATCGGCACCATAACAAACAACCTCAGAGCCACTTATCTCTGGCACGACACACACACACACACACACACACACACACACACACACACACACAAAACCTACAAGGCTGTTGATATTCTCACTCAGGACTTTCTTCACAAGCGTGAAATCGTACCTGTTATCTTATCAAGTGTGTGTGTGTGTGTGTGTGTGTGTGAGAACTTAGAACTAAGCCAGGTTGACAAGATCCATCCAACCCAGCCTTACCTCCGCTCCAACACTCTACCCACGCCTGACTTCCTGTCCGTCTAACTGCCACTGTTTGTTTTTTTGTTTTGTTTTTTACCTCGGTGCCCAGTGGAAGCTGGATGTGCGGCGTCGCTCCCTTTTTCATCTTCTCTCGGTCCGTTTCGAAACAATTACACAAGATGAGTGTGAACATTTTGCAGTACATCACAGACTGATGATGATGATAATGATAGTGGCTTAAAAAATAAACCCTGACTCCTCTGAAACTGACAGCTGCCCCTCCGTACTCCTTCACACCTCCCTTCTGCTCCACTCCAGTTTTAAAGGTTCTCTGTCTGTGTTTCTTTCTTTCTTTCTTTCTTCTCCTCTCTTAACGCTCCGTCTGCTCTTCCTCACACCTTCATGCCTCATGTCTCTCAGAATACGCTCCTCGTCGGCGTCACCTATCAGCTGCTTCCCTCCTCACACATCTGGATGCGTCACCATCTGTCGCGTTCATCACGACCTGACCGACAGAACAGATCTTTTTTTTTCCCTCTTTGGCGCCTGATCCGCTGATTTGTGGCTAAAACTTGTGTTTCCTCCTATATTTGCATTTTCTAATTTTGTCTTTTTTTTATATATATGTTGGCAAATTAGCAAGACAACAGCAGTGAAGCTGGACCGTGTGATGACTCTGTGGAGTTATTAGCTCTTTCCATTTGGATTTCTGAAGATAATTTCTTTTCTTTTCTTTCTTTGCTTCTTTCTTCCTTCCTTCCTTCCTTCCTTTCTTTCATTCTTTCTTTTTTTGATAATGGTGGCGCAGCTGATGGGGAGATAAAGTGAATGTTTTCACAGAGAGCAGAGAGCCAGGCTGATGATGATGAAGAGGGAGGCTTCTAACGAGATTAAGCTGCATGAGGAACCGAGATTGGGGGGTAAAAGCGAACAAACCAGGGACTTTAGCGGTGTCAAAAAAAGAAAAGAGGAAGTAAGAGTCGAAGGAAGAAAATAAAATTAGCAGCCGACAGAAAGAAGTGATAAAGAGACTGATGGGGAGGAAGAGACATTGTTTCTTCCCTCATTCCTTCCATCCTTCCCCATTCCTTCCCTGCATCCTTCCCTCACTCTTTCCTTCCTTCCTTCCGGCTTCCTTCCCTCCCTCCCTCCCTCCTTCCTTCCATCCTACCCTCCGTCCCTCAGAAGCTCTAACAGTGAACCTCAACAACCTTCCTTCCTCCCTTCCTTCCTGCTGCTGTTAACATGCTGCTTTTCTCCTCTTCCCTCCTCGTCCTCTTCCTCCTCCTCAGCCGACGCCTCATCCGGCCAATCAGGCCACTTGGCCGCCAACGCCAGGAAACGCTTCACCCTGCAGGGTCTCTCCAACCGGAGGTCTCTGCCGGCAGGTAACGCCAGAGCTGCCCTGCTGGCTAAATTTATCCGTGACAGCATCTCCATCTTCTTCTTTTTCTTCATCAGCGTTATCCTTCATCATCTTCATCATCACCACTTTAGTCCCTCCTGTCTCTCTCATCAATGTCTCAGTTTCTTCGGGTCTGTGTGCTGTTTCAGAGGTTTCAACCTGCCGGTGAAGTCATAGGGCCATTTGACCTGGATGTCTGGGCGCTCTGAAGTGAAAACAGGGCGTGAAGTGAAATGTGGAGAAAGAAGAGAGTCCAGGAGGATGGTGGCTGGAGGAATACATAGTTCTCCGCCAGCTAGAATACTGAGACGGAGAACTTCTTAAATCCCTAAAATACCATCCTCTAATATTATTCATGCTCCTCTTGACATTTCAGGAGCGCGCTAACATTTTCCAACGAGTCCTCCAATGTCCTGCGTTTTGCTTTTGATTTTTTTTTATAATGAAAAGCGTCACGGTCCTGGACAGAAAACCATGGATGGATGTACTATATTATATTATAATACATATTATATTATTTTATATTATATTCTAAGAACTGGATACCAGACTGCCAGTATTGTGGTGCAGTGGGTTTTTTTTCATTTGTCACTTGAGGTACTGCAGCCAAAAGTCCCTTGTGGCTCATAAAGCGCTTGTTTCTCCGTCATAGAATAGAATGGACGGATAGAATGGAACGCCTTTATTAATCCC
The DNA here is from genome assembly GCA_009823395.1 of Thamnaconus septentrionalis. Taxonomy (NCBI): domain Eukaryota; kingdom Metazoa; phylum Chordata; class Actinopteri; order Tetraodontiformes; family Monacanthidae; genus Thamnaconus; species Thamnaconus septentrionalis. The sequence goes on along the minus strand of CM020508.1, from coordinate 1,188,057 downwards.
ACATTGGGGAAATTTGCATAATTAAAGCAACAAAAGTAGGGCAAAGAGAAAGAAAAATTATATTAATAAAAATAAATAAAAATAAAAGTCACTGGCCTAAAAAAAAAAAATACCTGACAGGATGACCTTTGACCTTAAACACAGTTCATAATAAATTTTTCTATTGTAGATGTTTAAGTCATGGTGCCGGAGCCAATTTTTATATATTTTGGAAAGGTTCCTCCGAGCCACCAGAGGGCAGCCAAGATTTTAGTGATGGACACCTGCAGAAAACCTGCAGCCATCCTGGCCAGTAGGGGGTGCAGGAGGACTCTGGCTGGGAGGGAACCAGAACTCCTCGGACCTCCTCCCTTTGTTCGCTGCAGGCTGTTGTTCTTTATTTTTTGTCAGACTCGGCCGTCGTATGTAACAGACAGGATTTCACTGCTCCCTTTTTATTATGACGATCAAAATTTTAAAGACGGCCCATTTGGATTAGAGCCCCTCCATCGGTCCTGAAAGAGTTGCAAAACAAGAGCAGCAGTCTGCGCGCTGCTCTCGCTGGCGGCGGTAGCTCGGCAGCAGCGGCAAATAAAACAGCAGCGCCAGAAATTAGTGTGAGAGACGAAGAAGAAGAAGAAGAAGAAGAAGAAGAAGAAGAAGAAGAATGTGATCCGACTGCCGAGAGAACAAAGACTTTTTGGATCAGAATCCCAAAATCCCTGCAGCTGTTGTCTGTCGTTGTGAGACTGGCTAGAGTACTGGATCGTATCAGTAGCAGTAGTGCTGCCCACTAATGGCGGTGTCATACTCTTCCTCTTCCTACTCGTCCTCAAACTCCTTGCATTCCTCCTCCTCCTCCTACTCCTCCTCCCCTTATCCTTGTCTTCCTCGTACTCTTCCTCCTCCTCCTCCTCCCAGTACACCTCATCCCCTCCTCTTCTTTGTACTACTCGTCGTGGTCCTCCTCCTCTTCCAACTCCTCCTTCCCCTTCTCCTCCGTCTTCACCTCCACCTGCTCCTCCATGCCGCCGTTTCCGCTGCCACTTCCTGTCTCTCTCACCATGTCTCCTCTTCCCTTGCTCGCCCTCTCCGGCTTCAGAACCTGCGCCCAAGGAGACGCAGGCCGCCCGCCGCTTCTCTCTCTCCTCCTCTCTCGCCACAAACTCCTCCTCTTCCTCCACCGTCGCTGCAAGACGCACCAAAGGTACCTGATTGCCTGTCAGAGGACTTCCTGCCTCCACACTTCTGTTTTTTTTCTCTCTACTTGTTGTCTTTGGCTCTCTCTCTCTCTCTCTCTCTCTCTCTCTCTCTCTCCTTGACATGCACTCAGTCGGCCAATCAAAGTGCACGTGCTGTTTGCAGTCAGGGGTAGTTATAGCACCGCCCAGTGGTGAAACTCTGTTCCCCCTCCTGTTAGTCTGCACCTCGAACCTGCAGCAGCGGCCAAGAAAAGTTTCCTTTAAATCAGGCATTGCCAAACTACGGCCCGCTGCGTGTCTCTGTCCGGCCCGCGTGAAGGCATTCATAAATCACCCCCCCCCCCCAAAGAAACTTTGGCGGCCGCGGTCAACGAGAAAATGGAACGTTAAAGTTTGGCCACCCCGGCTTTAAATGATCAAACTGAAAAGAAACAATTGTATTTAGTGTCTCGCCGCTGCCACCTGGTGGCTGCTGGCCGTTTGACAAAAGAGGTTTAATCATGTTGGTTTCACGCTCTGCAGCGCCACCTGGAGCTTCTGGTTCTGTTTTGAAAGCAAAAAATGTCATATTTTGGATATATGGGCGGTACCGGAGCTGAGCAGTGATTGGACCTGCCCACTTGCCAACTAGTAAGCCAACTACAGTTGGCTACTAATCTTTAGCAACAACCACAACTTTATGGACATCTCATTGGCTCATTTTTTCCGAGGGATTTAGACCAATAGGAACATTGTAACCAATATGTAACAATAGGAATTAAGGCCACTCCCCCTTATTACCATCTTTTTATACAACCAATGAACTGTACTAATGATGAAGCCACCTCCTGTTGGTGTCACTTATGTGTTACAATAGATTCTGTATCTTCAATCACGAGGTAGTTGGTAGTAGATGATGTTGCAGGAGATTGATGCTGCATTAGTGCGAGTTTTTTATCCGTCACCTGGATTTTTAAATTGTCGTCGCTGAAGTCAAAAAGAAAGGACTGAAACTGAAACAGAACATGAAGGAAACACAGGTGACTTTTCGGATCAGCCCTGTCTTTAAAAAAGAAAGTTATTTTTCATAAACTGTTTGTTCATATAGATGGAAAAATTAATTAATTAATTCATTCATTCATCTTCTATACCCACTTATTCCAATTCAGGGTCACGGGGCCAGATAGATGGAAAAATACTATAAAAAAAAACAAAACAAAAACTATTATGTCCTCTTCCAATTTGAGGCTCTCTTGAAATTTATGAGACGTGCAGAAAATTGTCAAACCGTGGCTGAGAGTAAAAACAACATTAATAGACGGAGGTGGGAAGAGAAGGTAAAGCAGACGTGCATATTCTTGTTTAAAGAGCATCAATAAAACTATAACAATTTTGATATGCTGACATTTCAGAGCACAAGGTGACATTCAGAGTGGCGGGAATACAGATGAGGCAGCAGCCATTCAACTTTTTTCTCTCTTCTGTAGTCGTAGTGTTTGAGTCTCCGGATCAGGAGTCGAGTCGAGTGTTTTGAGTCTCCGGGTCTGGAGATACTGTATGTCGAGTGTTTGAGTCTCCAGATCAGGAATCAATCTGAGTGTTTCTCTGGATCATGAGTCTCAAACTCAAACTGGTCGTCAAAGTTTCTAGCGTGTGCTTTCAGATTTTCCCTCTTCACTCTCTGGCTGAAACCAGGAAATTTCCACTTCTGCCCTCTCAGCCACAAGTGAAGCTTTATAAATTTAGCAATTCCTCTCCTTTGTGCTCACGGTTATGACCCAGTTGTCAAAGCAACCTACCCGCTCCCCCTCTCAAAGGAAGGAAAAGTTCAGCCGTGCCTTTTTAATCCCTAATAATTCTGCTATAAACAGGCGGGGGAAACTTAAGACTTGTTTTCTGACTATAGAAAGTAGCAGCAGCGGCTTCGTTCTATAGAGAGTTGAATAAATCATGCGGCTGATGAGCCTTCAGCCGTCAACAGGCTCGTTAGTCAAGTATGGGAGACACATGTTTAATTTAAAGAGCCTTTTGAATCGGCTGCTCTGACAGCACAATTCTCTTTTTTTTCTCACTGTCGCTGGTGTCACTTTGTGAGAACAACTGAAGTTGAGGACGCCTGACGTGAGGCTGTGCCTTAATGTGTTCATCCTATAATCATGACCACCTTCCTGTGTGTATGTGTGTGTGTGTCTTGTGTGTGTGTCACCTGACCAGGTCCCCTTGCTGCTAGCACAAAGAGCAAGAGGCACGAGATTAAGAGTGATCCCACGCCGTTTGGCTTCGAAGGTACACTTGGATGTGGTGACTTGCCAGCATGACAGAGGTTTCCATTCGTAATTTGTTTTAAAGGAAACGTTCATTTGTTTGGTTCTTATTTGTGATATATGCTTTGTTCGCGCGTGTGTGTGTGTGTGTGTGCACGCGGGTGCGTGTGTGCGTGCGTGTGTGGTTTCGCCTTGTTTGTGTGTCTTTGCCTGCTGTGTTGACTTGTGTTGTGATTTTTGATTGGATGCAAGAGCACCAAACATTGGTATTAAGTAGTCGTAGTAATATTATCCTAGTGTGATCAGGGTTATGGTTGGGGTCAGATTTAGGGTTAGGATTAGTGTTGAGGTTAGACTTGGGCTGGGATCAGGGTTGAGTTTAGGGTTTAGGGATGGGGTTGGGGTTAGGGTTAGGAGTTGGGGTTAGAGTTAGGAGTTGGGGTTAGAGTTAGAGTTGGGTGTAGAAGTTGGAGTGAGGGTTGGGTTAGTTTGGGGGTTAGGGTTATGGATGGAGTTAGGGTTAGGGGTGGGGTTAGGGTTAGAGTTAGAGTTGGGTTGGGTTAGGGTGAGGGTTAGAATTATGGTTGGGGGTTAGGGTTGGGGTTAGGGTTAGGGGTGCGGATGGGGTTAGGGTTGGAGTTGGTGTTTGGGTTTGTCCCGCCTTCCGGGGCTTCACGTTGGCAGCGAATCAGAAGCATTGCGACATTTGACACGTTTGAGATGTTTGCATGTGACGTGTTGCATGTTTTCCCCAGTGTTGAGCAGCTTTGAGTTGATTTGCATATGTTTGTTTCTGTCGGACGCCGGGAGGTGTCGGCCACCTTTTGCTTGCTTGTTTTTGGTCGTCCATCACCGTTGTGAGAACTAGCGTGTCAACAACAAGCCTTTGACTTCCCCAGACACGTTGCGCGGCGCAAAGGCTGCGGTCAGGAAACGCCAAAGCATGTCAGGTGGCGGTGAGGGCGGTACCCCCGCTACCGCTGCCGTCGGGATGTCCACGGTGCCCAGATCCATGTCCCAGCCAGGTAACCATCAGATTGGGATGTTTGCCTTCTGTTGGTCTTCCCGCTTGTGTCACTTCTTTTCTCGTGTGATTTGATTTGATTTGGCATCATCGTCTGTTTCAACACTTCCTCTCTCAGCCTTGTAGCTGATCGTATAGCTCACCCAAGACACCCAGACACATATTTCACTTTTTGTTGGTCACCCATCCATCGTGAGTTGTGCACTCAGGTGTTCAGTGTTGGCTTCAGTTCTGCACGGCCACGGCTAGAGGTTCACTGGTTCCTGTCTCACAGTTCACAGATTCTCGTGCCTGGTTCCAGGGTACCAGGAGATGTTGGGTTCTTGCTTTCGGAACCATGTGTGTCAGATTGATTGATTGACGGTGTCGTTCCCACTCAGGCTGGGTTCAGCGTCGCCTCCCATCCATGGACAATGAAGACTTTGAGACCATCCCATCCAGCGGCGAGGAGTCGTCCAACTCGTCGGAAGAGGGAGAAAGCCACAAAAATGTGAGTCTGAACCGACAAGAGCCACTTTTGAAACAAATCAGAGAACGTGTCCCTTAGAGTGTGTAAAAAGCTTCTGGTTTCTTTAAAAAGACCAATGCAGTACCAAAATCTGCATTCTACTGTTTCGCCTGCAGAGACTGCCAAACTTGGTTGCAAAAAGGCTGAAATGACAGCTGTCAAAAAAAGTAGAGGAGCCCTAAATTCACACTGTTACAAACCGGTCACAATTTTTTTTTTTTTTTTTTTTTTGTCTAAATCAGTGTTACTCAACTGGTGAGTTGTGACCCAAAAGTGGGTTGCGGAGCTGTTTTGATTGGGTCGCGGCTTCGTAGGCAGTTTTTTTACTTTTATATATATATATGTACATGTATATTTGTACACTCAACAAAAATATAAACACACAAAGAAAAATTTGTAGTTATTGTTATGTGACAAAATAGAGTAACTATCCAAAAATAACAGTACAACTTTATCAATAAAGTGACTTTAATTTGCAAGCGTTAGCGTCAATTTCAAAACGAAAGTCCTGGAGTAATGGCAGGAAGAACACAATGGGGGCCGTTCTGGGGAACTGGAACCCACTGGTGGACACGCCTATCCAGAACATCCCAAAGGTTTTCAATAGGTGACATGTCTGGTGTATACGGCGGCCAGTTGAGGACAGGAATACCCTCCCATTCAAAGAAGTCCGTGCATATCCTGGCAACGTGCGGGCGGGCATTATCTTGTTGGAAGGTCAGATGATGGAGTTCAGCAAAGGGCACAATTGGTCTCAGGATTTCATCTCGGTAACGCTGCCCATTCAGGTTGCCATCAATGAAATGCAGATGTTCAACCCAGCAATCAGCATGCCAATGGCGCGCTCCCTCACAATTTGTGACATTTGTGGCATATTGACAAGTGACAAAAGTCCACAGTTTGGTGTGCCCTTTTATTGACCAGACCATAACGAGTGTGTGTACTGGTCACGCATATTGATCACTACTCTGCCATGCCCCATGACTCTCGTGAGTTGAAATACTCAAATCTGAGATTGTAGTCAATAGGAGTGGCCAAGTGACACTGGACTACTGGGTTTGAGCAAAAAAAATCATTCCATAAACAAATACATCAAGAATCTGAGCAAATGTCATGACATTCTATTTTTGTTCACCACTTCAAGTTCGTGCATTTATATTTTTGTTGAGTGTATATACACATATTTATTCTATTACTTATATTCTATTATTGTATGCCTAAAATATTAGGCATAGAATGATGACACTGCCCATCATTCTAGACCAGGGGTATGCCACAGTGGGTTCTAAAATTTGACAGAGGGGCTGGAGCAGCAGCAGATGGATGGAGTGTTTTGGTGACCCACCTCAAAAGAGGAAAAAATATATTGTGCATTATGTAGAAAACGTACTATATTGTCTATTGAAAATTAACAAAAGCAAAGTTACAATAAAATCTGTGTCTTTGAGGCCCTACGGTATTTAGCTCTATATTGAAATGACTCTTACAACACTGAAAAAATGGAAGAAATCTAGCTATTCTATGACTTACTGACTATTAATATAATTTCTTCAAATTCGGCAAGCTGGATTAAAAAACTTTACTAGCAGCATTTGGCCCCCAGGCCGTAGTTTGCCCAAGCATGGTCTATACAGTAAATGGGGTGGCCAGTCCTCCTCCTCCTCCTCTTCCTCCTCTTACCCTCGACCTCTAACAGCAATCAGAAGCCAGAGGGGACGGGTCCCTGACGCTTTGCTAAAGGTCCATGAAGTTTGAAACAAATCCGACAACTTCAAACATCAAACGTTTGCTGGTGCAACAAGTCAATCTGGCATCTGCCCCCCTCCAGTCTTACTGGGCCGCTGAGAATCATTGCCCGGCGCCGACGCGGCCATCCCTCTGCGCCCCCCTTCTTCTACTCATCCCTCATTTCCTGTCCGCTCATCCTCCACTTTCCCACTAAATCCCCGTCTGATCTGCAATCAAAAGACAGAGAGAGAAGCCCTTCTCCCTACTCACACTCCCCACCTCCCCCTCCTTACCCACAGTCTAATTATTTCCCATGGACACCATGTGTCTCATTAGCGACTTGACATTTGAGAAGAGGTGGGGGGGGGGTAGCTGCCCACTAGTGGTATGTTTTTTTTTTCCACAAACACTCAATGGAGGGATCAGAGGCTAGTTTGACTCCAGAGTGTTTTTGTCATCTTTAATAATCAAGCGGGCAAAATCCCTCGGTGGATGTTAACCCTTTAAGCGCCATAATTTTTTCAAGAAAATATTCAATTTTGATATCAAGATTTCAAATGGCGGTGACTTGAAATTGGTTAGAGATAAAGCCATACTGTAATTGAGAAAAATCTTCAGTAAACCCATACTTTTTGTTTGTTTGTTTTTGTATTATGTCAGATGTCAGGTATGTGTATGTCAGTCTCCACAATACCCCACAGGCTCATCAAAATGTTTTTATCCATTTTTGATAATTTTCCACATATCCCAAACAGACCCAGCCATCATCACTGTAATTTACAGGGTGACCACGAACATCCCTGCTGCCTCCACCAGCAGTGGCTGGGCGTTTCCTCCCACAGCTTTTACCACGTTGATCACTACCTCCCCGCGCCCTCCGTCACCATTAGCGGTGTTTTGAGCACTCCTGCTTCCCCCACCACATCCCCTCATCCTCATTCGCCAATTACTCCCACCCCGGCCACGCTGAGGTGAAGCATGTGCTGCATGGACTCGCTGCCGCTGCGTAACTAAAGACGCACCGGCAGACTCACTCTCACGGGATGACTGAATATCATCGTCAGAGTGCGAATATTCCTCTTCGTTATCTGAGTCAGACATTACTTGACGAAGTACTTCGTCAACAAACAAACCTCTCGAGCAATGTATTCTCGGTAAAATTGGCTGTCTTTCTCTCTCTGCTCCCACTACAACCACTTCCTCGTCTCCTCGACTGAGGCGGGCTTTCTCTCTATTTATACTCCAAAATCTGAATATAAACACCTCCACAAATGCTGCTCAGATTTAAGCCACAAATGTCTGCCATCTCCTGGTGTCAAGTGGAAACTACTTTTAGCACCATATTTGCCGCTGTGGCCTGTTTAATTCAGCAATGACACTTGTCGCAATTTTGCGACCATGGCGCCTAAAGGGTTAAGACGTCAAGAGAAAGAAAATTGGAAAAACCAGCGGCTCACAAAGTAAAACCAAACAAAACACACCAGACTAAGTTGATGAAATGGATTTTTGTTTCATTCAAGTTTAAATCGAGGCCAATAAAATGAAATGAAACTGCGGAGCTTCTCCTTCTTCTGAGGACGGAACTCTCCAGTTGGTTGTTTAGAGTGAGAGCCAGTTCAAGTGCGTCCGCTCTGTCAGTGAGTCAGAGGGAAAAAGGAATGACTCACTTCCAGAGCTATGAATCACACTTTATATGAATCACCACATGAACTCAAGGCTTGAAAATAAATGAAAAGCTGATGGAAAATAAAAAGTCTGATGCAGTGCAGCTGAGACGTGGCTCAATGTTTTTGATCATTGATCTTTTTTTACTGACCTTTGACTTTAGACGTGTCGCCTGATTGGTTGGTTGTGGGTTTGTTTGTTGGTTTTTCTCGCTGCAGGGCGATGGCAGCCGTTTCCGGGTGCAGCTGACCTACCAGTCGAGGGAGGGCGGAAACATCTCCCTGGTGGGCGGAGACGTAGTCCAGTTCCTGGAGGAGGCGGAGGACGGACAGTGGTGAGTCCCAGCTGGTTCTGCAGACACTTCCTGTTCCTCTTTCTCCTCCTCTTCCTGTTCTTCCATTGCCTCTTCCTCTCTTCAAATGCTCCTCCTCTCCTTCCTTCTTTTCCTCCTCCCTTCCTTTTCCTCCTCCTCTTCCTCATCCTCCCCCTGCCCCCGTTCCTACTCCTCCACTTCCTTCTAATCCGATTTCTCTTTCTGCTCCTCCTCCTCTTGCTCCTCCTCTTCCTTCTCCTCCTGTTATGTGTGAACCCGAGTTGTGACCCAGAAGCGGACACAGTGGGCTCAAAAGGTAATCAATAGAGTTTACTTAACAAAGTGGCAAAGCAACAACTACAGTAGTGACCAGAAGATACTGTAGGTACTAGTAGAACACCGGGATCAAGGAGTCACAAGGAAGCGGGGAAAGTCTGCACATGGGGAGTGAAATTCTGATAAAGAGAACCCCTCCACCCCCAACTGCATGTCCAGGATGAGAGAACGAGAAATCCAGCACCTCTCTTCTGGGCCGTAGCCCAGCCAGTCCATGAGGTACTGGAATTCTCATGCTCAATGTGGAACATCCAGAATCTTGTTAACCTTGTAGGTCGGGTGATTGTCAATGAGCAGCGGGGTGGAGAGGGTTCGGCTGGAGGGCTGAGAGCGCTGGTGGGGACTGGCTTTAGAAGGGAGACGTGGAAGGTAGGGTGGAGGGAGGCTGGGAGCGTGAGGCGTACGGCAGTGGGGTTGTTGAGCTTCTCAATTTCGTAGGGCCCGATGAATCTTGGTGCCAGCTTGCGTGAATCCACAGGTAGGGATAAGTCCTTGGTAGACAACCAGACCTTTTGACCCGGGCGGTAATCTGGAGCCGGAACCCTGTGTTTGTCAGCCAAGAGTGCAGCACTGGCATGTCTCCACACAGCATGGCAGCGACGTAGATGTGCTCGGACAGATGGCACGGCAACCCCTCACTCCTGCGAGGGGAAAAGTGGGGGCCGGAATCCATACGCCACCATGAATGGAGACATACCAGTTGCAGAGGACGTTATTCCACCCAGGGGAGATGCAAACTCCAGGAGGCCGGCAGACACACAACGCAGGGCCGACTCCAGGTCCTGATTTGCTTGTTCAGATTGGCCGTTTGACTGGGGATGGTGACCGGATGTGTGGCTGGAGGAGGCCCCAATAGCCTTACAGAAGGCCTGCAAGACCCGGGAGGAAAACTGGGGCCCTCTGTCGGAGACAATGTCTACCGGAAGTCCATGCAGCCGAAAAACATGTTTCACCAACAGGTCTGCCGTCTCCTGAGCAGATGGGAGTTTGGGGAGAGGAACAAAATGGACCATCTTGGAGAAGCGGTCCACAATAGTCAGGATGACGGTGTTCCCATTGGAGGGGGGCAACCTCGTAACAAAGTCCACTGACAGGTGCGACCAGGGACACTTGGGTATGGGTAGAGGTTGTAGTAGTCCAGCCGGAGGTTTATGGGAAGCCTTTCCTCTGAAACAAACGGAACAGGCGGCTACAAACTCTCGTCCTTCCCCATTCCTGGCCACCAGAAGTGTTGTTGCAGAAACTGATGCGTGCGGTTGACCCCTGGGTGACAGGTGAGCTTAGAAAAATGGCCCCACTCTAGCACTTTGGACCTCAGTGCGTCAGGAACAAAAAAGTTTGCCAGCAGGCCCAGAACCGGAGTCAGGATGTTGCTGCTGGGCTCGCAGGACCACCTGCTCGATGTCCCACACGGCGGAGTGGATGAAGCAGGTTGCAGGAAGGATGGTTTCTGATGTGGGGACCTCTGCTGGTGGCTCATGTTGACAGGAGAGAGCATCTGGCTTTGTGTTTTTGGAGCCCGGGCGGTAGGAGAGGGTTAAGTGAAACTGCCCCAAAAACAGCGCCCAGCGAGCTTGGCGGGAATTCAGTCTCTTGGCCGACTGGAGGTAGGTGAGGTTCTTGTGATCCGTGAAGACCAGGAAGGTCACTTCCGAACCCTCCAGCCAATGTCTCCACTCCTGCAGCGCAGCCACCGATGCCAACAACTCTCGATTGCCGACATCATAGTTCCTTTCTGCTGGGGAAAGCTTCCTGGAAAAGAAAGCACAAGGATGAACCTTATGGTCCTTGGGGCTCCTCTAAGAGAAGGCAGCTCCAATCCCTGTGTTAAAGGCATCAACCTCTGCAATGAACTTTAGCTTGGAGTCAGGATGATACAGGACTGGAGCAGAGGAAAACAAGTCTTTCAACTTATCAAACGTTTGCTCAGCCTCGAAAGAGGGGAAACAGAACACAAACACTGGTAAGTGACAAAATGCGCTCCAGCTTACAATATATGAAGAAACCCAATCTATGTGAGGATTATGCAACTTCGACCAAGGTACCCCTAACACCACTGGCGGGGAAGGGGAGGAAATAACTAAAAATCTAATGCGCTCATGATGATTTCCAGAAATAGTTGGGGTGAGGGTTTCAGTCTTGTGGGTCACAGTCTCAAGGGAGCTATCATCAATGGCGCTCACGGGCTTAGCATTGTGTAGCAGCTCTAAAGGAATCTTAGCAGAAAGCACAAAACCATTATCAATAAAATCGTCGTCTGCCCCAGAATCTACCAAGACTTGAAGTTGACTGGAACTAGAACATCTGGAAACAGAGGCTGGTAGGCAAATGCGAGGTGGCATTTTGGAGGATGAAGTGGTTTCACTAACCTGAATTGGGGCAGAGGGAGTGGTTTGGAAACCTTAGAACAGAGTGGGCACTGGGAAATGAAATGTCCATACTTAGCACAGTAGAGACTAAGTCTTTGAGACATTCTCCGGTTGCGTTCCTCCGGTGTTAGTCTTGTCCGACCCAACTGCATCGGCTCCTCTGCAGCCGCAGTAAGAGCACCAGAGATGGTGACAGGAGGCGTTGGGTCAGTGTGGTGGGGCTTGTTCAGTGGAGGGGAGTGGCGACAACCCTGCAGTCTCTGCATGTCTCCCGTAGGCGATTATCTATTCTAATAGAGAGACTGATCAAAGATTCCAGCGAATCTGGTTCATCCCAAGTTGACAACTGATCTTTCATCTCCTCTGAAAGTCCCTTGATGACGTTGACTTCAAAGCGGTTTCGTTAAACCCGCTTTCTGCAGCCAAGATCCGAAAATCTATGTAGAACTGAGCGACTGACATGGAACCTTGCTTTAAAGTCCATAGTCTGCGAGCAGCTGCCTGACCGTGGAAGGGCTGGTCAAAAACCCTCCGCATCTCAGCAGAAAAGACTCAAAAGAAGCAAGGCTGGCTGCGTTCGCTTCCCAAAGCGAACTGGCCCATTCTCCCGCTTTACCTCTGAGGAGATTCATAACATAAGCTAGCCTGGCTGTATCTGTAGAAAACGAGCTAGGCTGTTGATCAGAAACAAGGGAGCATTGTAGTAGAAACCTGCTGCACGCTTCTGTAATGTTCAGGCGGTGGGATCGAGGGTTCACGGGTTGGGACCGGAGCTGGCGCTAATGAAGCTGGTTGCGTAGAAGGGGAGGCTGCAGCGCTGGCGCTCCCCTGGGCCGTTAGTTGATTAACGCTAGAAGTCAATGCTTGGATAGAGTGAGCCCTGCATGTTAATGGCCTGCTGCAGGGAATGTGCGCCTGCTGGGTCCATGCTCATGGTCAGCACTTACTGTTACGTGTGGACCCGAGTTGCGACCCAGAAGTGGACACAGTAGGCTCTAAAGGTAATTAATAGAGTTTTCTTAACAAAGTGGCAAAGCAACAACTACAGTAGTGACCAGAAGGTACTGTAGGTACTAGTAGAAGACCAGAATCAAGGAGTTACAAAGAAGCAGGAAGTCCGCACATGGGGAGCAAAGTTCTGACAAAGAGAAGTGTTGAAGAAATTCTGTGATAAAGGTGGACAACAGATAACTACCGAAATAAAAGACTAAAATGGACAACAGGAAACTCCCCAAACCAAAGACCAACCGAAAACCCTCCTCCCTTCTCTTCATCCCACTCCTCCTCCTCTTCCACCTTCTCCTCATCCTCCTCTTCCTCCTCCCTTTCCTCCATCTCTTCCTCCTCTTTCTCCTCCTGTTCCTCCTCCTTGTCCTCCTCTCAGTTGGAGCAAAACAAGTTTCAATCTGTCTCATCAAACTCTCTTGTGTCCACACGCTAAAAAAAAGGTGTGAGAACATAAATTTGCTGCTGTAAGTGAGTGAGTGAGCGAGTGAGAGAGAGTGACAAAGACAGAGTGAGTGATGCCCTTTCACTCTGCACTGCGAATAGATAATAATTGCCCTGCCAGTCCTCCCCTTCACTCTCACTCGTGGGACATGTTTTTTTTCTTCTTCTTTTTTTCACTCCTCCCATATGGAGATTGTATTTTCGGCTCCCGGTTCTTTGACGTCTGTTGTCGAAAGTCTTGTTCTCCAGAAACATGAAGGCCTAATTTTTCCCGTCTGATTCTTTTTTTTTTTGTCTTTTTCACTTCCTGGTGTTTGATTCCATGTGTGCAGCCGAGTCTTGTGATCCCTGCTCGGAATTAGCCAGATTAGCGAGAGCGGCGGCTGCTTTTGTTAGCCCCGTCTGCAGTGCAGAATGGGGGAAAGTCAGGCAGGAGTAGCTGAATGCAATTCTTGTTATTTGTGGGAGATAAAGAACCTTTTCTTCTTCAGTCAGTTGGGTCACTTGCGGACACTTGGCAGCCAATGAGAATCCTTTGGCACAGGAAACATTTTTTTTTTTTTTTTTTCAAATAGCCCAGTATTAAATTTCGAGCCTCTGTTTCAGTGATGGGAATGCAACAGGTTCCTGTCAGGGTTCCCGGTTCTTGGCTAACGTGTCTCCACTAGTGTGAAAACACCTTTAAAAGTCCTGTGTTTAAAAAATATTAGACACTTTCCAAATATCATCGGTGTATAAAATGAATAGTTTGGGTCCCAAGATTGACCCCTGTGGGACACCGCAGGTAATATTTAAGCTCTTTGATTTAAGGTTACCCAGCTGAACAAACTGCTTTCTATTACTGATACAACTTTGTCACCAGGTCATTGCTGCCCCTCTGACACCATACCGCTCCATTTGTTTTTGCAATATGCCATAGTCAATTGTGTCAAACGCCTTCTTAAGGTCAATAAAAACACCCACAATGTTGTTTTTTTTTAATCAATGCAACCTGTGTTTTCTTCAACTAGCTCCATTAGAGCCATGGATGTTGATCTAGATGATCTAAAACTGTACTGACTGTCATTTAGTAAGTTATGTTTGTCAATAAAGTCATCCAGTCTTTTCACAAATAATTTCTCCAGTATCTTTGAGAACTGAGATAGGAAGGAAACAGGTCTATAATTTGTAAATAGATGTTTAACGCAACCTTGTATAACGGAATGACTTCAGCCAGTTTCATTTTATCTGGGAAGGTGCCTGTTATGAACGACAAATGACACAAGTGAGTTAGTGGATCAGCTATTCCCTCAATTACTTTATTTGTGACATATCAATAGCATTCCAATCGGTGGAAGTTTTGCTGGTACTGCTATTCACAACATCAATAATTTCCCTCCTATCAACTGTTTCCAAAGACATTGAATCAACCTTTCTCTCATTGCATTCAATTTCTTCTATTGTTTTCCAGTATGTTTTATTTCTTTAGCAAGATTGGGCCAAATATCAACAAAGAAGCTGTTAAAATCATCAGCTACATCATTCAGTCTAAAGATTGGCCTTCCATTATCTGTAAAGTTATAAGGACATATTTGTTTTATAAGTTTGTTTTTAATAATGCTATTCAATATATTCCACATACATTTAACAATATTTTTATTCTTATTTAGTAGTTTAATATAATAATCCTTCTTTCACACTCTCATAATAGTTATTAATCTATTTTTATATATCTTGTATTTAAACTCTGCCTCTCATTTTACTTTTTTATAAATTGTCTGTATAAGATATTCTTTTTTTTTTACATGCATTTTGAAGCCCCTTGGTCATCCAGGGGTTTCCTGCAAAACGAATCTTAGTGCTATACCGTTTACGAGGGCAGTCCTTATCATATAAATCATTGAATGTATCTACAAATAAGTCATAAGCCTTATCTGCCTCTTTTTCATTGTAAACACTAGTCCAATTCCAAAACATTAGATATTTTTTAAAGCAGCCTAGGATTCTTCAGTCCTTTTTCGCTTATATTTCATTTCTTTTAACTACCTCTTTTTTTATAATTACATTCATACATTATAAAGATTGGCAGGTGATCACTAACATCGTTAATTAATATTCCACTTCTCACTTTACTCTCCATATTAGTAGTAAAAAATGTTATCAATTAGAGAGGTACAATGAGATGTTATTCGTGTTGGTTTGGTCATTGTTGGGAAAAGACTCATACTGTACATTATTTCAATAAAATCATCCATCAATTTATGCTTGTTTGGATTCAGCAGATCAATGTTATAATCCCCACAAATATAAGCATTTTTTTGATTTGTTGTTGAAAACAATATTTCCATATTTGTGATGAACAGGTCGATATTGGATCCTGGTTTTCTGTAGACACAGCAGATGATTACATTTTTTATTCTCAACAATTCTGTTTCAATAGTAATACTTTCCATAATATCATCAGTAGTTACTAGGGGTGTGAATCTTTCACTCACAAAACGATCCGATTCAAATCTCGATTCACAAGCTACGATCCGATTCAGGGACGATTCATAAAAAATAGTTAATAATTTGGTATGATTCGATCCGATTCGGTTCAGTGCGATTCGATACAAATGGACAATTTAACCCCAAGTGCTTATTTTTACTTTACCGATCTTTACCGATCCAGGGCTCCATCAACCGATGCACTCGGATCTCATACGTCACAGACCGATAACCGATTCAAATCGGTTTATCTTTACACCACTAGTAGTTACTGACAAGTTATCAAGAACCCTGTAAGATAGCCCTTCTTCAACAAACAGAGCCACACGACCACCAGGTCCATTAGCTCTATTAGTGCAATGAAATCCATAACCCTTAAGAATGAAATCGGACCCCCTCTCTGCATTTATCCATGTTTCTGTAATGGCAATGATATTAAAAGGTTTTTTGAAAGTAAACTTTTATACTTTGAAAATTTGCGTGAAGACCTCTACTATTAAAATGTATAATGGAAATACCAAGGTCGTATTTGATAGTGGTATTGAACTGTTCCTCTGTGTAGTAGCAGCAATTTGCTTCAATGTTGTCAAGAAGGTTCTGATTGGGATCTATGCCCTGTTCAACTTCTGTCATGAGTCAGGTATGGTAGTGCAAATAGTGCAGTGCATACAAAAGTGGCAATTAATTCCTGATAAGACGACAAAAGTACAGTCTCTGTCAAATCTTTCCAAACAACCCAATCTCCGAATGCAGACCGCTTTGGAATTCTCAGGTGCACCATTTTGGTTTAATAAAAACCTTACAATTGACAGTTCAAGTGGTCTGATTTTTGCCCTGTTTCTTGAGCTGCCTTACCTTGCTGGCTATATAAGCTTGCTTCTTGGTAAGGTGTTCATTAATGTAAAGATTTGTGCCCTTTAGCTTTCTTCCCTGTCTGAGCAGATTAACTTTATGTTTTCTGTTAGTAAAATGAACGATTGTGGCAGGTATGGTGGCCTGTCTTTTATACTCTTACAGTAGCTGGTAGAGGGTGGCATGCCTCAATATTGCTGCTTTCAATGTCAATGTTTTTGCCATGAGGAAATGCTGTTACCTGCTCCTCCGTAGACACATCATGTTCCTCTCTGCTCCCCGACCCGATGCCTTTCACAACTTGCAGGTAGCTCCGTGGTTAAATTGCCAGTCCAGAAATGATTACATCGTTCATTCTGCTCCAAGTCATCAACTCGGTTTTCCAAGTATTCAATATTCCTTTCATATTCCATGTGTTGCCGTTTAAGCTGCTTTTTTTCACTTGTCATCATGTTCATTGCTTCTTTTAGGTCTTCCGTGTCCTTTTGGAGTTGTTTTATTGCTATCTTACTCCTTGGTGTTAGCTGTAGCAATCCAGGTTACCAGCCCCAAAGCTAGGTTCAGTAGCTTAGGGTAGCCTAGTAGCTGGAGTCTGATCCTGGCCTAGAGATGGTTAGCTGGCACTGGCCTGGGGTGGCGAACAGACACTGGGCTGGTGGTTGCCTCTGGGATTGGAGGTAGCTGGCAGCTACTGGAACTGGTGGTAGCTCCTTGGCCTGGAGGTGGTTAGCAGCCAGTAGACTGATGTAAGCTCCTGGTTCTGGGAATGGATAGCAGCCACTGGACTGGTGGTACTTGCTGGGCCTGGAGGTGGCTAGGAGTCACTGAGCTTGGTGGTGGTGTGGTGGTAGCTCCTGGGCCTGGAGATGGATAGCAGCCACTGGACTGGTGGTACTTGCTGGGCCAGGAGGTGGCTAGGGGTCACTGAGCTTGGTGGTGGTTTGGTGGTAGCTCCTGGGCCTGGAGATGGATAGCAGCCACTGGTCTGGTGGTAGCTTCTTGTCCTGGAGGTGGCTGGTAGCCACTGGACTAATGGTAATTCCTGGGCCCAGAGGAGGCTAGGAGCCATCGGGACCGGTGGTAGCTCCTGGGCCCGGAGATGGCTAAAAGGACCTGGGCTTGGTTGTGGTTCCCTTGTCTGAGGTGGCTAGCAGCCTCTGGGACCAGTGTTAGGGGGGCTAAAGGGAGGGCGGTTCCAGCGTTGAGCCTTTTAAACCCAACTAGCGAGAGTGTTTCTGGCTCACTTATTGATCTCAGTTTACATACTGATTGTAGGGCTCCTGAACAACTTTGCTGTTAATGCAGCAGCGTCTGTCTGAGTCTTTTTGCTCCCATTAAGTGGAGCAGCGCAGCTCTAAGAGCTCTCACGGCCATTTTTACCCCCACGAGACGTTTTGAATTATAGTTGTTAATGTGCTGCAGTAGTCGTAGCATTTATGTGCTTACGTCCCGATCGAGTGGCGGCAGAGGAGGAGGGAAAAAAAAAACTCAAAGCAAAGTCATTGGGAGCAAATCTTGACTTTCAGACAAGAAGCCATAATTAAATGTCATTAAGAAGTAAAAAAAGAAAAACGGAAGAAATTTAACCAGAGTGCAAAAAAAGTCATCATAGAATATCTGCTGTGCTCTTGTTTTCTCTGCTACTTCAATTTTGGGGGTTTTATTTTAATGTTTTAATGTTTTTTATGTTTAAAAAAACAACCACTGTATCCAGCAGTTACTTCTTCTTGTGCTTGTTGTTGTTGTTGTTGTTGTTCTTCTTCTTCTTCTTCTTCTTCTTCTTCTTCTTCTTCTTCTTCTTCTTCTTCTTCTTCACCACCTCGTGCAGAGTTTTCTCTGCATTCTGCTGCTTTTGTTTTGCAGCAACATTTGCTCCCAAAGTCAGTGATTGTTACTTTACTTATTCCATTATACAAAAAACAATAAGCAAAAAATACACAAATTAGAAAAACATACATCAGTCTGAAAGCCTTCACCCTTCAAATGAGCTGGAGGTGGAAGCCTGAACAGCGTTTAGGTTCAGCTGAGTTGGAGCCTCCGGACACAAAATGTCTACTTTTTTTTAATCGACTTGGCCGAACAAACAGATGGTTAGATTAGATTCCGACTCGTGGACTGGTGTGTCTAATTCAGGCAGATTAGATTGACAATGCCATCTGATCGGAAACGGCACAGCAATGCACAGCATACGCACACACAGACACACACACACACACGCTTTTTCCCACTGTCTGATGATTTCGTCTCCTGCGCAACTGAAACTGATTTGCATCTAAATCAGATTCACACACGTCAAGGTGACCCAGGGCTGTTCCAATAGTTGTATCAACTGTTGTGTCGACTGTTCAGTTGGCTGTTGTGTCGACTGTGTTGTGTAGCGACCCTGGAGTGTCAGTTGTGGACGGATGGGGGAGACTCGCTTGTCCTTTCTCACCACCAGCAGGATCACCTGCTGACCCTGAGCAGCGTAAACGGCTCTGCGGTGGAATGGATGGATGGATGTTCGGACCATGCGACATCATGCAGCGACACACAACAACGCTATAAAGTTGTGTTCTGGAATGGAGAGAAATTGAACCGCCGAGGTTTTTAATCAAAGAAACACTGAAATCTTTATCGGCCCAGTGGGTCTCAGCAGCAGGAGCGCAGCAGCGTTTAGAGATTTTTTTATTTTTTATTATTAGGTTGAAAAATTATTCTCACTTTAACGCTTGGAAACTTACATTTAAAAAAAAAAAACATAAGTCAGTATTTTTTTGAATATAATTAAATTTTTCTTTTTAGCTTGAAAAATTCTTGTCATTTTAAGGCTTTTCATTCTGTGGCCTTTTGGAAACAAACTGCAATTTAATTAGGTATTTTTTGCTAAATTTCATTTTAACTAGATACTTTTTTAGGTTCTCTACTTGCAACTTTTGCACTTCTTGGAAACTTTCCATTATTATTATTATTATTATTATTATTATTATTATTATTATTTTTTTTTTTTAAAAACCTCAATTTAATTGGCTGAAAAGGTAAAAAGTAAATGTTGCCTACTAGGTGGAAACTAAAAAATGTAATGCCTAGAAATAAAGATAACCAAAATCCCTATAGGCCCAAATCTCAACTGCAGACTTTAACAAAAACAAACAAACAAACAAACAAAAAAACAATACCAACAACAAACCGCTTGTTTTGAAATAGAAATACGGTCCTATCCTGCAGCATGTGTCTTAGGACCAGCAGCAGCAGCAGCAGCAGCTCAGTTGACTAATGCTCCTGTTGCAGAATCAATGGCAGCAGTGGAGGAGAAACACACAGCGGTTGCGGATGAATAATAAATCGTCTTTATGCACAGCGTCGACCTCCATCCATCCTCTCAGCCTGCTGCTTGCTCGCTCGTTCGCTCGGCCGGCCCGTGAAATGAAGACTCCCCCACCCCGCCTGCCCCTCCGCACTGGGAAGTGATGAACCCTCGGTGAGATAAAAGCCCAGTTTTGCCTGGAATGCGCTGGTTTTTCATCAGCTGCTGAATATTTCAGCCGCCGAAAACCGTCGTCTGCGTGGGGTCCCCCCCCACCCCACCCCTTCCATCCACTGCTGCTAAAAGGTCTCACTCACTCACTGGCACACACACACACACACACGGTCAGCACATGCAACATTCATCAGTTTCTCCCTGTTTTTCTTGGCAATTTTTCTTTTTTTGGGAGGGGGCGTCGATAGCATGCGAATGGACGACGGCGGAGACCACTGACCTTGTTCTGCTGCAAGATCCCTCAGAACCCTTATATGTGTGTGTGTGTGTGTGTGTGTGTGTGTGTGTGTGTGTGTGTCATCAGTTAGCATTAATGGAGTTGAAGGGTGCCTTTACACCTTTCCAGATTGAGCCTCTCATGTCACGCCCGCTACACACAGACATCCTCATGCACACGCACACACGCACACGCACACCTACAGCCGACCCTGCATCCGGCCGGGTTGCCTCACATTTCTTCTTCCTTTTTGGGGTTAGGTCCATTCTCTGATCTATGATGCAACTTCCTGCATCCTGGAGGTTCGACGCTGGTCTCTGTCTGTGGTTTGGCTGGTGGGTGGGGGGGGGGGGGGGGGGGGGGGGTGGTAGCGATTTGAGAGCAAATCCTTACGCCCTTGACTTCTTCTACTGGATCTTGTGCTCACTTCATTTTATTTCATTTCACTCTTTCATTTCCATTCTCATTTTATTACAAATTTGAATGTGCGTTCAAAAGAATCACTCCTGTCCTGTTTTACAGAACACAGTCACATAAAATACGTGAAAATACTGCGTACAAATAGTGTAGGAGTGCAATTTGAAGTGCATTTTATAAAACCCTTGTAGAACCCAGTAGAAGTTCCATTCCCGGGCGCGGTATTGCTGCTGCCCACCGCTCCCTCAGGGGATGGGTCAAATGCGGAGGACAAATTTCGCATCCTTCGGGATGTGACAATCACTGGGACTTTAACTTTAAGTACCTGATGCTGGAGTTTAGTTTACCACTACTTTAAGTGCAATGCAGTGCATGGGCAATGTGCAATAATCAGAATATAATGTTATATATTAGAAAAAGAAAAAGAAAGCTCTGTAAATTAGCCCTTTGTGACATCACAAAGTGCACCGCTCCCCCATGGTACAGCGATGGAAGGTCCAACAGAGGTTTTAGCAGGATGGCTGGCTTCAAACAGAGGGTTAAGTGTGCTCGTGTGTGAGATTCCCACCCAGAACCTAGACCCTACCTGCCCAGGTGACTCCTGAGGTTCCCTGAGCCAATCAGAATCAGCCTGCAGCTCACTGTGTCTCGTGTCCTCAGGGTAGTCAAGAACCTGCCGTCAGAGGAGGCGGGGCTGATCCCGCCCCACGTCCTGCAGGGGGCGCCGTCTGGAGGAGGTCACTGAGTCACGGCATCTCCACCTCCAGCTCCTCACTAACTCACCCCGGCACTCTCTCACCTCTTCACTCGCTTGCTGGCTCACTAATTCACTAACCCACTCACTCACTCACTCACTGACTCCTCTAATTGGCTTGCATACTCTTGCTTCAGTGGGCACTCTGGGAGTGGGCGGGCTGCTGGAGTGGGCAGGGTCTGATGTCTTGACTTGGCACCAATCAGATATTCCTGTAGAACCCATTTGAAGGATCAAAATGTCTATTACTATTTGCTTTCATCATTGGCTGTGTGAAAAGGTGGGCAGAGTTTCCAGTCTCAAAAATTGGGAGCCAATGCTGAAGTACCAAAAAAAAAAAATGCTTTCTATCTTTTGGCCAGCAGGGGCTGCCAAAGTCGATTGCAATAAGACTAAAAATGACTGGCTGTCAATAAGGGGGAGGAGCCCAAAATTCACACTGTTACAAACTGGATACAATGTTTCTGTTGGTCTAAAATTTCAGGAAATAGGAACAAAAAAATGTCAATAAAGTTGTGGGTGGGGCTTTAGTTTTGGTGGCTAACGGTAGTTATCTTGCTGGCGGGTGGGTGTTGAGGGGCTTGAGTTTCTAACAGGAGGCCAACGTGGAAGAAAAAGCTGCATTCTGTCATTTGGCCAGCAGGGGCCCCCAAAGTTGGTTGCCAAAAAAAAGACAAATTTCTGTTTTTTACTGAAAAGCAGACAAAGTTTCTATCTATCTATCTATCTATCTATCTATCAAAAACTTACTGCCTGTCTTTAATGGGTTGTGAAGTGGTTGCAATGTTTCTTTTTGTCCAAAAAAAAAATCAGCCACTCGGCTCTAATGTCCATTTTGTCTGATTTGGTCTCATTTTTAGTAAAAAAAAAAAAAAAAAAAAAAATGGCCATGAAGTTAATTGTGGGCGGGCCTAAAGTTTAGTAACGTTAGCAGCAGGTGGATGGTTGTTTGGGGTGGGGGGTGGCAATCACGCTCCAATCACAGCTCACCTCCTCCTGGCACTGCACACCACACATCCAATATGGACTCTTCCAGGGTTTCCAAAAACAGACCAGCAGAAGCTCCAGGTGGTGGCGCCACCAAAACGCAGTGAAAAAACCAACCACTGGGCTTCAGGACCAGCCGGTGGTGTTCGGGGGGGGGGTGATGTCAGTGTGACTCCACCCACTTTCACACACAAATACACATACACACACACAGTGGATTCTGACCACTTTCAAAATAAAAGCCTGGATGTCTGCAGCTCCTACGCTGACCTCCTTGTCCTCCAGCCATCCCTCCATCTCGATCCATTAGCCCCGCCCCTCTTTAAAACACCCCTCCCATCCTCCTCCTCCTCCTTCCCGCCTGACCCCCCCCCCCCACCACCATCACCACCCTCTTTTTCCGCTTCTTTCCATCGCTCCTCATCCCTTCGGTCGACCTTCAGCGCTTCAGTTAAGTGGAGCCCATTTACCCAGTGTTCCACCTGCCTGTTTGCTCTCCTGCCTGATGCTGATCCTGTCGTTGTGATAAATCCCTAAAAGCTGCATTTTGTTCCTCCTGCATTTTTCCTTTTTTTTATTATTTTTTTTTTTTGTCAGTGCAGATAAGGCTGTGCATCCATGTTTCTTTTCTATACCCTTGAAGTCCGTCCTTGTCATTATCTTCTACTATTGTTTTAAAGTCTAATCTATTTTTTGTTTGTTTCTCTCTCATCCCTGCAGACATCTTCAGCGACCTGTGCACTGCGGCACTGTCCGACTCGGAGGACAATGAAAGTGGACAACGGGTGAACGTGGACGACTCCTGCGGTTGAACCTTCAGAGTGACCAGCGGGGAGCCGGCTGGAGCAAAAAAAAAATATAAACATTAACCAAACTGGCAAGGCCAGCTCGGCTTTGGATTCAACACTAACTGCCTTTTCTACTCATAGATATTCTTATTTGAAAAACACAAAATAACCAGCTTGATGTTCAGATGGTCGGAACTTGTGTAGAACCTTAACGTCCCTCAGCAGCACAGCAAGTGGAGAAGCCATATTGGACGTGTTGAATCCAGGAAGTAGTAGCATAAGTCCATTTAGGTCCACTGAGGTCCTCTAACATCCTCTATGGTCTTCAGATGACCACTGAGGTCCACTGAGGTCCTCTAAGGTCTTCTGACGACCAAAGTCCACCGAGGTCCACTGAGGTCCTCTGAGGTCTTCAGAGGTCCACTGGGGTCCTCTGAGGTCCACTGGTGGACTGATGTACTGGTGGTGGATCTATGATATTTATATCCAATATATAAAGAATCCAGATGTTGATGGGGTCAAACATGGTTGGACCCGGAATCCCCTGGAACCTGAGGGCCACCTGCTGGTTGGGTGCAGTGGGTGCAACCATCTCCAAAGTGCCCTGATTTGCTGCTGTGGCCTCGTCAGCATATTCAGCTGCTCTTCAAAGGTCCAGGACCACTGGACCTCCTGGAGGACGCACAATATGTTTCCCCAACGGCTTCCTTCTGTCCTGCTGCTCAAGCCACCACCTTTCTTTCACTCCAGTCCAATCAGATGTGAGCGCACTGCCTTAAAGAGGTCCCTGTGTTTTGTTTTTTTACTATCAGGATATTATCAAACAATCCCCTTCTTCTCCCGAAGGAAAAAAAAAAGCTGTGTTACAAAGGAAACCGAAAATCCTTTTCAACACACTTGGTCATTCTCAGTCGTCTTTTAATCAAGTTATTTTTGGTATATTTCAAAAATGGACAGTTGCTTTCCTGTGAGCCACATTGATCTTTCTGGATAGGAACCAGTGTCCGAGGTCGAAGCATCATCCCAGGATCTTGTTTTCACAGGTTTCCTCTCACTGTCACAGACCAGCAAAGCATCAAAAATATTTTAGGCATCAGAAATATAAAAAGCCACTCAGGTCTGGTGCAGGGCCAAACCTCCGCTTTTGAAATTTCCTCTTAATTTTCAATTTATAACAACGATAAAAAGTCCTTGTTTCATTTCATAGTTTTCCACAAGGCCAAATTGAAGAGACGAAGACAGTAAAAAAAAAAAAAAAAAAAAAAAAGTATCTAAAATGTAACGGTAACAAAAGAAACAACGTTTGGGACAAATATTATTGCCATTCACTTTTTTGTAAAATTTTGTTTTGTTTTGTTTTGCCTTGCTGCTGTGCCAAGGTAGCACCCTCCTCCCCCACTATGTTAAGAGGAATTCTCACCTGATGTTTAAACGGCCCCTCTTTATCAGCTGGGGCGTCTAAATTAGCCCACTTTTGCGGCGGGATACAACTAAGGATATAAATCATATTGTGTGCTGCTGGTTTTTAATATTTTTCCAATGAATAGGAAACAGCATCCTCCTCCACCTCCCCCCCCTCCTCCTCCTCCTTCTCTCTGGTTTGCTGTTTGGCGTTGTCAAAGGTGGCAGATTTATCTGGCCGGCTCATCATGGTTCCTACCACTGTGGAAGCATCTTTACAAAATGACTTTTTTTTTCCTTTACATTTCAGAGCTATTTTTCAGGCTGTTTCACACTTTGTTTTTGCTGCTGCGATGGCAGCTCGTGAAGGCAAAAGTACTTTCAGGAGAAAAAGTGTTTCTTTTACTTGTGCAAATCTACAAATAACACACACTCACACACACAGTCCCGAAACAGTTTAGGGTTACAGGTTAGGTGTCGCTACATTTTGCAGCATCTCCCACAACAACACAGAAAAAACAGTTGCAGGTATCTGATGAACACTTTTCCCGATATTCTACCAATCAGTGCAGTCAGCGTTCTGTTAATTATTTTCCGACTCTGTCTGTGACCTGATTGATTGTTTTGTATTCCAACGTGTCCTGGAAGAATCCCCGCACCAGTTGTTTCATCACGTCGACCACGTGCACAAGCTCGAGCTCGAGCGCCGCTCCAGCTTTGCAACCTGGGTGGAGGAAAAGTGCTGAAGTCCCCAATCTGTTGTTGCTGACACAGCAAAAAAAAAAAAAAGGAAGCAATTTCCGTGAGCTTTGTTCTCAACCAGGTGTAGGATAAGAAGCACTTTCCTGGAGGGATAACACATTGTTATTCTTTTTTTCAGCATAATGTGGGAGAAGTCAGGGAACTATTTGCTGCATGTGATTTTTCAGGGAATTGATTTTTTTTTTTTTTTTTTTAAACGTGGGCCTGTCTGAGCAGCGGAGAGCAGCGTGTCAAAGGAGGTGTGGGAGGCATTTCATCTACAGTGTGATGTGAATAAACATTAGTGTTGGTCAAATGTTACGTATTATGGGAAAAAGCAGTATTTTTGCTATGTAGTCGGTTTACTCAGAGTTTACTCAGTGTATTGACTGGTTTCTACTGCTGGGCTCGGCTGAACTGTTGTTCAGATGTTAAACACACAGAACTGCTGTATTTATAAAGGAGAAGTATCACTTTTAGATTTTTTTTTTTTTTTTTTTTTTTTTTTACAAATTACCTTCTTGAAGCAATTACTTTCATACTGGAAACAAATATTCCACTCCGACTGGACATGCAATGCATGGATGGATGGATGGATGGATGGATGGATGGATGAAAATATAAATGAATGGATGAATAGATGGTTGAATAGATAAATGGATGGATAGATGGAAATACTTACAGTGTAAATAGACTTCAGCCTGTATAGCTGACAGACATTAAAAAAAAAAAAATCCACCGACGTTAATATAAACCTTATTGAAGACAAACTGCTATCTTTGGACATGTTGTATGATTGTTTCGCTCCATCTAATCATAGAAATTATTGTATGTACTTTGTAAAAGACATGTGTATGTTGTTCTGCATCCTTCTGGCAATTGAATTGCCCCTTTTACTACACTGCAGAATGTATCCAGCCTGTATATTTTAAAAAGCTGTCATTGTCATGTACATAATCAGTTGTGGAAAAATATACATTTACAACATTTGTCTGTTTGTTTTATGTGTTTGTATTTTCAGAGGGATTAATCAAAAGCTGAAGCTGTTTCTGTCGATATGGAGGTGATGTGCATGTCCATGCTGCCCCCCGTCCCCAAAAATAAAAGAATTATAAAAGAATTATACGACTATACTACAAACTGGGCTGCAGACTTTTAAACACCGGCTCAGATTCTCAGATTTGAGCTCTTCAGTGGCTGTCTCTGTAGACAAAACCCACTGTAGTGTGTGTGTGTGTGTGTGTGTGTGTGTGTGTGTGTGTGTGTGTGTGTGTGTCAGCGGGTTCAGGGTTCAAACAGACGTAGATGAATAAAGTCTCACCAGCAGGTTCAACTTCACTCGCTGTCTCCCGAGGAATTGCAGAGGAAAATGGGAGGCAGTGAGTCAGCGCACATGAAAAGGTGCTGGAGGAGATTTAAAAAAAAAAAAAAAAACCACTAGAACAAAAAACAGGTCTGTTTACAACAGAGAGGTTGTTTTTGAAACGGCAACATTTTGTTTTGATTTTAGTTTTTATTCTTATTTTTATTTTCATTTTATTTATTTATTTTTTGTTGTTGCATGAATTGACTTTTCTGTCATTTCCATCCCTTTTTTTCATGACTGATCAGTGGGTCTGTGTGTGTGTGTGGAGGTAGGGGCGGGGGATTGTCATCACCCAACTGCTGGAAGAAGCCGTTATGTACAAAAGGTTGGGTGGGGGGCGTTATGTGCACTCTCCCTCTGTGGGGGGCAGCAGAGGAGGAAGTGGCTGCTGACTCTTTCATCTTCTCGCTGTTGCCCTCCTTGTGAAGTATGAAGCCATCGGTGGAGCAAGGAGGGTTTTGATGTGTGTCACAGCAAAAGCCTCACGACACGCATTACTGTCAGCCTGGTCCCGTCCGACTCCGAGACGGAGACAGGAGGCGGAGCTACGACAGGGGCGGAGCTAGGTGGGATAGAATTTGATTAAACGTCCCCTATGGTAATCAGTGCCATCTGGTTTTGAATCAGAATTTCTAATACTGAATTTTTCCAGCATCAAAACTAACAAAAAAACAATTACAGTGGTCCCTCGCTATAATGAGGTTCACCTTTCGCGGCCTCGCTGTTTCACGGATTTTATTTAGTGTCATTTTGCATGCTTTTTTTTTTTTTACAGCGTACGAACGCGCATTGTGTTCGCCGTCCTGATTGGCTCAGGGAGAACCGCACATGTGTTCTGCGTCCTGATTAGCTAAAGGACTTTACTTTACTACATCATTGTCGATCAATCTCCTCCGTGCAGTGTCTCCTGTAAAGTACAGAATGCGTTTGGCAAGCCAGATTTACATAAATGTACAGAAATGTCCATGTTTGTCCATGTTTGTCATCTTT
Source organism: Thamnaconus septentrionalis (assembly GCA_009823395.1). Lineage (NCBI taxonomy): Eukaryota > Metazoa > Chordata > Actinopteri > Tetraodontiformes > Monacanthidae > Thamnaconus > Thamnaconus septentrionalis. Next base: position 1,160,742 of record CM020508.1, on the reverse strand, counting down.
GTCCTGGCGCGACAAAGATGCACCGTCAGAGGAACTGTGAAATACGCGTGAGTTACTGGTAATAATTTTTTATGTGTCAAACCTCGTAGATTCATCATTAAAATTAAATTTGTTTAAAAATGTTTGGCCTTTAAATAAGAGAGAAATGTGAGAAAATGGTTATTAAGGAAAAAACACATTTTTGGGCGGACATCTTGGATTTTGCTGTCGCCATCTTGGAATTTGCGTGGCCAGCATTATTTTTGAAAAGAGTGGGGTTTGAAGAGTACATGTACCACATTTCATGCTTGTTTCACAAAGTGAACGGTTTTGGCTATACATGCAATTATCTGCTCCACTAATGTGATCACAGCCTTCTTCACTTCCACCTCATCACAAAAAGCACCACCTGGTGTTCAGTGTCACGCTGCATGCACGACGTCCAGATGACCCCGGACCTCAGCCTCTCCCACTAAATTCTTCTCTGCTTTCTTCTTCTTTATGGAGTTTAAAGTGCGGCCGCCAACCAGCAGCTGAAATGATAAATAACAAGTTATTTGCTCCCTACCAGCAGAAACAAGAGACGGCAAGGCAAGATAATCCCAACCAAAGACAAGTTAACAGAGGAGGTTTTGACCCTGTACAGGCGACAGAGTAAATAACATTCTGGATACTGTGATATATTTGATCTTCTTGTTTACCCTTTTTTATAAAAAAAACAAAACAAAACAAAACAAAACACATGTATCCGTATAAGGTGTCGGCAATCGGCACTCCAGTGTTATCAAGTGGAAAAAAACAAATAAAATTCATGTTTCAATGCAACTAAGAGGAGAAATTACCTTTTTTCCAATAAAACCCAGAATGATGCGTTTTTCATTCTTTTATATCATGAAAAAGCGGCAAAATCCATAAATATTCAGTTTTCTCGACCACTCAGGCTTTTTTGCTTTATCTTTGTTTTTGTCAATTTAGAAGAGTGGAGAAGTTACCGCGACAAACACAAGCACACACAGAGGTTGTGGGAAATGTATGTACTGTAAGAGTGGAAGGGTGGGAGGAGGATAAGGTCTCATCAACCTCCAGAGGCCTGAATACTAAGACAGACAGACAGACAGACAAGTCTCTCTCTCTCTCTCTCTCTCTCTCTCTCTCTCTCTCTCTCTCTCTCTCTCTGTGTGTGTGTGTGTGTGTGTGTGTGTGTTTTGCATCGCAGTGAGATGACTGAAGCAGCTGTCCGACATCCCCGGGAAGGTGACAAGCATACTAAGCACTATGCAAAAAGGCAAACTGGAAGAAGAAGAAGAAGAAGAAGAAGAAGAAGAAGAAGAAGAAAGAAATGGAAAATACTGGTTGTGGATTTCTTCACTGTCCTCCGGACGACATGTACCGTGCGTGTGTGTATGTGTGTGCGTGTTTGTGTGTGCGGTTTCATTTCAACTTCTCAGCTACTTACACACCAATTGCATCATGGTGTCTTTGCATACTTTTGTGGGTCTTTAAGCGTGCAAGTTGACAGGTTGTTGTGTTTCCATCGTTAAAGCCGGCGCCTTCACTTCACAAGGACTTTCGGACAGATTAACTCGGCTCATCCCTCTAAACTGTTGCGTCACCTGGCGACCACTCATTCATAGCGTTCAAAGGGATTAGAGGTTAATATTATTTTTCTGTTTTTGGAAATTAGTGATTTTAGAGCAGTGACTTTGGGAAGCCCTGTTAAATGTTATAACATTTTGTGCGCCCTTACTCATTGTGTCCTACTGAGGGCAGTGTTGTTTACGGTGCCTCCTGGACGTGATGTCACCTACTCTACCTATGTACCTTGTTCCTGTTCCGGTATGATGTTGTGATGAAAAGCAGAGCGGCAGCACAGCTGTGTCTCTCCCGCCTGATAAATAAATATGCCTAGAGAAGGCTAAAGACATGAATTCTGTTCTCAGAGAGTTCTTCTAAATCTCCACCGGAAAGCACTCCGTTCTACAGGTTATGGGCCCAGGAATGACAGCCTAGAGCAACGAGAAAGGTAACAGAAGAAAAGAACTGTTAGCCAAGAGAAGCTACTAGCTGGGTTTGAATGAAAACGGCGCCGAGAGTCTCCTGCGTAAACTGAAGCCAGTGAGTACAAGGAGATTCTACAAGCCACAGATTATATTCGATGGAACAGAAGATGAGTATGATCTGTGGGAGACAAGATTCCTTAGCCGTTTACATATTCTGATATTCTGCGAGTGCCCACAGATGCAGAAGAATTAGCCGCAGACCCAGGGAAGAATGCAGACTTATGCTCAATTGGTTAATGCACTCGATGATAAGAGCCTGATAAGACATGAAGCTGCAGAAGATGGAAGGAGAGCGCTCAAAATATTGAGGGAGCATTATTCTGGTTAGAGCAAACCTAGAATTCTGAACCTATACACATCTTTGACCACCATTCAAATGACAGGCAATGAAACTGTTACTCATTACATGATAAGGGCTGAGAATATAGTTTCAGCTCTTCGTGATGCAGGCGAGAACATGAGTGATGGGCTGCTTGTAGCCGCTATTTGGAATGGACTGCCAGAATCATTCAAGCCGTTAGCTGTCCATGTTACACAGAATGAGGACAACGTTACATTCACAGACTTCAAGAGAAGGCTGAGGGTCTATGAGGAGTCTGAGAAGATGAGGGCAACTGGTTCTACTGACAGCGTGATGAAGACTAGCTCAAAGCCAAGCAGACAAGGCACCAAAACACACAAGAAGGATGGAGAAGCCACTCTGATGTGCTACAAGTGTGGACAAAAAGGACACATCAGAAACAAATGCAACCAAAAGGTGTGGTGCGATCACTGCAAGAGCAACACACACGCTGTGTCCCTATGCAGGGAGAAAGGGAAAAGAGGAGGACATCGACGACGAGGATCAGTGCTTCATGGCCAAGCATGCAAGCAGCGAAAGGCCATCAGCCAACTTAAAGAAGAAGGGGATCATGGTGGATGCTGGAGCAACGTCTCACATTGTGAATGATATCACAAAGTTCAAGAGCTTTCATAGCTCATTCCAGCACGACACCCATTCAATCGAGCTGGAACGCAGGTACAACAGACTGTGGATTGTGTTTCAAAAGGGATGACACAGATGCACTAGGCCTAATAGTACATAGTGATGCAGACTGGGCATCGGAGGTCGCAGACCGACATAGCAGAGGGATGGCGCTGACCTACCTACTGGGACAGCGATGGACGTCAACGTAGGGCGCAGCTGAAAGACGCACTGGATATGCCAACCTATCCACACGACATCTTCTCAGTGGCAAGAGGAACAAATGGTGGAGCTACAGTCACTTTCAAGAAGGAGGACAGCCACATGATCACAAAAAGTAACCACAGGTTTGATTTTCATGACGGTGGTAATCTACTCTACTTGCCAACTGTTGAGAAAAATGTCCATGATGATAAATGTAACGCATGCCACGACATGGAGACTTGGCATGAAATTCTTGGGCATTGCAACTATGAGGATGTGCTTTTTGCACATCCTCATCCTACTGAGTGTGGTAAAAGGCATGGAGATAAGAGGCAGTGCAGCCAGGCCAGCACAGCTATGTGAAAAATGCACAAAAGGGAAATTCACACAAGCAAGGAATAGGGAGCCAGACAGAAAGGCTACAGTACCATTACAATTGGTTCACACTGATTTAGCAGGCCCTATGAGAACCCCAAGCTTAGAGGGGCACAAATATGCTATGTTTTTTACAGACGACTATTCAGGTGCAATGACTGTGTACTTCTGGAAATCCAAAAATGATGCAATACATGCCACAGAGAGGTTCTTGGCAGACTCGGCACCTTATGGAAAATTGAAATGTCTCCGCTCAGATAATGGGAGCGAATACACTAACGAGACATCCGCACCTTATTCGCCTCACCAAAACGGGACGGCCGAGAGTGGGTAGCGAACGCTCTTATGAGGTGGGCAGATGTATGCTGTTAGACAGCAAGTTACCAGATAGGCTGTGGAATTATGCTGTACAGACAGCAGCCTGCATAAGGAACCTGTGTTACAGTAATCGCACAAAGAAAACACTGTATGAGATGCTGACCGGCAAGAAACCAAACATGTCTAAACTTCACAAATTTGGATCCAGGTGTTTTGCCTACAACACACAAGAGAAAGGGAAGTTGGATTCCAGATGTGTGCAGGGTCTTTTCATTGGTTATCCGGCTTATCTTGTGTACTATGCAGACACAGAAAAGGTCCAAAAGCACAGGTTGGTGAAATTCACAAACAAAACAGGCATAGAAAAAGAAACGCAGATACACGGCCCACACATTGAATGTCATGACAGAGAGGTATTCCCCAGTGTACTTGACATTGAGAAAAATGATGATGAAAAAATGGAAATGCATCAGGTCAAAATGTTCAAGGTGACGTTTCTGAGGTTGAAGGTGAACAGCAAAGTACTGAGCGAGTGACCAGAAAGAATCCACCTAGAACTAGAAGAAAGCCAGAGCACCTACAAGATTACGAAACTGATGATACAGTAGACAAACAGGAAACGCGTGTGGACTCCTATTATAGAACTGTCTGTGACATACCACAAAATTACCAGGATGCTATAAGGTCAACCAAGTCACGGCAATGGATAAATGCAATGAATGATGAAATTCAGTCACTTGAGCAGAATGACACATTCAAGATCACCCAGTTGCCACCAGGCAAAAAGGCAGTGGGGGGTAAGTGAGTGTATACTCTCAAAAGTGATACTGATGGGTCAGACAAGTATAAGGCAAGATTCGTTGCAAAAGGTTACAGCCAAAAGCGAGGTATCGACTATGAGCAAACTTTCTCACCTACGGCTGACATGACCACTGTTCGAGTCGTCATGCAAAAGGCATCGCAGGAAGGTTTAATTTTACATCAAAATGGATGTGAAAATCGCATATCTGCATGCACCCATTGATTACGAGGTTTATTTAGGACAGCCTGAAGGTTATGAGAAAAAGTCAAACAAAATCCCGCTCATAACTGTCTGTACACAAGGGAAAAATTAAACGAAAAAGTGATTCTGATTCTATGGGATGATGATCTGATTATTGCTGCTAACACTGAGGAGATTGTGAGAAGTGTCAAAATGATGCTCACTGAGAGATTTAAAATGAAAGACCTGGGAAAGTTGAACAATTTTCCAGGGATATATTTCAAACAGTCAGATGGTCAACAAAATCCTCTCCAGATTTGGTATGCAAGACTGTAGACCTCGAGAGACCCCATGCGAGTCTAAACTTGAATACGCTGATGATGCTAAAAAACAAACAAAAAAACTGGAAGAACCAATGATGTATAGAGAGGCAGTGGGAAGTTACATGCACTAGACCAGATTTAAGCTTTGTAGTCAGCAAACTTTCTCAGCATTTTGCAGAACCAAGTGAAGAGCATTGGAACACTGAAAAGCATGTGTTCAGGTATCTAAAGGGTACAACAACATTGTGTTTCAAAAGGGATGACACAGATGCACTAGGCCTAATAGTACATAGTGATGCAGACTGGGCATCGGAGGTCAGAGACCGACGTAGCACCACAGGTTACTGTGCCAGTCTGAGTCAGAGAAGCTCTTTCATTTCGTGGAAGAGCAGAAAACAACCAAAAGTAGCACGATCTACCTGCGAGGCAGAATACATGGCCTTAGCGTCAGCTATACAAGAGTGTATGTATTTACAACAGATACTCAAAGGGATTGATAAATATCAATATGTTCAAACCAAGGTATTCAATGACAACCAAGGAGCTATTGCACTAGTCAGGAACCCAGTTAACCGGCAAAGGTGTAAACATTTTGATATAAAATATCATTTCATATGTGAAATGCTGACTTGATGACAAAACCAGCCACTAAGCTAAAACTGCAAAAGTATTTGTTTGGCACTTAAAGTGCAAGAAAAGCATGTAATGTGCCAATGTATTTTTTGTTGTTGTTGTTGTTTATTTATATATCAAAGGCCAAAGGGAGAATATTTTTGTTTATTTTCTGCTATGTGCAACAACAGGCTAAGGTCGAGTGGGGGTGTTAAATGTTATAACATTATATGCGTCCTTAATCATTGTGTTCAGATCATTTAGTAACAAGGTAAAAAATAAATAAATACATATATATGTATATATACATATATACACAATTAATGTCTTTAACATCAAAATATTTGAAATCTTCAACTGACCTGTTGTATTATGTTATATATACACTTTATATTATATCTATCTATCTATCTATCTATCTGTCTATCTATCTATCTATCTATCTATCTATCTATCTATCTATCTATCTATCTATCTATCTATCTATCTATCTATTCGTGTATTTGTTTAATTATATATATATTTATTCAAACGATTGAACCAACCATTAAAAATCAAACGCTACTTCAGTTTGGCTTTCAAGTCTGATGTTTCCGGCGGCACGTGAACCTCTCACGCCTGCGCGTCATTCTCAGCATGCGTACGTCGTGATTTGAATGAATGGACCAATCGGCGCGCTCCTCCCACCGCAGGCCAGTGACTCCCTGTCCAATCAGCACGCCACACCGTTGTTTGCGCAGCTTTTTGAATTGAGCTCCAACAACCGGGCCGACGAATGTATGTATGATATTATCGACTATGAAGTTAGAAAGCTGTCAACAAACTACAGCGGCGACTATTTAACACGTTGGGGGACTACTTTGTTTTTTTCAAGCCGACATGTATTTGATTTTTGAGTAAGGCTGGGAAGATGTTGCGCGTCTTTTCGAAGTGAAGTGTTTCGGATCGAAGGGTAATCGCCTAAAGTACTTCACCTACAGACGGCTAGCTAGCCAGCTAGCTAGCCTTGTTAGCTAACGTCAGAGAGCTGCGGTAATTAGCCCCAGTGGCCCCTACATTTCTATATTTACTATTCTCCTTGCAACTTCTCTCGTGTTAGCAAACGGTAAGTCTCATGTTCTTAAATACTTTTTTACGTCACCGGGGGAAAAATAAATAATTGTTGCGGCATATTATGACTTCTGCTAGCTAACTTTTTGCTGACGTTAACACTCATCACTCAGCTAAAGGGAGTTTCCCAGCTAAAGTTTACTTAGTGGTAATGTGTTTTGTTTTGGTAACTGTCTTGTGCGTTTTCGTCCCCTGAAAACGGTAGTGTGGGCGACTCATCCACACACTTCATGACATGAATAATAATTTTAAAAAAAGTAAAACAAAATGTCACTGTGTGTGTGTGTGTGTGTGTGTGTGTGTGTGTGTGTGTGTGTGTGTGTGTGTGTGTGTGTGTGTGTGCGCGTGCGCGCGCGCTCTCGCGTACTTGCACAAAATCTTTTAATGAAATCAGTAAAGTTTGATGCGTGACAGCAGATTGTTTTGTGTAAACAATGAAATCGGTGCGCAGTGTTGGGGGTCAAGCTAAAGTCATAGTTCACATCTGTGTTAAATGTCTAACACGTATATTTGTATGTGTGTAGCCAAGTTGTGTGTCTTTCCTTTCTTTTGACAGCCTTCCTCCTCCGCCTCCATCTAGTTGCTGCTCTTCTTTTCTCTGTCTCCTCTCTGCCTTGTACTGTGTGCTCAATTTTTTTTTTTTTTGTCCATCCCCTTGCCTCTTCACTTTTGATAGTTTGGACAGTTTGGTGCCTCCTCTGGCTCCCTGCCATGGCTGACAGCAGCTTCGTGACTTTGGGGACGGCTCGCAGCCTGCTGGTGGATTCGTCGGTGTGCGACTCGCGGCTGGCTGAAACCACCAAGGAACACCTGTTCCTGGGCCTGGCGTGTGAAGACGGTCAGTGCACGCCGGGACTCTGCTCTCTGCGGTCCCGGGACCTCCCATTACCTCCCAAAATAGTCTCATTATTTGTTAAAAATAAAATAAATATAGTTCTAGGGGGCTGGAACTGCTGACGTGAGGTCCTCACATTATTCTGCCGCTGCAGGTTTTTTTTTTCCAACATACATGAAAAAAAAACATAACTGACTTCTGTGGTGACTAAAGTTGAAACTGCCTCAGTCACGCTGTGGCTGTGAAACATCTTCTAAACTTTTTTTTTTAGCAGCATTGGATGGGAGTTGTTTGAAATCACCCTCACAAATACTAAATAATTGTATCTTTACTTCTTTTTATGCTCTATGCACTATGATATCCTGCTTTTTTTTTTTTTTATGAAAGAGGTCAATGATTATTCTTCTTCTTCTCCTAGTGTTGCATTTCTATTGTTGTTTTTGATGAAGCATTTTTATTAGTGTGCTGTCACCACTGCAGGTTACAGTTTTGGTGGCTTTGAAAATGAGATTATTTAAAAAAAAAAAAAAGCTATCGTCTTAACGAGGAAAACTTGACGTCACACAGACGACCTGCTCGTCCGTCAATCTCTCTCTCTATCTCTATCTCTCTCGCTCTCCTTCATATTCCTCTGATTCTCTCATTCTGTTTTGTTCCACTTTCTTACGCGAAAAATATGTATAAATATATATTTTATTTCTTTTTAATCAATATAATTTTCCTTTTCTTTGCACTCTATTGTTGCTGTAATTATGCAAATTTCCCCAATGTGTCATCAATGAAGGCATTCTGCTCTGTTCTATTCTATTCTCTTTCCTCCTGGTTCACCAAGCGTCTCGGGCCTCCGTCTCTTGCAGACATGCTACCAAAAGTGGAGACGCGGGTGGTCCTGGTGGGAGCGGCGGGCCGAGACCAGGCGCTCGTCAAGGCACTGCAGGTGAACAATTCCGCCGCTACTTTCCTGTCGCTCCTCCGCGACCCAGCCGGGTGGCCGCTTGCTCGCCCTCTCTCGCTCGTTGATCCGGTTCACTCATCCGCCGCTGCCCTCCTCACTCTGACACAAAGGACGTTCAAAAGGAAGACACCGTGACGTTGATGTTTCTGGGTCGCGTCTTTTACATGATTTTAAATGATAGATGTCTGTGCAAGTCACAGTTTCCCCACCGTTTGGCCCAGATGTCAGACCAGCGCTCACTGTCACACAATGGACCAGAAGTTTGGAGCTTCTTGATTTGTGTCCAGGTTTTATTGTTTGTTTGTTTTTTCTGATAATTGAAAAGTATTAGTGCCAAAATATTTTGATTGCTGAGACTCACTGAATGACTTCTAAGAGAGTGGCAATGATCTGTCTGTCTAACCTTTCTATCATCGATCCTTTCTATTGTTTTAAATGAGCTGTGGGCAAAAAAAAATGCTCGGCCTGTTTGAAAACAGAGTCGCTGCTCTGTCGTGACATCAAGAGCAGGAAGTGACATCACAACTCCTGTTTTAATGGCAGCAGCCCCCTACCTCCTGCTCGGCTCTGGGTTTTTTTTCAGCTTGTGCAGAATCTCGAGCCAGTAATTAGACATCACACGCACAGATTGTTAACTTTGCTTTCAGTACTTCCCTTATGACCTTCACTCAAATCCTGCTGGGTACGTTGGCAAACAAGAGCTGGAATGAGAGGGGGATGGAGGGAGAGACGGGAGAGGGGCCGGGGGACTGAAAAACTCAAACTGAGTGCTCCAAAGAGTTCCAGGCTCGGTGCTGTGAGTGAAGTGAGTTTATTTAAAGGTCTAATCACTGATTTCCTTCCCGAGGCTCCCTCCGGAGGCCGGTAGGCGCGCTGCAGCAGGCTAGTGGGACACAGCAAATGAATGTGCCCCCCCTCCTTCCTAAATGTGGAGCATGTAGCCTCCTAAGTGTGTCAGTGTCCTCTGCGCTAAGTTCCCACTGGTCCCACTGGTTGTGCTGCGTGTTTGAGAAGCCGCCACCTGGAGGTGATTTGGAGGAGTGGCTCTCAACTACCACCGCCTCCCCCGCCCACCCGCTCGCTCACACTGCCCCTCTCTCCCAACTGACTCCCCCCCCACCACCCCACACCACCCCCGCGCTGTCCTTTGCTTTGTCTCACCCCCGCTTCTTCCCCCCCGAGGGCTTTGAACTTTTCTATTACTATTTCACAGAAATTTACTCTCCTCCCCACATCGCCCCCGTCCTTCTCTCTTCTCTTGTTTGATGTCGCTGTCTTTAAACTTTGCAAGGACGCAGACGGCTCCCTCTCCATCTCCATCCCCCCCCCCCTCACCACTCCTCTTCCTCGTGCATCCTAACTTTGTCCTCACCTACTGTTAATTCCTCTTTTTTTGTTTGTCCTCCTTCTCCTCCATCTCAACACCCTCCATCCTCATCAACCTAATTTTTTTTTTCTCTCAATTGTGTTTGACAGCTGCCTCTTGCTGTTTTTTTTTTTTTTTTTTCATCCCTCCCTCCGTCCTCCCTCCCTCCTCCCGCAGGCCATCAGTGTGATGGAGGTGCCGGTGGTGAAGATAAGAGAAGACGAAGCGGGTGGCGAGGAGAAAAGCGTGATAAAATCTATAGTCAATATGGTACAGTGCAGCAGCAGCAGTGTGTGTCCCTCTGTCTGTCTGTCTGTCTGTCTGTCTGTCTGTCTGTCTGTCTGTCTGGGAGGCGGGGGGGTGAGAAACTTCTGCATGACTTTTTAATTCACCCTGACGACTCACCCGGGGGCTGGGCGCGGTCGAGGCACTGATGGGGGAGAAAATGTGTGTGTGGGGGGGTGAATTAATTTAACTGGTTGTGGAAATGAAGGAAAATCTCTGTAAATTCATCCGTGTGTGTGTGTGTGTGTGTGTGTGTGTGTGTGTGTGTGTGTGTGTGTGTGTGTGTGTGTGTGTGTGTGTGTGTGTGTGTGTGTGTGTGTGCCTCCCTCTTGATATTTTGTTTTTGACCCATCTAAACCAGAATCACTTCACCTTGTGGATTGCACTCTATATGTCTCTATGTACACATTAATGTTGGCTTGATTGTGTTTTTTCTCCCTGCGGTACACGCTGGATATAACTATATAACTAACCTATATTTAATTTTTTTTCTCCACTCTTTTGGCTGCACAGAGGAACTCATGAACTCACAAACAAAAACAGGCTGCTCGAATAATAACAAGAATACAGTGTGTGTGTGTGTTTCTTTTTTCAATATTACTATTTCTAACCTATTTTCCATCCGCCTGTGTTTCCCGCCGCCGTCCCCCTACAGGACATCAACACCACCACGTGTGTCGCCGCCGACGGAGTCCAGGAGTTTGCGGACGAGGACAACACAGACTTCGAGACGGTCTTTGTCCTGGCTGACTTTGACTGTCCCGAGTATGGCTACCTTTACAAGCGGGACCACCGCATTGTGGGGCCCCCCGTCGTGCTGCACTGCGCCGCCAGGGAGGAGGTCTGTGATTGACAGCAGGACCCCATGGCTTTTGATGCTCCCTGAGGTTGAAGTGGGAGATCTTGGTTTTTTTTCTGCTGAATAATTTTCCTGTTTCTCCCTCCTCAGCCACTGCAGTTTGCCTGCCGCCCTCTCTACTCCACCACCATGCTCAACCTGACCCTGTGCTTCACCGGCTTCAGGGACAAAGAGGAAATGGTGAGATTCCAGGGAGAATTTTAGTTTTGAAAAAATGTGTGGGAAACATTTGGGCAGCCAAGACGTCTGCTTTCATTTTCCTGTAGTTCCAGCTGAATCATCAAAATCAAACCCAGTTAATTTTTGTCAAAGTAATGTCAGTGTATTGGTTAAAACGTCAATAGCCTTGCCTTAGGTAATGATCAGTAGAATAAGACCAACCAAGACATCTGGTGGTTGGATGATTCGCTTTGAATGAACCTCCGTGCAGCAGCTGTGTGGTAGTCGTTATGAAAAGCTCTTACAGCATGTGCTTCGATAGTTTATAGTTTCGTCAGCCTGAGTGTTAGTGAAGCTGTCAGTGTTGCTTTGAATTCCATCTCTGAATCTGATTGGTTCTAAATGTGAAATGAAATCCTCCCTCCACACGGACGTGTCTAATACGCCCGACTGGGATCTCAGGGAGTCTCCTCCGTTTTCCTTCCCTTCTGGTCTGATGTCTGTAAATGTAGAGAACACATACATACACACACACACACACAAATGCACACTTCTCTTCTGACGTACCAACTGTCTCGTGGCTGTTACAGAAGAGCCTGGTGAACCTAGTCCATCACATGGGCGGAACCATCCGGAAGGACTTCAGCACCAAAGTCAGCCACCTCATCGCCTACTCCACCCACGGAGAGAAGTACAGGGTGTGTGTCTGTGTGTGTGTGTGTGTGTGTGTGTGCTTCACTGCCAGTGGTTGCCTTCAGCTTCTCTTGCTAGTTTTTGTTTCTGATAAAGAGACATCAAATCTTTGCAGAAAAAGACTCATTCGATCACATTAACACCAACAACAATAATATTGATGATAGTAAAAATCAGTCAAATCTTCTCCTCTCTGACGGAAGGCTTTGCTCTAAATGTAACCTAAGATGTAGGTGAGCAAGCTTTGCTACAGCACAGTGTTTCTAACATGCTAACTCATGAAGCCCTGTGGTATTTGATTCACCGATACACCTCTTTTACAGAACGTGTAGAGTACGAGCACTTGCATTTCAGGACTCACTGATGCAGATATCCAGTACTTAATAAGGCCATCACACATCAGAGAGCAGGGGTGGAAAAACGTTTTGACTGGTGGGCCACAGTGGATTCAAAAACTAGACAGAAGGGGCTCTGGCAGATGGATGGAGTGTTTTGGTGAGCCACCTCAAAAGAGAAGAAAATATATCCTTGGAGATGTAGAAAGCCTTTGCGCTAATGTTCATTGAAAATGAACAAAAGCAAAGTGACAACAAAATGTGTAGGCATTATTATTAGTATTAGTATTAGTATTAGTATTAGTATTATTTAGCTCTTTATTAAAATTACTCTGGAAGTTTGCCCATGCCTGACATAGAATGACTTTGTTTTTTTCCACAGATGTTATCTCAGTTGAACAACATTGCTCAACATGTTTTTCAAAACAATTGTGAAAGTTTTTCTGCAGTACAAACACAAATTTCACGAAATTGTCACACACAGCTGGTATTGTTGTCATGGTATCAGCATGTATTTTACCAGTACAAGCAGAGTACTCAACCTCAGTATTGGTACCAATACATGACACTGGTATCTGTTTCGGACTGTGCATCCCTATTTTTTCATTTATTCATTCATTCATTCAATTATTTTTTGAAATATATATTTGTGGTTGTTCCGTCCTGTGCTGAGCCGTTTCCACCACCACTGTGGAGTGTCGGCTGAAGGTTAAAGACGTCAAACGGGACAGTTTGTTGCTCTGCTTGATGAGATTAACCAACACTTGAAGCTGTTTTCTTTCCATCATCTTCTGGGAGGGACTCGCTTTTTCTTTTTAATTTTCCTGTCTTGTTTTTGCTGACACTTTGTTCACCCTGCCACCTACACACACACACACGCACACACACACACCTGGGCTGAGAGCTCGGCGACAGACAGCCAAGGCTGCTTCCTTCCTCCACTTGAAAGCAGCGACGCCAACTAGATAAAAGGTGAAATAGGGAAAATTTGTGGTGTTGTTTTTTTCTTCTTTTTTTTTTTTTGTTGCGTCGCAGCCTGAAGTGAAAACCGTTTGTGCTTGCCGTCGCGATGCTGAGAGGGTTGGCAGGGTTTTAATGAGGAGGCTGATGGCGGAGCGTCTTCTAGTTGAAATATTGCCTGGATAAATACCTCCCTCCCTTGTTCCCCTTCTCCCTCATCTTATTTCTGTCCCTCACGTCCTGTGTGTGTGTGTGTGTGTGTGTGTGTATCCAGCTGGCTGTGTGCATGGGGACGCCCATCCTCACCCCGTCCTGGATCCACCAGGCCTGGAAGCGCAGGGATGACGTGTGAGTGTCACCAACCAAACTTTTTACCTCCAGAGTTTCTGCAATAACTGTCTTCATACTGGCACTTCACTCACTTTCCCCGTCCTTTTGCTAACATCTCTGCAGAGTTTGACTCACAACAGCATATTAACATCTCTCTCTTAAACTGACATAGTTTTTTTCCTACCTGTTGACATACATATATGTATATACACGTACTACCCAGAAAATTAGAATATCCTGGAAAGGTTTTTGTATTTCTGCAATTCAACTTAAAAGGTGAATTTAGCGTTTTTGCTGATCAGATCTTGCAGCTTAAAAAAAAACTCAAATTCAAAAACTCAGAAAATTAGTTTGTGGGTTTGTGGTTTTAATAAGCTGAAAATCTTAATAAGCAAAGTTACAACAAGGAACTGCTTGAGATGTCAATTTGCGTGCAATGGCTCAATAAAATTTGTTGGTTTCATCTTTTATGTTAAATTGCCAAAATAAAACAACTTTTACTTGATATTCTAATTTTTCGGGTAGTACCTGTATGTATGTGTATGTACATATGTATGTGAGTGTATATATATGTATGTGTGTCTACATATATATATATATATATATATGTATGTGTTTGTCATATATATACACACACACATACATATATATGCATATGTGGCACTGTTGCCTCCTGGACAAGAAGAAGCATTGATTATTGGTATTAGTATTGAAATTGGTATTTATTTATTTCATTAATTTATTTTCTCTCTCCTTTGCTCTTCGCGAAGCCACTTCCATGCCAATGACGAAGACTTCCGCACCGAGTTCAAGGTTCCGCCCTTCCAGGACTGCGTGCTCAGCTTCCTGGGCTTCTCGGAGGAGGAGAAGGCGAACATGGAGGAGAGGACCCTCAAGCATGGTCAGAGCTCGCTGCCAGGCTGTTGCCTAAACCGTTTCCTGTCTTCATGTCCTGGTCAAATTTAGTGGGACAGGGGTATCATAAGGTCCTAAAACCCTTTATCCATATTTACTTGTGTTTCATTACTCTCCGATACTGAGACTGAGTACTTACACATTATAGAACTGCTTACATTTTTTTTGTTCTGATATATGAACCACATTCCTCAGCATGTTTGTCGAGAACATGGTGTGACCTATTCTATTATTATTATTATTATTATTATTATTATTATTAATAATATGAATGCACCAATACCACTTTTTTACAGAACGAGTAGAGTATGAGTTCTTGCTTTTCTGTACGTACTGGGCAACTGTCACAAGTTTCACTGCAGTACTAACACAAATGTAACACAAATTGTATTATTCATACATATACAACTGGTATCGGCACGTATTTTATGAATACTTGTTGAGTGTTCAACCCCGGTACTGGTACCGATACAGGTATTGGGTATCGCTAGTATTGAGACACCCAGGAATTAGGTTAATGTGTGTGTGTGTGTGTGTGTGTGTGTGTGTGTGTGTGTGTGTGTGTGTGTGTGTGTGTGTGTGTGTGTGTGTGTGTGTGTGTGCTCTTGCTCTTCGTTCTTCAGGTGGCAGCCATCTGCAGGTGGGAGATGAGCACTGCACCCACATGGTGGTGGAGGAGAACTCAGTGAAGGAGTTGCCCTTCACTCCCACCAAGAAGCTCTTTGTCGTCAAGCAGGAGGTGAGGGGTGGAGTCGGGAGGGCGGGGTCACTTCATTCCGCTGCTGTGTGAATTGTGCAGACGTTACGATTGCGAGACGTCGGTGACTGAGAAAGTAGCCGTGCACCACCCGGCAAGGTTGGTTCCCCTCCGAACCCCTTGCAGGGCGACGGGGAGAAGAATGGTCTCGGCTGCTGAAACAGAATGCCAAATGATGATGGGCTGACGAGGATTCTCTTTAAGTGGAACCCTTCATTGATTCTGCTTTTCTCTCTCCCCGCCTGCCTTGTGTTTCTTTTCCCTCCTGGAGAGTTCGATCAATTATTGATTTCTCTCTCTCTCTCTCTCTATCTCTCTCTCTCTCTTCCTAGCAGATGAGTGATTTGATGATGAGCGAGTGTCAGGGGTTCTAAACCTGTGCCAGTTTCTCCTCAGATGGTTCCCGTAGTTTCATTCAAGTGCAGCTGTTGTCAAACTATTCAAAGAGAGAAAGAAAAGAAAAGTTCTTCTGTTTCTGGTGTGATGTCTGTAAACATGTCTCACCTTGTTTTGTTGTGTTTGTTTATTTTCCTGCAGTGGTTCTGGGGGAGCATCCAGATGGACGCTCGGGCTGGAGAGTCCATGTACTTCTATGAGAGGGTGAGTGTGAAGGTCTGCAGGTCTTCTGCTCAAGGCTGGATCTTTATTCATTCATTTTTTGATTCTACAACCCACATCGTCTTGTTGAGTTTTATTTTATTTTTTCCACCTCCACCAGTTTCAGGTAAAGGTTGATGATTTCAAATAAATTCCCCCCTCCCTCCTCCCCTCCGTGCAGAACGACAGCCCTGCCATGAAGAAGGCCGTGTCCCTTCTCTCGCTCACCACGCCCAACAGCAACCGCAAGCGCCGCCGCCTACGGGACACGCTGGCGCAGCTCACCAAGGAGACGGAGATCTCTCCGTTCCCGCCGCCGCCGCGCAAAAGGCCCTCGGCCGAGCACAACCTGTCCGTGGTGTCGCTGCTGGACATCTCCAACACCCCCGAGACCTGCAAGGTGCTGGCAGGTAAGAGTTTGATTCCTGCAGACTCACTCTCTCACTCCTCCCTCTGGGCGTGATGCAACACAGAGGAATTCCAGAGGACAGATCAAGGGAGCAGCGCAGTTAGAGACCGCACTCCCACGATGCATTATGGCGGCCCATTCATTTCCATGGAACTGCTAGCTTGTGAGGGAGCTAGCGGAAAACTCCAGCGTTTTCAAATGGCTTTCCAGGTTACTTCCACATTATGAAGACCCCATGGAGCAGTAACAGTAGCGTCACTTCCCATCATGCCACTTGAACTGACGTAATGCATCAGCACACATCAACCAATCATAACGAGCTGAGACACAGCAGCTCCTATGACGCTATCACGTCACACCCGAGATTTTAAACTTTTTTTCTGTTGATTTTCGGGCCTTTAAATTACCGTATTTTCCGGACTATAGAGCGCACCTCAATATAAGCCTCACCCACTAAGTTTTTAAAAAAAAATCGGAAATGTACATATATAAGGGCGTATTCACACCTGCCCTGTTTGGTTCGAGCTAAACCAAAAAAAGTCCCTTTTGCGGACCTTTTGGGCTGGTGTGAATAAAAACCAGCGAACTAGTTGTCCGGAGCAAACAGCCGGTCCGAGACCTCGCCGGAGGGGTGGTCTCGGTTCGCTTCCAAACGAACCATCGGTTGATGTGTGAGAGCGACCGCACCGTGGCTCGAACCAGTTGTGAAATCACACACTTTTTTTTACACGTCACAGGCTTCCGTAGCCACAACCATTAGGGGAAATAATCTTTTGGTTAGTATAGTAGAAAGTTTAGTAGCACGTCAGGACCGTCAGGCGAACATGAGTCGTGGTTCAACGTGGAGCAATGAGGAGACGCTTCTTGCCAAACGTCTTCGTTGTCGCAAAATGGTAAACATCTCCTCATAAAATCGACGTTGCATCAAAAGCTTCTGATGCTCCAAATTACCTGCAAACGCTTGTGTTTGTGTGAAAAAAACAAACAAACATGAGCACAACTAATGCAGCACGCTGGAGATCCATGATTATTTGATTTCCGTATTTTACCGTGTTACCCCGCCCCGGACCGTTTTGTTCAATGATTTGCACGATCTTTGCATACATATGGGTTTGTTGTTAAATCCTGGGACTCTTGCGAAAATTGCAATGTGAAAAGGAACCGCACCAAACCAAAAAGATACATTGTATTTTGGTCCGGACCAATGAAAGCGAACTAAAGGACTTTCCTGGTGTGATTACGCCCTAAGCACACCGCTATAAGCCGCCGATATCTAGGTTGTGAAATGAGATATATAATGGATAGATAGATGGATAAAGATTAGATAGATAAATTTACCGGTACACAGAAAGATTTCCTACTTGTTTATTTACATAATTGAACTGATTAGTTTCCGAACGGTGCCGGTAACACAGCGGTAAAAGTGCTGATCAACCAAAACAGAGAAGTTGCGCACTGAACCCACTGAACACACGTCGAACCGCTGTCACGTTTTCTTCATGCGCACTGGAACCATTGAAGTCTCTTCATGAACACTGAACCCAGAAACCACCTGTCACTGTTCATCTTCCTCCTGCGCACTGAAAGCGCTGAAGTCACTTTCTTCAGTGTCGGAGTTGAACAGCCTCAGCTTCGTCACCTTTTCTGTGTCTATGTCAGTGTTGCTCTCCGTGTCGCTGCTTGTCTTGTTTTTGCACTTCCTGCTAAAGCGCCCCCTGGCGGGCGAAGTAAAATCCACAGAAAAGCCGCACCTTTGCATAAGCCGCATGGTTCAAAGCGTGGGAAAAAAGTAGTGACTTATAGTCCGGAAAATACGGTAAATAAATTTTTTTTAGAAAGATTCAACATCCAACCCTAAAAAATTTACAATAGAAAGATTTATTACGTACCTTGTTTCATGTCAAAGGTTGTGCTGTCAGCTGCTTCACAGACCTTCATTTATTCTTGCGGTCTATGGGGGCGGGAATGCTTTTTGGACCGTATAGGTTTTTTGGCTGCAGTACCTCAAGTGTCCACTGGGGAAAATAGTCTCCACACGGCCAATTTGTCAGTCTGGTATAAATAATAATACATCCATGTTGGAGCCGGACACGGCAACATAAAGTGGAAGAGATCCAGGGTAGAGAAGGGGTCTGACCAGCAGGAGGCAGAGGAGAGGGAGTCTGCAGGTCAGGTCTGCTGCTGGAGGCCAAAGTGCAGGATGAAAGTAATCTGTTGGAGAAACAATCGTTCAGAGCCTCGGTGAGACCAAAATAATGTGTTTAAAGCTCTCTTTTTAAATTACAAAGTGTTTTGTTACCCACCCCAGCCACCCACCTTTTTTATTCTCGCTGACTCGGTGTCTCTGCCGAGAGGCCAAATACGTTTTGTACACACAGACAGTTGCGTAAAATAAAAAACTGCTAGAGTGAAAACGAAAGGCAGGTTCCCCTCCGATTGTGCGCCTGCCAAATTGTGAGCAGCGAGGCGTTTTTTTGTCTGTGTCCACCGCTGGCTCTGAAAATAAAGGCACAGCCACACAGAGGCACCAGACGCAGGCTGTGCTTTGAATTGTGAATGAGTTTCTAGAGGCAGAAATAGGGTGTGGTGTTTAGTTCTGGATGTCTGAGTGGAGTCCTTGTTGTAACTGAAGTCGAGACTCGCAGCAATACGGAGTCCTGTTTTTTTAGGGACAGATCAGTTCGAAACGAGTCGGTATGGTATCGGAAGTGTCATAATTGTATCGAGACACCGCTAATCGTATCACGTTGTGTCCTTCCTGCCATCATTGTGACATTAACAAATCAAACCAAACCTCCCACCACTAGCAGTACTAAGCCCCGGCCCCGGCCCTTCCCCTCCTCTGC